>JBBPBT010000478.1:1398152-1410739 GCA_037974875.1 Cicer bijugum
ATAAAAATGATATATTTTTACTCATATTCTTCTTCTTCATTTAAATAGTGAACAACTTTCTTATAAAATAAGAAGAAAATAAAATAGAGATTAGAAAAATGGAGACATCATGAAAAAATGTAGATAACAAAAAAAGTGAGAGAAAGAAGAGGAGGAAGTGAATGATTTTGAAAGTTGAAATGAAAGAAAATGTTACAGAATTTGAAATTATGAAGAGGCAAAATGAATTTTGAATTTGAAGTAAAGTAGTATGTAATAATGGTTCACATAAATACCAATCATATTATATTGAATTTTGAATTTTGAGATATTTCAAGACTTTATTTAAAATTTGATAATGTTATCTTTTTTAAACATATTTACTTACTTTAAGTATAGTCAGGTGTCTTAGAATGGACGTGGTCAATCGGTTGAGCTTAATGGTTCCATGGTAGTAAGGTACATTGGTGTCGTGACTCGTCAACGTATTTCGATTGCATGTGATAATTGGAGGAATAAACCATTAGAAGTCCCTAAAAATCTTATTTGGGAAGATATATAGGTTAATTTTGTTTGTTATAATTAGTTGTTGTTTATGTTGTTTACATTAAAATACATTTACTCAAACATTTAGTGTTTGTTATTTTTTACTAAGGTCTTTCATAGTTGATGATATACGAAAAAAGCATATACTTATGGTTCCTGAAAAATTTAGTTTTGCATTATATTTAATTTGCAGTACTTTGATAAATTCAAATTTTGGCATTTGTATCACACTTTATAAATTTGCAAAAATAACATTGAAAATGCAGAAAAATATGCTAACAATAAAACTTTATAAAATACTTCAATAGTATTATTTTATAAAAGATATTATTTAATGCAACATTGAAAATTCATTAGTAAAATTTACAAATAACTTTGATTTGTGAGTGACAGCGTCAAAGCCTAATTTAAACAAGAATTCAAGGACTTTAGATCTTCAAATTCGTAATGTTGCATTATGATAGCTTTAACAAAATATTACTCCCTGCAACATATTTGAAATAATTGTACGGGTGAGAATTGCAATCAAAACATACATTGAAAGCATAGTATAGATAGTAAATGTTTATGCAATGTACATATAATCATATTCTCATGCTTATCATATAACATAATCAATTAGTCACATAATCACATTAAATCATATTATGATCATAACATCAAATTAATCAAATGATGCATATAAAAATATCTATTTCTATTTGTTGTAGAATAAGACCATGCATAGGAATAATACAAACTTAAGACTAGACCAATAATAGTTTGGTTAATAAGAAAAATAGAACTCTTAATGAATTGTCTTGAACCAAACGATCTAAAACTTGTGTAGAGGTTCGATACTCCAACTTTTGACTTTTGAACCGTGTTTAGTTGAATACTCATTTTGTTAATTGATCATCATCAAAGAGATGAAATGTATTTTACATAGTTATATTTTCTAAAAACAAAAGGAGAAAGAAAGACACCTTATATACCAAAGTTTGGAGACCTAGTAAACTCTCCTATAAATTCATTAAATGTAATGCTTTATTGCAAAATAATAGCTAAATGTTATAACAAAAAGTTCATAAAGTTAGGAAGGTCTAACACCCCCCTTCAAACTAGAATCAATGCAACTAATCCTAGTTTGGAAGTAAAGAATGTAAAAGGACCAAAACGCAATGGTTTAGTAAATAATTATGCAATCTGATTAGCCTTAGGAATAGGAAGCAGATGAACGACACAAACTTGTAACTTACATATGAGGATGCGACAATCCATCTCAATGTGCTTGGTGCATTCGTGAAAAATAGGATTAGCAGTAATGTGCGTAGCAGACTGGTTGTCACAAAAAATCTGGACAATAGTGAAATGATCGATTCGAAAGTCATGAAGGAGATATAACAACCATTGTCCTTCACAGGTAGCATGTGCAAGTTCACGCTACTCTTCTTTAGAGGATGAATGAGATACACTAGGCTGTTTCTTGCTCTTCCATGAAATTAAACAGGACCCAATGTGAAAACATAACCCAAAATCAGATCTCCTAGCATCTAAACATGCTCCCTAATTGAAATCGCAAAACCCTTTCACATTTAAAGAAAATGAACTGTTGTAAATAAATCTGCGGCCAGGACAAGTCTTTATATAATGTAGGATCTTGTAAGCGGCTTGCAAGTGAAGAGTAGTAGGAGATGAGAGAAATTGGCTACCCCTGCAAACAACAAAATAGATATCAAGGCACATATGAGTTAAATAAAGTAATTTTCCATTTAAACGACGAAAAAGAGTAGGGTCAGAAAGAGGATCACCAGAAGTTGTGTGTAATTTGAGAGTATGATCCATGGGTGTGGATGAAGGCTTGCAAGCCAATATACCTGCGTCCTTCATTAAATCCAAAGAGTATTTGCGTTGGCAAAGTGAGATGCATTTGCAGTTCCTTGCAATCCCAAAGCCTAGAAAATATTTAAGAACACCCAAATCTTTAATACTAAATTTGGATTGTAGGACAATTTTGAGACATGTGATTTCATTCATATCATCACTTGCAAGTAGGAGATCATCCATATAAATTAATATAATTGTAAAACTAATAGATGTTTGTTTTGTAAACAAGGAATAATCGTCTTTGGATTGAATAAAGCCAAGCTCAATGAAAGTGTTGCAAAGTTTAGAGTTTCATTGACGACTTGCTTGTTTCAACCCATAAAGTGATCTTCGGAGTTTACAAACTATACTTCTACTAACAACATGAAGACCAAAAGGTATTTTCATGTAAACATCATCAACCAAATCTCCATGAAGAAAAGCAGTGTTCATGTCTAATTGAAATAAAAACCAGTTATTATAAACAGCAACAAATAACAACAAACTTAAAGTAGTCATTTTAACATGAAAGACTAAAAGTTTCTAAATAAACAAGGCCTTCAGTTTGACTGAAGCCTTTGGCCACAAGTTGAGCTTTATAACGCTCGATAGACCCATCAACGTGAAATTTTATTTAAAAAATCCATTTACAACCAATGGCAGACTTATTAGGAGGCAATGTATTTAATTCCCAAGTGTCATTGGAAATTAGGGCATCAATCTCAAATTGTATAGCCAACCTCCAATTTTTGTCTTTAATAACAATAGAGTAACTAGAAAGCTCTTTAATAGTGGAAATGGTTAAAGAAAAAATTTTATGAGGTGAAGATAAAATGATTATAAGAAATGTAATTAGAAATATGATATATAGTACTTGATTTTTGGATGGAAGAATCAACAAATTTAGAGTGTGTACCTATTAGTAACTCACAATGATAGTCTTGGAGATATGAAGGTGGGTTAATTTTCCTACTAGATTTTCTAGTTGGTATCATAGATGGGGAAGGTTGTTGGGGACATAAGTAATAGGGTTGGTGGAAGCACAAAAGCTTGGCAAAATGACAGGGCTAGAGAGTTGTATGTGTTGAAGTTGTGGGATTTTAGAGAAAAGGAGGAGAGAAAATAATAAGGGTTTGAATATTATTGATAATAGCTTAATGTTTAATTGATTACAAAAGATTCAATACTAATCTCTATTTATAGAGAAACATAGACTCAATCCTAAATCAAGAATAAATCATAATAATAATGAGAGATATTCTAAGATATCTCTATGATTATAAATTGATCCTAAGAAATAACTCAAGATACTCTAATATAATATAAAAGATCTTATAAGATATTTTCTAATATTTTGACGGTATGAAACTGTTCGAATGAGGCCATATGGTGGGTGAATTAGTTGAAGTAGGAATAAGAAATTGAGCAAGCATATCATTACTCTCATGGGTGTGAATGTCTAAGGTGAAGTCATGTGATATAGGATTAATTGTAGGAAAAACAATGTCCTATTTGTTTTGTTTGACAATAAGAAAAGGAAAAACATTTTCAAAGAATATAACATCATGTGAAACCAAAATCTCCTTAATGTGTAAATCAAAAAGAACTTGGCCTTTTGTACCAGGTTTATATCCTAAATTAATGCATTTGCGAGAACAAAAGTCAAATTTATTTCTATCAGACTTTAAAGTAGAAGTATAACACAAGCAACCAAACACTAACAACTCAGAAATATCAGGTAAACAATCATACAAAACATGATATGGAGAGTGACACTTAAGAAATTTAGATGACAACCTATTGATTAAAAAAACTGAATGAATGATAGCATGGACCTAAAATCTAATAGACAAATGTGATTCGAACATGATGGCACGTGCAATATTTAAGATGTGTTGATGCTTACACTCAACAACACCATTTTATTGAGGCATTTCTTCACACGAAGTCTGATGGATAATCACATGAGATTGATACAAGTCCTTAAGAGAAAATTTGTTTCCATTGTCAGAACGTATGTATTTAATAGTTTTACCAAATTGAGTTTTGACAATGGAAACAAAGGATTTATCTAAAGAAGAGGTTTCAGACTTCAATTTCATGAGATAAATCCAACAGAAACAAGACTTATCATCAACGACCGTTAAAAAATACTTGAAACCAAAAATAGATGGCATAGAAAACGAACCCCAAATATCCATATGAATCAAATCAAAACAATAACCGACAACAATATGACTATTGGGAAAAAGTAACCTCTTATGCTTAACATTGAAACAAACATCACAATGAGAATGACACTTAGGGAGTTTAACCAAAGGGAAACTTTTATTAATATGAGACAAAGTATCAATAGATGGGTGACCAAAGTGGTGGTGCCAAATATTACAAACAAAACCTATGACATTTGCTAATAGGAAAACAGGGGTAAGATAACAAGTATAAGCCATGAATAAGCTCAGCTGTACCAATCCTCTTCTGAGTAAGATTGTCCTATATCCAACATTTATGAGCATAAAAAAACAAGTTACAATTAAGAGAAGTTGTCAACCAGAGAATAGAGATAAGGTTACGAGAAAACTCACAAATAAAGAGAACATCATACATATAAAAACTAGTAGTAAAATAGATATTTCCAGCTAGTTCAGTGATTATGACACATTCATTAGGCAATTTAATATGAACAAAATTAATACGTTTGAGGGATTGAAACAAATAAGTAGTAAAACAAACATGATTTTGGCTCTAATCTCTAATTTCCAAGAAGTGACATTATTGATATTGAAGAGATGAGGAAAAGAAGAAGGATCAGGTTGGGCATAATTTACTAAATGGTTCACACTAGAAGAAGGGTGAAGCAAGGCAAGAAAAGCCTTTTGCTGTTTGGGTGTGAAACTAGAATGTAAATCACAAGAAGACTCATCGAGAGATTCTGACTTTTGATCATCATCTATTTTAATATAATCAACAGCACAAACCTTAGCAGAGTTGTGGCCATGACGATTACAATGAATACAATAGCAAGAACCACAACCACGACTGCCAGAAGAACGAGCACCGCTTTCACCACGACCCTTGGACAAACCACCACTAGGATTTGAAATGGCAATAATGGTAGGAGACTCCTCAGGATTAGGCAATAGATGCCTTTCTTGTTGTACTAACACAAAAAATACCTTATTTATACTTGAGAGAGGATCCATTGACATCACTTGAGATCGAACTGCAGAGTATTGCTTGTTAAGGACTTTGAGAAAATGAATTACACAATCCCCATCACAATATTCACGAAATTTGGGAATTAGGGCACACAAAAATTTCACATTAAAATAGCAAGAAGGTAAAGGACGCAAATTTTCTAGCTCTTGCCACAATTGCTTTAGTTTGGTATTGTAACAAGTAATTGAAGAATCACCTTGATAAAAACATCACCTTGTCGATACCTTTCATGTATTTCAACCCATATTTTAGAAATAGACTCCAATCACGTGATGCTTTGGGCAATTTCAAGTTCCAAAGAATTGGTGATCCAAGACATGGGCATAGTGTTGCAACGATCCCACACGATTGAAAGACAATCAACATCTGTCGGAAGAGGAAGAGCGCCAATCACAAACCATATTTTATTTTTTGATCCGAGAGCGACGATCAAGGAGGGCAACCAAGAAGGGTAGTTGGCGGCGGAGAAACAAGGGCAACACTTGGATTGTCGTTGTGGTGCATGAAATAAGGATCTAACATTCATGTTGACAGTTGCAAATTAGAGTTTGATTGGGTTTTGGAGGTGAAGGTTCTTGATGTTCTGAGGTAACCATGGAGGACAAAGAATATTGTTCGTATTCAAAGGCCATAAAGAAGAAAAATGAGAAAAAGAAACCAATTTAACAATGGAGTTTCACAAAATCAGCAACAAAACTGATGAAGGACCCAATCGTAATTCGAAACGTGACAATGATGCATAACAAGATCTGGGTTACGACATGCTCGAAGATGTTGCTTCACTAATATCTTACTTAGAAGAAAAGGAAAATAAAAATGAACTTTTCTCTCTATTCTTTTATTTTTATTATATATATATATAATTTTATTTTGGAGAAAGAAACATATTGAAGATGAAAAAAAATCGGAGTAGATTCTCTGATACCATGTTAAACTGAATACTCAGTTTGTTTATTGCTCATCATCAAAGAGATGAAATGTATTTTACATAAAGATTTTTCTTAAAAACAAAAGGAGAAAGAAAGGCACTTTATATACCAAAGTTTGGAGACCTAACAGATTCAAGATGAAAAAAAATCAGAGTAGATTCTCTGATACCATGTTAAATTGAATACTCAATTTGTTTATTGCTCACCATCAAAGAGATGAAATTTATTTTACATAAAGATTTTTCTTAAAAACAAAAGGAGAAAGAAAGACACCTTATATACCAAAGTTAGGGGACCTAACAAACTCTCCTCTAAATTCATTAACTGTAATACTTAATTACTAGACCATAACTAACTTTTAAAACATAAAGTTCATAAAGTTAGGAAGGTCTAACAAATCAAATTGAAACTACATTTACAAAAAAATAAAGCATAATTTTTTGAACCGAATTGATTCTTTGTGAATAGAAAATGGGTTGTTTGTCCGTTCCTACAATCGAAAATAGGATCCTTTATTTATTTTCTTTTTATTTTTACATTCCCTCACTTCAATCCCTTTGCTCAGATTGTTTGTTCCAATTTATACTACAAAAATTATGTTAAAATCATTGTTGATGAGGGAAAAATGGAATACAAAAATTAGTTCAAAAAGTTATCCCCTTTTAGGCTAAAAAAATTGTGTTGATTGGAAAAAAAATGAAAAAAGTAAATGAGAAAGAAAAGTTGGGATGATGCTAAAAATGATTAAAAAATAATACTTTCGGTGTAACTTTGCTTGTATTTTATTATTTTTGTTTTTGTTTTTATTTTGTAATTTTATTTTTGTTGTAACTAAAAAGAAACTACATTTTGTTATATATATTTTTTATGTTTTTTTTTCTCTTTTCAGAATGATTAAGGAGATTAAAATGAATACACAATTAAACAAATTAAGACTAATATTTTAGAACTTTTTAATTGATCAGACCAAATTGGAGTACGATAATAAGATTGATTGTCTAATAAAGTCATGATCAATATTGCTTCATGAAAGAAATTTGTGTATAAAGTTATTATTGAGATTATAACTGCTAATTATTTGAAGTCATATCAAAATGGATCCTAGTAGATCATTTGGAAAAGCCCTAGGAGAAAATTAATATGTGATAGGAATCCAACCTTTATGGTTGGACATAGAAGCACGGGTAGGATTTTGATGTACGGGGACTAAGATAAGATATAATCACCAAAACAAAATGGAGTTATATGACCAAATATAGTACTTGTTTTGTAGTAATCATCACCATGTATCTAAAAAATAGTAATAAATTTATACATTTTAATATTTTAGAAATAATCATATGAATTATCATAAATACAAACTTAATAATTCTCTCAAAAACAATGAAAACTTAACACAAATATGTAATGATTTTCTTGATTAAGTAAAAAAAAATGTATTCTCTTTCTTTACTTGATTAAGAAAAGCTTTTGCTTTTCATTTCCGTTTTAATTAAGGAAAAACATTTTGATATATATCTCCTTTATAAGGAAAAGCTCCTCCAATCACCTAGATATGGGTCACCCAGATGGTTGGAGTCTTTTACAAATGTGGTTTAGCCATAATTCCAATTGACGTCACAATTGTTATACCTTTATTCATTGTTTCATGCCTGAAACAAAGCTAAAATATCCCACCATATATACTTAACCATACTTACCATGTCTTGTATATGCAATGTATAATGAACATCATGTATGCAATGCACATTTTACATTAGTCAAATGGAAGTTTATTTCATACAACAACATGATTTTGTAACTGAACTTATAACTAGAATTCTAGTCATTCATCAAAGAAAGTCTTAACTGAGTGATCGTTTAATTGGAAGCATTCATCATTTTTCAAACTCTGATTAGGGAAAATTGGACCAGGGGTGGTATGAGCAGAGGTATACTCTAATCAGAGCTACCATGATCAAAGGAAATTTAGATTAGAACTAGCATGCAAGAGGCAAACTCTGATCAAAGGAAACATGATCATAAGAAAACTTGGATCAGAGGCAACTCGATCAAAGGAAAGTTTGGACCAAAGGTAGCTTGATCAAAGGAAAACTTTTGTTTGCAACTATTTCTTTGAATCTCCTAGAGTTAGTTTCACCTTTTCTTTCATCACTAGAGCCTATTACGTATGTCCCATCTGAGACACCTCCAATGTCCCCTCTTGTTATACCACTTAAGACTCCTTGTGTGGATCTTGCAACTATACAACCTCTTTAGACATACCACTGTCATCAACCACCATATGTTGTACATGTCCTTACACCCGTTGTTGGTATCGTGGTCATTCCAAACGCTCTTTCACTGCCATCTCATCCTTTATCAGATTCGACCCTTGATATTCCTATTATTGTTTGTAAAGGTATATGTCCAACTTGTAACCCATCCCCTCATTACATTGGTTTGAGTTACCATAGTCTTTCTCCTTTGTATTATACTTGTTTCTATTCCTAAATTTCCAAGTGATGCTTTATCCCATTCAAAGTGGAGACAAATAATTATTGATAAGATGTGTGCACTTCAGAGTAATGGTATATGGGAATTGATTCCTTTACCATCTAGAAAGTCTTTTGTAGGACGTTGGCTTAATATAGTGAAATTTGGCCCTAATGGTAGGATTGATCGCTTTAAAGCTCGTTTGGTGGCAAAAGTATAACTCAAATTTTTGGCAGCAATTATAGTGTTACTCTCTCACTTGTGGCTAAGATGACCTCTGTTAGACTACTTCTCCCTATTGCATCCATCAAAATTTGGTCTTTTCACCAACTTGACATTAAAAATTATTTTTTGCATGGCGACCTTGAAGAAGAAGTGTATATGGAGCAACTGCATGGGTTTGTTGCTTAGGGGGAGTCCTCTACCGTGATATTCAGCTTCACATGTCTATCTATGGTCTTAAACAGTCTCCTCGAGCTTGTTTGACAAATTTAGCATAATAGTGCGACAATTTGGTATGATTCAAAGTGAAGTTGATCATTCTATTTTTTTTATCGCCACTCAACTTAATGGTGTATTTACTTGATTGTCTAGGTAGATGATATTGTCATAATTGGAAGTGATTAGCGGGGAGTACTCCACTTGAGAACACATTTATCTCATCAGTTTAAAACTAAAGATCTTGACAAGCTCTGCTACTTATTGGGTGTTGAGGTAGCCTAATCTAAGGATGTCTTAGTAATTTCACAAAAGATTGGTTGGTAAATTAAACTACCTAATAGTCACATGTCCAAACATTTCTTTTGCAATTGGTGTGGTAAGCCAACTCTTAAACTCTAATATCCAAGAACACTAGGATGTTGTGAAACGAATCTTAAAATACATTAAAGGTGCTCCAGAAAAGCTCTAATTTATGAAAATAGAGGACATACTTAGATAGTTTGTTATTGAGATGTCGATTGGGTAGGCTCACTCATTGATAGGCGATCCACTACTGGAAACTATGTACTTGTTGGAGGAAACTTAATATTTTGGAAGAATAAGAAACAAAGTGTATTTGCAAGATCTAGCGCTGAAGTTGAATATATGGTTTGACATTAGTGACTTGTGAGCTTATTTGGTTGAAAAAATTACTCAAAGTGTTTCAATTTGAATAGGCAACACAAATGACATAATTTGTGATAATCAAGCAACATTGCACATTGCCTCTAATTCGGTTTTTCATGGAAGAACCAAACATATTGAGATAGATTGTCACTTATCAGGCAACATCACCACTAGGTTTATTAGTTCCAATGATCAATTGACAGAAGTATTCACTAAGTCCCTAAGAGGTCATCTAATCAATTTTATATGAAACAAGTTTGGTGAATATGATTTATATGCTCCAACTTGAAGATGAGTGTTGAAAACGTATTTATGATCTTTCTATTTATTACATATGACATCATATCATGTAAATAGAGATAATATTTCTTATATTTATTTTTGTATTTATTATCTTGAGCCTATATAAAATCGACTTCGTTTTGTAATTCAGACATACGGTTTCACCATATGTCTCTCTGATTTTCTCTCATTCAACAATAACAAAGGGAGTATTTTTAAGGATGAAATATTATATCTACAAGATAATTTTACATCCAATCTAAGGCTAAACAATTGATTATAAGAGAATTTATTGGCTCAAAATGTTGAGTTATGACTTAAATTAGGGTGTTTGTGGAGCAAAAATTGAATTGCATTGGAGCATATTAATGGTTTGCTTCAGTTATTAAAAACTACTTTCAAATCAAGTTCACTGTAGTTCTGAACCGGTTTAAAACAGGTTTATAAATATAAACTAGTTTAATATTTTGAACAAAATTTTAGTTAAAATCGATTTCAAAATAATGATTTGGAGAAAGAATTTGAAAATTCTTTTGATAAAATAATTGAAAAAAATAAATGTAAAAAGTTTCCCGATAATTTTTTTTTGAAAAAAAAAAATCAAGAACAAAGTTTTGTTTTTTTCTCAAAAATTTTTCAAGAAAATTTACTTTTTTTTTTATATTTAAAATTTTGAAAAACACAACTTTTTAAAAGTAAATACCTATTAAGTCCTCAAAATTGTTTGAACTTAATAATAACAATTTAGTCTCTCATAATCAATATTATAAAAGAATCTGTAAAATTTGCAAAAAGATAATCAGGTTCATCTTTGTTTCTCTGTCTGAATCTATTATCAAATGTTTCTCTTATATTAATATTTTTAAAGTGAATAATTATTTAAATTTTTAAAAACAATAAAAATGTCAAAATTATTTTTATAATTTTCACATATTTGTTGACTATAATTTTTATCTTATTTCCAAGATAATAGCTTACTTCGATGATCTCACATCAAAATAAAATAAATACATATTTTATAAAATTACAACAAGAAATATTTTTACTAAATACTAACTTTTAAGAAACATACCCAATAGGAAAATAAAAGAAAAAAAAAATGAAAAAAAGGGCTTTTGAAATTGAGACCTCGAGCCCGGTGGGTAGGAGAGGTACGAGCAATGGAGTGGAGTTTTGTGTAACCAGCTGCTAAGATCTTTCCAATCTTTGAAAAAGAGATTGTTAACATTTCCTTTATATTCTTTGTATATTTTATTATGGTATGCATTTGTGTTAAATATTTTTACATTTATATCCAATAACGCTAATGTATATTGTCGAATCACACTACTTAACTCCACTTTTATAGTAAGACATGATATAATGAATAATTCTCATTAGTTAATACTAAAGTTATTTGCAATTATTTAATTTCTTTTGTTATAACAATGAAAACTACCTTTGAAAAATAGTGTTCCATTACTCCATAATTCAAAAGTATATTGTAGTGTGCACGGATTAAGTTTTGGTGGCAATTCATTTTCCACAAATTAATTTTAGAATAAACAGTGAAGAGAGTAGTTCATTAAAATGAAGAGCCGATTTATTTTTGCATTATTGCTAATTGCATTATCTATTATCTTCATTGAAGAAAAATATAAAACTAATGTTTTCACCAGCTATGTAGTGCATTTTCCAAGAGGAAAAAAGACTTTTGGTGTATACGGGGGCAGTGAAATGAAGTTAGGTCATAATTTTTTTTATTTTAAATATAGCATTTTTTAGTTTAAATTTCTTTAAAAAAATTTGTTTGAATTTCATCCCTGCAAAAAATTTTATTTTTGGTTCTTAACGTTAAGGGAATGTTACAAAAATGTTAGTTGACAAAAGGAAATAGGTCTTTTGTCTATACAAATATAACACTGTTTATTTTTAGTTCATATAAATTTTTTTGTTTGCATTTCATCGTATTCATCACCATCAATCACAAATCCAGAAAATGAGTTTCATCATCTTCATCAACCCAACAATTCATATTTTCTCTCATCCGACTCAATCTTTTTCACTTCATTATTCATACCCAACCTAACCCAATTTTTTCTATCAATAACTCTACCTCCAACCTCATCTATTCCCTCTATTATCTCAAAAAAAAAAAAAAACTTTTTTAAGTCTTTACAAGTTAATTTTTTATTTTATTAATCCTTTAAATAGTTAATTTTCAAA
>JBBPBT010000478.1:1419854-1465497 GCA_037974875.1 Cicer bijugum
GATTTTATAGCGTTTTTAAGCTATTTACAGCATTTTTTCAAAAAAATAAGTGTTGTATTATCTAGTGTTGTAAAAAGATAAAACAACGTTTTTTAAAATAAAAAGCACTATAAAATAAGTAAATATATTGCGTGCTTGTTATGCACCTTTTACAGTGTTTTTTCAAAAAAGTGTTGTAAAAGGTGCATTCAATAGATGCATTATTATGCACCTTTTACAGCGTTTTTCAAAAAAGTGTTGTAAAAGGTGCATTCAATAGATGTATTATTATGCACCTTTTACAACACTTTTTCAAAAAAGCGCTGTAAATAAAATTTTTAAAAAGTGTTTTTTGGTTTTTTATGATATTTTGTAAGAAAGCGTTGTCTTTTAATTTTGTTTTTTCCAAAATCATTCTCATCTAGAATCAGTTTACAATCAGTTCACACAATCATTTCACAATCAATACACAATCAGTACACAACAACAGAACTATATAACTTAACTTTATAACTTTACACAATCAGTTCACAACATATTAAGATACATATTCACATATTGACTATAGCACATAACTATATACATATTCATATAACTACATATTCACAACTTTTCAAATGTGTCCTATTCATATACATATAGCTATAAGAACTACACATAACAGAACTACCATATATTCACATAACTATCCCTTGTAGCATGTCATTTCCCAGCATATCAAATAATTTTTATTTCAATCACATACTGACACCAATCTTCCTTTAATTCAATTAGATCTCTTTCAGAGTATGCTAGACTAGAATTGTCAAAGTACTATGAGATATAATAATTGAACATCAAAAAGTTAGAATCAAATATATACATAGTTTATATATGAAAATCAAATAATGAAAATATCGTACCGTTTCTGGGATTATAGTTTGATTCTTATCAACAATCTCCTTCATGAATCGCAATATATAGTATCCATAATCGATGTTGTTAGTTTGACGAAGGCACTATAAAATAAAACATATAAGTCAATAAATATTTGTGCATTGATTGTAAATGAAATTTTAAAGCATATATTTTAAATCTTTATTGGAATCCATGTGATGTTATTTGACTTTTGCTTCGACATTGTAACACCTTTTTGAGCTCGAAAAACTTATAAAGCACTATCGAATAAATAAATGTGATTATTATAGCATTAACAAACACATTATTTATATATATATGTAAGAAATAAATGAATACTACTTACGTGTGGAACATAGTCTTTATATCAGAGTGATTGTTGTAATTGTCGTGCAAGGGATCTGAATTGTATATAACCTTCAGAGGTCGCATTGATTGCAAATAGCACCCAATATGGCCTACAACAACTAAAATTTGGTTGACAGTTTTGTTTACACAACTAATAAATTAAGATTTCATAAATTAAAAAAAGATATAAATAAAGAATATATAATTACGTACCCTGAATTACATGGTGCAAGGAACAACTTATCCTTCTCTATATTTCCTAATAGGATATCTACAACGAATTTCTCTACATTCACTAGATCGAGTTTAAACATCAAAAACTTATGTGGAGACAAGAATGAAAATCTATTTGACAATCTACGCGTTCATACTAACTTCTCACACAAAAACCTTCAATGACAATTTTCAATTAGATTAATTACCAATAAATTAATCTAATTACCAATAAATACAATTAAAATTAATTTTTACCTAATTTATAAGCTGATGACAATAGCTTTATCCATGCTTATGGTGCGTGAATCGTTGTTGCTGCCCATACTCTTTTTTACTTGTATGTCAAAACACAACCCATATTTAGCAAGGCATGGCTCACTTATTTTAGGAGCACGAGTAACATCTGATTTTCCCCGATCTAGTTTTTGAGCAGCAACTTTGACAGCTTTATTACCCTCCAACTTTTGAAGTTTTTCAGCTTTGTTACCCTCCGATTTTTGAAGTTTGTCGGCTTTATTTTTACCACGAACATCCAGTTGTGGTGCGACAGTTGGTTTATTCTGGTAGCTGGTTTGCTTTGCATGTGGTTTATTGAATTGAAGCTAAAAAAATGTGGTTAATTAGTTTGTTAGTTTATTGAATCTGAAAAAATGACAAACCTTAAGAATAAATGTGACAAACCTTTTTTTGGCGATGTAACTATCTCGCTTCTGGGAATCTTCTTATCATTCCCTTTAGGCTTTGTTTGAATCTAAATAAATGTGAAATTAAAGTTAACAGCGGAAAAAAATCAGCAATTAAATATAATCAATCATAATCATATATCGTGCAATTAAATATACATATATATCAATTAAACATACATTTCAATTAATTAAACATACTTTATCAAAGGTAACAAGATGTGTGGGCCATGCCACGTAACTATCAACTGCTTCGCCCAAACACTTCATATCTACACCGTTTTCCGGTATAAGCAACAGTGCATTTGGTTCCAAAGCAATAACTGATGATACTTTGACATGGCCCGCAGGGATCGGTGTGTTGTGCAATACTTCTCCCAAAGTATTGTACAATGTTCCTTTTCCGACCTTGCGATGAGTAGGGGAGGATAAGTACAACACGCAAGGAGTGACACCCTAAATCAATGGTTAATACATAAGTATGTGAAACAATTAGGTTGAATGAATTTCTTATTTTATTAAGTAATTAATTACCTCGGGAAGATTTTTCAGATCAATGTTGCAAATCGCATTTTTACTCTCCATTTATATTTCACGTTGGAGTTGATTCGGATGTTGCTTGTCTTTATTTGTCTTCACCAAGAGTGTCACTTTCTTTGATAGGAATTTGAGCTTCTCTAATACTTCCTCATTAGATGGATTTTGGCGCTTCTCTTGTGAAAAATAGCTTTTAGGAGTTACGCCAAATCCTTTCCCCCTCACGCGACCGGAATATTTAGGAACATTCAACACTTTACCAAGAATGTCCCTACAACTAGCTTTGTTGTCCTCTTGATTTTCCGAACTTTGTTCGAAATTCTCCTAAAATACATGTAGGATTAAAAAGATAAGTTCAATATCATTTTTAAAATACAATATTAAAAATATTAAAGTGATAATATAATTACACAAAGTTCTATTACTTTTTGAACATTTTCGTTATCAACCACTCCATCCTTATTTACATGAGCTTCCTTCCACAAGATATGACGATCCAACGGTTGATTGAATTGGGTGTCTTGTAGCTATTCGTTAAGATCATAAACAAAATATTAGTTAGAAACTATAGTTTATAATGTACCACATTATATAAAAGTGATGTTTAATTACTTACATGTTTTTGCTCTAAACGTGCATATCCCATACGAGATTTTTTGTATGGATGCGTCGAAATTTTTGCCCTCTCGCGATTTGCCGTACTTATATTCTATATAAAAAAATAACAATCGTGTAAAAATTTAAAATACGTTATGAATATGAATAATAAAACACAAATGCTAATAAATTAATCACTTACCACAAATGCAGGGTCTGAATGTTTTGCTACAAATGCGCTCCATTCTTCATTTGATATATAATGTTTATATATTTTTGGAGCTTCAGCATTCATATTTCCTTCACGATCTTTTAGATAGAAATTTGAAACGTGAGATCTAAAACCCCGATGTATTTTCCCGACAACTCTCAACACGTAATTCTTTCTCACCTCGTCAACATCAAAAGTAGTCTACAAACGAAATAAAGATATAGTTTGGGTAAAGTATTTCAATGAAAAAAATTATAACTAGCAAAAAAGTGGATCAAAAAAGTTACTTGTATATCAGTCCACAGTATATCTTTCGTATCCTTCAACGCCTTATCTCTCCAATCATCAATTGTGATGGGGATATTCTGTTGAACAACAGCCCCAATATAACTTACAAGCATGGAGCTGTTGGGGTCAATTGGCTGACCACTCTCATTCTATTGAACCTAATAAACTCATATAGTAAGTACATATTTTCAAAAAAGATAAAAAAAAATAAACAACAAACAAAGTATAGTATACCTCAAATTTTATGCCACTACTCCTTGCTTTTATGACATTTTGCATGATGGTTCACCACGTTTGACTTCATTTTCATAAGTCTTAGTGTTGACAACTTCCTCATTTTGACGCTCTAAATCCTTGTTGGTATCCATATATCTACAACAAGTTCAACATGCAGTTCAGTAGCACTTCAACACGTTCAACATGCAGTAGTCTAAATACGTAGCAGTATAAGTTCAACATGAATTTTAGTGACAACAAAAAATTAATAAATACAATACCTGAATAGTGAGAATAAATATGTAGGGTTCGTAGGAGAAGGAACATTGAGGATGCGCAGAAATACGAACGGACAGAGTGTGGTTCACAGAAATACGTAATGAGGGTTACGTATTTCAATCAAAAGAGATGGTTTGCAATGGATAATAACACAGATGGAGATGGTTAGCAATGGAGATGATAGTGGAAATATGGTTTGCAATGGGATAATAACACATATGATAGGATTCGCAATGAGAAGAACGATGAAGAGGAGGAAGACACTATCGTAATGAAGTTTATGTAATGAAGAGGAAACTGAAGTGGTTTTCAGTTATATATAAAACCCTATCACATCGCTTTTTCGAAAAAGCGCTGTAAAAAACCTCCTTATTTTATTTTTTTTTAAAACCCTATTACTGCGCTTTTTTAGAAGCCTTTTACAGCGCTTGTACACAAAGCTTTGGCGCTTATGGACAAAAGCGCTGTAAAATTACAAGTTTATATTCAATTTAGTTCAAGTAAAATACCTATATTTGGATTTTTTTCTTCCAAATAATTAGTTAAATTCCTATATATATATATATATATATATATATCAATGCTAAATTACATGATCAACTGATATTGGGATGATCAGTTCAAGATAAATTCCCAGTACTCAAATAAAGCTTTTTCAAGTTCAATATAAGCTAAACATCAGTTATGGCAGGTCAAACATACATTAAATTACACGAACTTAGTATAAAACACTAAGATCAAGCTAAATATAAGCAGAAAATAAGTATAAGCAAAAAATCAAATACAGTTCAAGCTAAATAATAAAATGCTCAATTCTGGTAGATCAAACAATTAAATTACATGAACTCAATTCAAATTACATTAAGATGCCCTTTTTCTTTTCCTGGTGGGATTCACATTTGTTTGTCCATTAACAATATGAAGTGATGGATTAATCCAAATTCCCTCATCATGATCATCTCTAAGATATAAACCATCATCAGTTAAATCAATTTCATGTGGTTGTGATGTTGCAAATAAAAGATCATTACCAACATCTTCATCATTATTGTTATCATCACTTATTTTTTTGGTCAATAGGACAACATACTATTTATCATCAGTAGGATCAGTGACATAAAACACTTGTTGAGCTTGCGACGCTAAAATAAAAGGCTCATCTTTGTATCCCACCCTATTAAAATCGACCAGCAAGAACCCTGACGCATCAATCCGAACGCCATTAATATTATCGACCTACTTGCAAACCAAATATGGGAACACGAAACATTGTGTAATCTAACTCCCATATGCGCTCGATAACCCCAAAATATGTTATATTTGCATATATTGGGTTTTTGTCTTTTGTACTTGAGACATGCATCGCTTCAGCTACGAGAGTGACTCCGCTATTTTGCATAGTAGTTTGATCATCTTTTTCTTTGGTATAAAATGTGTAGCCATTAATTACATAACCGGTGTAAGAAAAGACATGTAAACACGAACCATTTGCTAGCCATGTCTATATTAAACTTTGACTTTATGTGATTATTTAACCATGTTATAAAACTTCAATTGCGCTCTCGAGTTATCCTATTTTGATTCATGTTCATGTTCAAACTAGATAACTGATCCATGTGTATTGTAACATATGGTTGAACCTCATCATCATTGTGCAGAACATACAATTGTGCCTGCTCCCATTCTGTCCTTGGGAAGCTCTATGGATTCAAAATTGGACATATATTCAGTACAAAATTCAGCAACTTCTTTGACAATGTACCGTTCAGCAATACAACCTTCTGGTCGACTTCTACTTTTTACATACCTTTTTAATATTTTTTTATATCGTTCTATCAGATACATCCATCTCATATAAGCTGGCCCACAAAGTTGTGTCTCCTTAACGAGATAAATATTAAGGTGAACCATTATATCAAAAAACGAGGGTGAGAAATGCATTTCATGCTCACACAAAGTAACAACAATTTCCCTCTGCAATGTTGGTAATTTCTGAGGATCGATCACTTTACTACAAATTTCCCTGAAGAAGAAACATAATCTAGTTATGGCTCGTCAAACTTTTTCAGGTAAAATGGATCGTTACCTATTGGTAGCAAATGCTCCATTAGAATATGACAATCACGAGTCTTCAAACCTTTTAACTTGAGGTCTTTCATACAAACTATATTTTTAATGTTTGAAGAGTATCCTTCTAAAACTTTAACATCGTGTAAAAATTTACATAAAACAATTTTTTCCTTTCTAGATAGAGTATGAGCGGTTGGAGGTAGATAAGTGCGATTTCCTTTCTTTACAGGATCCAATTCATTTCTTATTCCTATATCGACCAAGTCCAATCTTGCATTGATGCCATCTTTAGACTTTCCTAGAACATTAAGTAATGTACCAATCACACTATCAAATACATTTTTTTTAAATATGCATCACATCAAGGAAATGTCTTATATACAATGACTTCCAATATGGCAATTCAAAGAAAATTGACTTTTTCTTCCACCCAGTTTTGACCAGCTCTCCCGCAAAAGGTTTGCCAAATTTATTTGTCAAACCTTGTACTTTTTCAAGTATTTGATATCCAGTCGGTGCTAAAGGAGTGTAACACCCCGATTTTCAAAGCGAGAGTGTATTTTTTTTTTTCAAAAGAGATTAAAATAAAATAGAAAAACAAATAAGGAAATACCTTTGGATAAATATTTAAGTCATTTCAATTTATAAACAACGGAAAAGTTTTTTGAAATATGAATCCAAAGTATTTACACCTCAAAAAAATGGTACATGGAACCCATCGAAAATAAACTGTCATGCTGACAATATTAGTAAAGATACAATTTTCCAATTTAAAATAACCGCAATTCAAAATAAAGACATATGTTCCCTCTATGTCAACCCAATCTGATCATTCTACCAAAAACTATACACCCTGAGTGATCTCCACGCGCCTTGTGAGATCCTCCTAACGTAGCTCCAGTCAAGCATTCCCATCAACATTCCCATCCGTAGGGTACGAACCGGTAGGATTGTCCTGGCTCTCATCTGAGGGCAAAGCCCAGATTTCCACAATAGTTGTAACGGGTCACCAACCGAAATTAACAGTTAACATATAACATTTAAGTTTTCAAATGCACAAAATACCCTTTCAACTTAGCATGCACCTTAAAAGGGTTTTCCATATGCTAAAAGTTCATATAATACTTGCCAAATAAAAATGAAATCAAAATAAAGTTCTCAATCCATCAAGTAATACATAACTGACCAAAACATTGATAAATCAATTGAGCAATCGATCATCTAACTCAAAATAAGAATTTCCACTAAGCCAATAGATTTCCAAATTGATTTCCTAAAGGTTTTTAGTGAAATTTGAACTCTGGGCTTAATTGAATCGATTGGGAAATCGATTGAATGAATAACTGAGCCCTTGTATTAATGCTAATCGATTTCCAAATCAATTTTGTTAGTTTTGCTGAGTTCTTGTATGGCCAAATCGATTTCCAAATCGATTCCTTAAATGGTTTTGAAAAACATATTATAAAATCGATTGGCAAATCGATTTTGTCAAATTAGCAAAGTCCCTGTAACTCATCCAATCGATTGGGAAATCGATTTCCCTGCATATTCTTCCAAAAATACATAAACTAGCTCAATCACATTCAAACACAACTCCAAATCTTAACACTTACGAATTCCCACACAATCACCACGACAAATTAGGTTTCGAATTAGTTTTACAACCCATCACACTTACACATAATAATCAATACATACCACTTAGCAATTTCAACACATTTACCACGACAACTTGAGTTTCGAAATAGTTTTACAATCAGTCACACTTACACACAATATCAATACATAACACTTAATCATAACTTGATTCAAACATGACTCGTGTGCCAAGCACCCTAATGCAATGCGTATATGCCAAAATGCATGGACTCGGAATTCCAAACCAAAACCCTCCTCGAAGGGCCGTAAATCATAATTGTACCGCCTATCGCAGGCCGAAGTACCAATTATCGAGGTGCCACCTATCATGGGTCTGCACAATTTACTAAAAAACGTTAACCATAAACGTACTGCCTATCGCGGGCCCATACCGTTTACCAAGGTGCCACCTATCACGGGTCTGCACGGTTTACTAAGAAGAACGTAAATTGTAAATGTACCGCCTATCACAGGCCAAAGTACTATTTACTGAGGTGCCATCTATCACGGGTCTGCACAATTTACAAAAAACCGTAAATCGTAAATGTACCGCCTATCACGGGCCAAAGTACTATTTACCAAGGTGCCACCTATCACTGGTCTGCACAATTTACAAAAACGTAAATCATAAATGTACCGCCTATCACAGGCCAAAGTACTGTTTATCAAGGTGCCACCTATCACGGGTCTGCACGATTTACAAAAAGAATGAAAATGCATGAGCATATACTGACTACATCCACAACAATTGTTAAGCAAATGCAGATATTAAAAGATTTTCCATTTTTAATACTCATTTAACTTAAACGATTTTCACAACAAACATTAAGCAAACAGAAATATTAAGATATTCCCCATTCTTAATACTCTTTTAACTTAAACGATTTTCACAACAAACATTAAGCAAACAGAAATATTAAGAGATTCCCCATTCATAATACTCTTTTAACTTAAACAATTTTCAAAATGAATATTAAATAAACAAGACATTAAGAGATTCCCCATTCTTAATACTCATTTAACTTAAATGATTTTCACAAATACACATTAAGTAAACAAGACATTAAGAGATTCCCCATTCTTAATACTCGTTTAACTTAATGGTTTTCAAATTCCACACAAAACAAACTCAAACATATTATCAAATTCAATCCACGATTCACACCAAAACACATCAATTCATTTCTCCACAAAATCCAACCATACACATATCAAATTTCATCAGTATTAATTAAGAACACGTCAAAAATGACGAACACAAATCAACACAATCCACCACTCAAACACAACAAGTTTCATTTACTCAAAATCATACATAAATGAGTTTAAATTCATTTTCCATGAAACATTCATCAATATAACCAAAACCTAACTCTAAGATTTTACCCATAAAGCCTTAGATTCATTATCCCCAAATCAATACTCCAACCCTAACAAAATTCTTTTCCACACAACCACATATAAGTCCCTAAATGCAAACTAAAAGTTTGGAAGGAGCCCTTACCTTCACGTTAGCTTTAACATTCGATTACGATACCGTGAGTAAATCCGGTAAAATCTCCGCTCGCAACATCGCTTCCAAAGTTGGTTCCCTAGCACCGTAGCGTGGTAGTGAGCAACTTTCCCTTCTATCTCTTCACGACGGTTTTGAAATCCTTAACTCCGTTTTCGAATCCGTGAGGAAGGAAGAAGCTGGGGACTTGATCTTTCTCACCCACTAGCCTTGGGTTTCAATTCTCGAACTTAAAGGAAGCATGAAAGACGAAAATGGAAGAAGGAGGGAGGGAGGTTGTTTAACGCGAGGCAGAGGAAGAAGAAGGAGTTTCTCTCTTTTCTTTCCTTTGTTTTTCCTTTCTTTCTTTTTCCTTCTTTCCTTTCTATTTTCTTTCTTTTTCCCTCCACACAAACATATATATAATTATATATATATATATATTATAATTAACTAATATCTCAAAATATCTAGATATTTATTAAAATTACCATTTCACCCATAACTTCCCAAACCACTTTTTGTTAAAAATATCTACTCTCATCGCAACTCAATTGACAGATGCAATTTTTAGCAGCCCAAGATATTTTTAACGAACTCTCTAGAACTAAATTCTTCGTAAAAGATCCACAACAGTTAATTTAATTTATTTATCGACGAACAATTTTAATTGGGGTATCAAAATATATTTTTGGACATTTAAGCTCAAAAAATATTAATAACTTGGCTAAAAAGCCTCCGAGTTCAATACACAAAATACACTAAAATACATAAAGTGTAATTTAAAATTATGGGTCTTACAAGGAGCTTTACCTTCCTCTGATTTTCCATTGAATGCATTTCTCCACCCACAATATTGATGACTATAAGGTAAAAATCTACGATGTCCAAGAAATACCTTCTTCTTACAATGTTTCAACCGCATCCAATTTGTTCTCTCATCACATATAGGACATGCACACTAACCTATAAAGTTATATCCTAATAAATTACCACATGCTGGAAAATCATTAATTGTGCAGAACAACATTGCCCTCAAATTGAAACATTAATTCTTATACCCATCATAAACTTCCACACTTGTCTCCCACATATTTTTTAAATCTTCAATTAAAGGAGTCAAGTATACGTCAATATCATTCCCTGGTTGTTTGCATCCAGAAATTAACAGAGACAACATCATAAACTTACCACATCATCACATATAGGACAAGCACACTAACCTATAAAGTTATATCCTAATAAATTACCACATGCTGGAAAATCATTAATTGTGCAGAACAACATTGCCCTCAAATTGAAACATTAATTCTTATACCCATCATAAACTTCCACACTTGTCTCCCACATATTTTTTAAATCTTCAATTAAAGGAGTCAAGTATACGTCGATATCATTCCCTGGTTGTTTGCGTCCAGAAATTAACAGAGACAACATCATAAACTTACGCTTCCTACATAACCATGGAGGTAGGTTATAAATCAACAAAATCCCAGGTCACGTGTTGTGTGAGATGCTTTGAAGACCATGTGGATTCATTCCATCAGTAGAAAATGCAAGTCGTAGATTTATTGACTCTATCCCGAATTCAGGATACTTGTGATCAATTTTTGCCCATTGTGAAGAATCTGCAGGGTGTCGAAACTTTCCATCTCTAATTCTTTAATCTGCATGTCATGTCAAGTGTTTTGAATCTTCTTCACTGTGATACATGTGCCTAAATCTTGGTATTATAGGAAAATACCACACGACTTTTGCTGATGTAGATTCTTTCTTCTTATACCGAGAGATATTGCATCTCGAACATTCCATTAGTAATTCATATTCGTTTCGAAATAAAATGCAATCGTTAGGACACACATGAATCCTTTTGTAACTCATGCCAATAGAGCACAAAATTCGTTTAGCCTCGTAGGTTCGATTGGGAAGTTCATTATCATCTGACAACATATCTTTTATGAGTGTTAATAATTCTGTGAAGCTTTTATCAGACCATCCATTACTCGCTTTTAAGGTGTACAACTTTAATATCGCTGACAATTGTAAGACCCGTAATTTTAAATTATATCTAATGTATTTTAATGGATTTTGGTATTGAACTCAGGGGCTTTTTAGCCAAGTTATTAATATTTTGGAGTTTATATGATCAAAAAGATATTTTGATACCCGATTAGAATTACCCGTCGATAAATAAATTAAATTAACTGCGGCGAATCCTTTACGAAGAATTTAATGCGTTATGGGTAAAATGGTAATTTTATTAAATATCTAGATTTGAAGATATTTGTTAAAAGTAAATAATATATATATTAAAATATATGTATATATATGTTTGTGTGGGGGGAAAAAGGAAGGAAAATTAGAAAGAAAAGAAATAAAAAGGAAAGAAAGAGAAAGATAGGAAAAATAAAGGAAAGGAAAAACGTTTCTTTTTCCCCTGCCTCGCGACCACACAACTCCCTCCATCCTTTTCTTCCATTTTCGTTGCTTTCTTTGCTTCCTTTGAGTTCGAAAATTGATATTGAGTGATAGGACAAAGGTTTCCCAACTTCACTCTTCAACTTTGATTCGAAAACGAAGAAAAACGGTATTAGGGATTCAAACTCAAATCTCCCCGTTTCGTCTAGATCTAAGCGTCGTTTCAAGAAGTGATAGAAGGGAAAGTTGCTCACCACTACACTACAGTGCTAGTGAGCTAACTTTGGAAGCGGCGTTGCAAGCGGAGGTTTTTGCCGGATTTGCTCACGGTACCGTAATCGGACGTAAAAGCTAAAGTGAAGGTAAGGGCTCCTTCCAAACTTTTAGTTTGCATTTAGGGACTTATCTGTGGTTGTGTGGAAAAGGATTATGTTAGGGTTGAAGTATTAAATTGGGGAAAATGAATTTAATGCTTTATGGGTGAAATTCTAATGTGGGGTTTTGGTGATATTGATGAATATTTCGTGGAAAATGAATTTAACCCATTTATGTATGATTTTGAGTAAATGAAACTTGTTGTGTTTGAGTGGATTTTTGTGTGGATTTGTGTCGTCGTATTCGACATGTTCATAATTGATAATTATAGAATTTTGAGATGTGTTTTGTGTGGAAAAATGATTGATGTGGTTTGGTGTGAATCGTGGATTGAATTTGTTAACATGTTTGAGATGTGTTTTGTGTGGTTGGTGTGGAAAAATGATTTTGTGTGAGTTATGGATTGAATGTGAAAGTACGTTTGAGTTTGTTTTCTGTGGAATTTTGAAAACCATTAAGTTAAATGAGTATTAAGAATGGGGAATCTCTTAATATCCTGTTTACTTAATGTGTGTTTGGGAAAATCGTTTATGTTAACTGGGCGTTAAGAATGGGGAATCTCTTAATGTCTTGGTTACTTAATGTTTGTTTTGGAAAACCGTTTAAGTTAAAAGAGTATTAAGAATGGGGAATCTCTTAATACTTCTGTTTGCTTAATGTTTTGTTTTGAAAATCGTTAAGTTAAATGAGTATTAAGAATGGGGAATCTCTTAATATCTGCGTTTACTTAATGTCGTCGTAAAGATGATTTTGTGGAGAAATGAATTGTTGTGTTTTGGCGTGAATTGTGTAATAAATTTGTGAATATGTTTGAGTTTGTTCTGTGTGGGATTTGAAAACCATTAAGTTAAATAAGTATTAAGAATGGGGAATCTCTTAATGTCTTGTTTACTTAATGTGTGTTTGTTTTGTTGGAAAATCGCTTAAGTTAACTGGGCGTTAAGAATGGGGAATCTCTTAATGTCTTGTTTACTTATTGTTTGTTTTGAAAATCGCTAAAGTTAAATGAGTATTAAGAATGGGCAATCTCTTAATGTCTCGTTTACTTAATGTTTGTTTTGAAATTTGTTTAAGTTAAATAAGAATTAAGAATGGGGAATCTCTTAATGTCTTGTTTACTTATTGTTTGTTTTGAAAATCGCTTAAGTTAACTGGGCGTTAAGAATGGGGAATCTCTTAATGTCCTGGTTACTTAAAGTTTGTTTTGAAAAATGGTCTTAAGTTAAATGAGAATTAAGAATGGGGAATCTCTTAATGTCTTGTTTACTTATTGTTTGTTTTGAAAATCGCTTAAGTTAAATGAGTATTAAGAATGGGGAATCTCTTAATATCTCGTTTACTTAATGTTTGTTTTGAAATTTGTTTAAGTAAAATAAGAATTAAGAATGGGGAATCTCTTAATGTCTTGTTTACTTATTGTTTGTTTTGAAAATCGCTTAAGTCAAATGAGTATTAAGAATGGGGAATCTCTTAATGACTCGTTTACTTAATGTTTGTTTTAGTAAACCGTGCAGACCCGTGATAGGTGGCACCTTGGTAAATGGTACGGGCCCGTGATAGGCAGTACGTTTATGGTTTATGCTTTTTGGTAAGTTGTGCAGACCCGTGATAGGTGGCACCTCGGTAAATAGTACGGGCCCGTGATAGGCAGTACGTTTACGACTTACGTTTCTTGGTGAATTGTGTTTGTCCGTGAGAGACTACACCCTGTAAACCGTGCAGACCCGTGATAGGTGGCACCTTGGTAAACGGTACGGGCCCGTGATAGGCAGTACGTTTACGACTTACGTTTCCTGGTGAATTGTGTTTGTCCGTGAGAGACTGCACAGGTGTTTGTCCGTGAGAGACTACACCCTGTTAAATTGTGAATTGTTGGTTCATTTTGTTGGTGTGGGTAATTGTGTTATAAGTGTTAAGTGTTATGTTTTCGAATTTGGTGATAACATGTTGATTGCAATACCATTTCGAAACTCATGATGTTGTAGTAATTGTGTTATAAGTGTTAAGTGTTATGTTTTGGAATTTGGGGATAACTTGTTGATTGCAATACCATTTCAAAACTCCTGATGTTGTAGTAATTGTGTCATAAGTGTTAAATGTTATGTTTTTGGAATTTGGTGATAGCATGTTTAATTGCAATACCATTTCAAAACTCCTGATGTTGTAGTAATTGTGTCATAAGTGTTAAATGTTATGTTTTTGGAATTTGGTGATAGCATGTTTAATTGCAATACTATTTCGAAACTCATGTTGTTGTAGCGATTGCGTTATCAGTGCTAAGTGTTAAGATTTGGGATTATGTATGAATGTGATTGAGTTTGTTTATGAATTTTTGAAAGAATACACAGGGAAATCGATTTACCCAATCGATTTGATGAGTTACAGGGGCCCTGTTTTTCACGAAATCGATTTTGTAATATGTTTTTCAAAACAATTTAAGAAATCGATTTGCCAAATCGATTGGATTCATTACAGGGGCTCTGTCTTTCACGAAATCGATTTGCTCAATCGATTGGATTCAATACAGGGGCTTTGTCTGTCAATCGATTTACCCAATCGATTTACCCAATCGATTGATTTAAGCCCAGAATTCAGTTTTCACTCAAAACTTTCAGGAAATTGATTTCCCCAATCGATTGGCTCAGTGGGAAATCTTATTTTGAGTTTGATAATTGATTGCTCAATTGATTTATCAATGCTTTGTTCAGTTATGTATTACTTGATGGATTGATAACTCTATTTGATGTCATTTACATTTGGCAAGCTTTACATGAACTTTTAGCATGTGGAAAAACCCATCTAATATGTATGATAAATTGAAAAGGTTAATTGTGCATTGAAAAGTAAATGTTATGTGTTAACTGTTAATTTCGGTTGGTGACCCTTTACAACTATTGTGGAAATCTGGGCTTTGCCCTCAGATGAGAGTCGGGATGATCCTACAGGTTCGTACCCTCCGGATGGAAATGTGGATGGGAGTGCTTGATTGGAGCAACGTTAGGAGGATCTCACGGGGCGCGAGGAGATCATTCAGGGTGTTTAGTTGTTTTGTAAAATGATCAGACTAGGTTGATACAGAGGGAACATATGTCTTTCTTTGGGGTTGCTTTTATTTTTAAATTGGAAGACTGTACCGCCTTTGTTACGTAAATATTTTGAATTCATATTTGAGAATTTTTTCCGCTGCTTGTAAATTATAATGACTTAATTATTTATCCAAAGGTGTTTCTTTGTTTGTTTCTCTGTTTTATTTTAATTCTTTTGAAAAAAAAATACACCCTCGCTTTGAAAAACGGGGTGTTACAACAATCTTGTGAATTTAGTACAACCGTTATATAATGGTTTCTCTGCATCACTCAACAAACTCTCAAACATTTTAGGACAATCCCGAAGATCTTCTTCAACTGCTTTTGCAATCTCCTTAACTCGGTCCGACTTATATGTATCTGTGTCGAAATTAGTTGAAGCATATGTCGAACCATTCTCAAAATTAATGTTTCCTTTTTTTTTCTCACCATGTCTTATCCAACATGTATAGCTTTGATCAATTCCATTCCATACTAAATATCCTTCCAATTTATCTTCTATAACGCATTTTCCAAAACAACATTTTATTCAAGGACAAACGACTCTATTTGGATCTTTTGCATTCTTCACTGCAAACTCAACAAACTCCTTCACTCCATTTTCATACTCTTTTGACAATCGATTGGCAGACATCCATTTCTGGTCCATATTTTATGACCTATATAAATGCAGTTACACAAATAATAAGGTACTGATAACATTATACTAATATATAGTACACATATCTAATATTGGAAAATAGAAACCAAGGTCCAAGTCTGATTTCAAAACAGAACAGATCAACAAATTTCAAAAAAGAATAGATTTTATATGATTTATTATGTAACAGTTTATTAGTTTTAGTGACAACAACAAATTAATAAATACAGTACCTGAGACAACGTATCCAATTTTTTATAAAGGAGGAGCAGTAGATGGTCGTACAGTACGTAGAGGAGAGGAGGGTTTCTAGAGTAGAGGAGATGAGGGTTCATAAATTTGTTTCTATTTATTTAAAGTAAATTATTTTTATTTAAAGTGAATGATTTTATAGCGCTTGTGTAATAAGCGCTCTAATAGGTCATTTAATTATGTAAAAGCGCAAGGCTTTTACAACAATTGTAAAAAAAAGCGCTCTAATAGGTCATTTAATTATGTGAAAGCGCAAGTCTTTTACATCGCTTGTCCAAAAAACGCTTTAAAAGTTATGAGACATCAGGTGGGAGCGCTATATTTTACAGCGCTTGTGTTTAAAGCGCTCCAAAAGCGTTGTAAAACATTATGTGAGTGCGATTCATTTTACAGCGCTTGTGTACAAGCGTTGTATAAGCCTTGCAAAGATTATGTGCATGCGCTATGTGACCCTATATGACTCTACAACAGCGCTTGTCAAAAAAGTGTTGTTATATCCTCCGTTATTTTTAAAACATATTTACAACAACGCTTGTATTTAATAAGCGCTATAAAATATCATTTTTGGCGTAGTGAAACTGCTAAGTATGAAGGCTAAACACAAGTAATGTCGTTTTAATCAGATGCTATAAATAAGGGTAATGTATATTCAATTGGAAAATATGTTTTTGGTTCAAAATTCAAATTAAGTAGTCGATCATCGTCCATGAGGTGTTAGTTAAGTGGAAATGTATTGCCCTTATAACTACAAGGAACTACAAGAAATAGGGTTCACATAAATTCCTTAAACCAGACCTTAAAAATGAAAATCCGAAGCCTATAGTCATCGCATAGAAAAATATATTAGATTTTATTTACACAATGCATTGCAAAACAAAAACAAAAATGAAAGTAATAAGATTCTACACAAATATTTTTATTAGATTAGATACTAAGATACCACTCTACAGTTAAACTAACATGAACATTCAAAGCTACCTAAAAATCTAATAACATATATATTTTACAATATACACATGACCATGTTACAAGATTAGACTAAGGATTTATAACATCGTAGAGTCGTAGGAACCGTCACAATTCGACCGTTGCAATGCTGAATTATGCTGAGTTATAACTAGTGCATTAACTAATTTCAAGTATATACCAAAACTAAAAAGCCAATCATACACAAAGATTGTATAAATCACATAACAAAATACAAAGGTGCAACAATATACTGTAACACCCCGATTTTTAACAGCGCGAGTGTATTTGTTTTTAACAAAGTAATAAAGAAAGAAATATTTTTGAATAAAATATTTAAGTCGTAACACAACGACAAAAGTCAACAATATTTACAAACAACGGAAATAGTTTTTGAAACAAAATCCAAAGTATTTAAATAGCAAAATACACCGGGACTATGAGACTTATCAGACATAGCTCATACCCCTGGAGTATTCTCGGCAGACACCTGTACAAAAGCACTGCCCCAAGAATTTTAACTTCCCCACGTCGCATCAAGAAAATGGTACAAGGACCCATCAAAATAAAAGTCAAGCTGACAATATGAGGTATATGTACAATCTTTCAAATTGAAATAAATACATCCACAAAAGAAAGACAACTAAACCCTATACAACCCTCTAATTTGATCATGCTACAAAAAGCTATACAACCTAGGTGATCTCCATGCGCCCCGCAAGATCCTTCTGACATAGCTTCGGTCAGGTATGACTAACTACTTTCCCATCTCCAAGGTACAAACCGATAGGATGATCCTGGTTCTCATCTGAGGGCAAAGCTCATATTTCCACAATAATTATAAAGGTCACTAACCGAAATTAACAAATATCATATAACAAAATTCTTATATTTTCAAATGCTCAAAAGAACCATTTGTCTTAGCATACTCCTCAAAAGGGTTTTCATATGTCCAAAAAATGCGTAAACAATGTTGAGAAATGAAGTTTTAACATACTACACTGTCGTAGCCGAATACAATTGAGAAAATGCAGATTTTCAATTCTAAAATGGCTCTGAATCAAACAACACATCAAACATTAATAATTATGAACACATAATTAACACCAAATTAATTGTTGGTTTTATGGCCTCTAACCTTATGATGTTTTATACAATGTTACTAGCAAAGTTATCTAATTTTTCCTAAGTATTGAAATAAATATCGAAACCAACGTGATCAATATTATTCCAATTCAATAGTGATGAATTCAAACCTTATCAAGACAAAGATTTACAATTGCATGTATTATCAATATAAGAGAACTGAAACAAATATAATGCTAATTCCACAAACTAATCAAGATAGAAATTTATCAATACAAACATTCAAGATTAACCATTCATGCAATATTAAAAAAGAGAAAAGGTTAGAAAATCGTGCACCAGGATTTATACTGGTTCGACTATCAGTATGACAGCCTACATCCAGTCTTGAAATCAACCAGATTTCAGCCTTTTTCCAATAGAATCAACTTGAGTACGTTTTACAGATTGTCCAGCTCACACAAGGCCTATCTATCCAACTCACTCGCTTCTATTACAATGCCACCTTATCCCTAGAGTTAATCGTCAAACTCTCACAAGATAACGATGAGACTTCTTCTTGATGAACACCCTCACCAACAAAGATAGTCACCAGTTTACACACTGGGTTTTTCAGAACTTTCTCTATAGAAAAGATAAAAGAGGACTTATGATGGTGACTCAATCACAATATGAATTTCACACAACAAGAATTTGCCAAATGAATATTTTGTGTGTGGTTACAATTATTTCTCTCAGTATTTGAAAAACGTGTAATGAATAATTGTTTCAAGTGTTTTCTTAGTTTTTTTTTAGAAAATGTGATTTGAGTCAGTTTATATATGTTCAGAAAAACATCAGTAAAATCGATTCCTCAATCGATTTTATAAAGGTTTAAAAATAGCTTAATCGATTGCCCAATCGATTATCGCGTTTCTTGTTTTTCTTGAATCTTGAAAATATAAGAATGAATCGATTTGCCAATCGATTAATTTAGTGCACAAATCAGAACCTGAAGTTAAGTTCATATCAGAATCGATTGGATAATCGATTATAAGTGTTTTGTTCAAACAACAAGATCAAAACAATCGATTACTCAGTCGATTCACATACATTAACATAATCGATTTACCAATGGGGTTGTATATTTAGAGCTGCCATCCCCTTCTTTATCTCAGCGGCGATAACATCTTTTATCTGTTTTGAGAGCAACATCCTTGAGCCAACCCAACCTCACAAGCATTCAATTGCAGCATACCACTTTTAGATTTGCTTTCGCAGTTTTTTTTTTCTAGATCAAAGAAAAGTTCAGCTGAGGACAAGCCTCGCATACAAGGTTCGAATCCAACCTTGGTGTCTAATTCGATCCTAGTTACTGAATTCCTTTATTGAATTATTACCAAATTCTCTTTATTATTCTTGCCCTAATGTCTTAGTGACAGAACCTTTAATTCCGAAGTAACCCCTAATTCCTTAGTGGATTTAAGATTAAAATTAAGCATTACCGTATAGAAATTCTCTTGTAAATTATTGCTTTGCAACTAATTTAATTGGTTTCATGACCTGCATCTATCCCTAGACTACAAATTCATGAATTTCTCATCTCAAGCATTCGTAAAGTCCACTTCCGTTTCAAAATACAAATCGTAGAACATTTTAATGTTGATCAAGCAATAAAAAGCATTAAGCACAGAGATAAGAAAAACAATTCAATAAACTCATTCATATAACTAGAAATCAAATCAGAAAAATAAGGGTTTCATCTTGTTACACTCATCCCTAACAAATAGGGTTTAGTTACTCATGACAGAGATACAAAAGATAAGGATTAAAGAAGAATTACAAGAATGATTCATGGATGATTCTTGATAAAACTGCTTCAATGGCGTTAGAAACGGTCGTCTTTGAGTTTCTATGCTAGGGCACAAGTCTCCCAAGTTCCAAAGAGTGAAAAAGATCCCTAAATAGTAAAAAATTGCGTTTTTATGATTGCTGATGCGCGTCACGCGCTCCAGGCGCGCACGGCGCGCTCCAGGCGCGCAGGGCACGCTCCAGGCACGCGTTTGACAGACTGAAACATGATAAATGCGCTCTAGGCGCGCAGGACACGCTCCAGGCGCACGTTTGACAGAGTGAAACTTGATAAATGCGCTCCAGGCGCGTAGGACGCGCTCTAGGCGCACAACATCTGCTGTCTGACGTATTTTACATTTTTCTCATCTTTCTCTTCTGAATATGGTCACGGTGTCTTCATGACAGTTATAGATATGGATCTTAGCTTTCATTAGCATTTGGTTTGACTCTAATTGGACTTCTAAAACTCCAGATATGGCTGAAATACTCCGCATAGGTCATGTTGATTTCTCACCAAAATTCAGCACTACACTAAAACAAAGTAACTACGCAAAACTACGAAAAATCTCCACTTAATTAAGCAAATAATAACAAAAACATTTCATTAAATCAAATAACTAAAATCAACAAAATATATCAAATAACTCATTAAATTAACTAATAATTAAAGATAAATAAGACTAAAATCAATAGAAATTATGCATATGATGAAGAGTCATCACAACCCCAAACTTAATCTATTGCTTGTCCCCAAGCAACAATTAATTTCATATATGGTGCAGTTAAAAGCAAACTTAAACTCAATTTCTCAATTCAAATCAAACTCAATTCTCAAAGTTTCAGCTACTACAAAACATCCATCATACTCTATGGTTGCTTACAAAAATAACGAGGTTTGTACACCTTGGCATTCATTTATCAAATTCAACTCTCTCTTCACACAATCTCACCAAAATTTCTCTCAAGTGTTTAGAAGGGTTATGAATTTATCACTCAAATCCTAGAGCATGCATCACGCTACCATAGGCTTGAAAAAATTCTAGTTAGCACTCACAATGCAGCAAACACATACATTTTTGGAGGACTTTCGGGTGGTAATGGGGCTTAGGTAAGGGTAGGACATTTTGGGATAGTAGGCTTTACTACTTGGAGTTAGGCATATATTTTCCAATTATTCTACCATTTTTTTTCTTCACCTTTTCATTCTAGAGATTCTCAAACATTGACAAAAGAACCAAGAAGATATTATTTATCTTTTTTTTTTTCTTCTTTTCTTCTTTTCTTCTTTTCTTCTTTTTCTTTTCTTTTTTTTCTCTATTTTTTTTTTTGTGAGAATCACCACCCCAAACTTAAAAGGTTGCTATCCCATGAGCAACCCCAAACTTAGAATTTGATCAAGACAAGACAAATTTTTTTTTACCTAACTCCAAGTTAGGTGATATAATTGAAGTAGGGTTTTTGTTTTGTAATGTGGCTAGTAACCGAAATAAAGGGGCAAGGCTCAAAGGGGCCAGCAAAGGATAAAATTTTCATAGGGTAGTTAGAAAGACTCAAATGACCAAATAAAATTGCCTCAATGTATGCATAAATTACAAGTGATGCAAGTCAGAATTAGTGCAAGTTCTGAAGGGATAATACACGTCTGGATAATCACACAACAAAGAATTTAAGTGTTTAGGCTCAAAAGCTCACAACTAGGATAATAAGAAAGAGTATGAATTATCTAAATGATGCCAAACATGCCACTACAAAATTTATTTAGTGTTTTTTTTTAAAAAATGCGAGTTAGACTTCAACAACCAAGCAGTAATCAACAATGCATGAATTAGTGAAACTTATCGAATTGAGCAATGATATGAGAAAAGAAATATAGTTTAAATTTCAAAATGTCAAACATAAAACTTAAGACCAAATGCAAGTTGTTAATAATTCTTCATCATAGTGCACGTTTACACACAATTAGAAAGAAACAAATTCAAATAACAAAAATAAGATTGCACGTTTACACACATAGTGCACGTTTACACACAATTAGAAAGAAACAAATTCAAATAACAAATAACAAAAAAGTTACCTCTACCTGTGGGTTATCTCCCACAAAGCGCTTCTTTAAAGTCATTAGCTTGACATCTCAACTATTGTCAAGGTGGCGTGTATGACAGGAAGAACACATCATCCTTCTCACCAAGAGATACATATTTCAAGTGAGGAGGAAATTCCTTGAGTTCAATCAGTGGTGTCTTTTTCTCTGAGGGCTTGTCTTCATTCCCTTTCAACTCCTCCCATCTAGTAGGAAAATGGGGGAGTAGGATGGTGCTGCTTCTAACATGGCCAAGACCTCTTCTATCCTTTGATATTCACTTTCTTTAACAATGTCTTGGGGTAGGCATAACACTCTTTCTAATGGCAAACTGGGTGCTTGATGCTTCATTTCTTCGTTGACTATCGCATCTAAGATCTCAATTCGATTGCACTCTTCTCTTTCTTTTGAATGTTCCATGGCTTTTAAAATGTTAAAAGTGACAGCTTCTTCATTTACTTTTAAGGTTAAGGTTCCATCTGCCACATCAATCATAGCTCGCCCTGTTGCTAAGAACGGTCTCCCCAAAATCAAAGGAATGTCACAGTCCTCATCCATGTCTAGTACCACGAAATCCACTGGAAAAATGAACTTATCCACTTTAACCAACAAATCTTCCACCACTCCGTAGGGGTGTTTCATCGAGCGATCCGCAAACTGTAACATCAGTTGTGTGTCTTTGACTTTTCAATTGCCAGTTTTTTTTTGTATTGAAAGGGGCATAAGACTTACACTAGCCCCAAGATCACACAAAGCCTTCCCAAAAGTTATATTTCCAATAGCGCACGGGATTGAGAAACTTCGAGGATCATTGAGCTTCGGTGGTAGCTTCCTCTATAGTATAGCACTACACTCTTCAGTAAGCATAACTGTTTCACCGCCGATTTTTCTTTTTTTCGACAGAATCTCCTTCATGAACTTGGCATATGTCAGCATCTGCTCTAGTGCTCCTGCAAAAGGAATGTTAATCTGTAATTTTTTAAAAACATCCAGAAACTTACCAAATTATTTTTCAGTTTCTTCCCTCCTTAATCTTTGAGGGAATGGAAGTCGAATTTCTGGTTTTGGCAGTGGTTCCCTTTTTTGTACCACAGGTTCTTCCTCCTTTTCAAAAGCGATGTGCGATGTGATCCTCCACTGATGTCGGTGTGACCATTTCCTCCAGGTGGGTTGAAGTTAGAGTACTTCTACTCTGTTTTGCTTCAGGTTGAACTTGTTCACTCACCTTGCCACTCCTCGTGGTCACTGCATTAACATTGTTTCGTGGATTCGGAACTGTGTCACTAGGCAGATTTCCAGACGTTCTTTGTGCCATTTGTTGAGCAAGTTGACCCACTTGAGTCTCCAGATTCTTTATGGATGCAGAGTGATTTTTCTGGATGGCTATTGACTCTTCAATGAAAGAACTTGTGATTGTCGCGATTTTCTCTATAGCACTCTCCCAAGCAACCTTTCGAGGTGGAAATTGGTTTGTTTGAGCTCCTTGTTGACCCTGAGATCCACCATGCTGATCTCTCTAGGAAAAATTGGATGATTTCTCCAACCAGGGTTGTACGTACTAGAGTAGGGGTTATTATGCCAGTTGTTATTACTCACAAAATTCACATGTTCTAGTTCTTCTACCTCATTGTCATCCAGTGCTTCACAAACTCCAGTTTTATGTGCTCCTCCACAAAGGTTACAACTAGTATGCTTTAGTAATTTGACAGGGGCCACTTGGGGTTGTATATTTAGAGCTGCCATCCCCTTCTTTATCTCAGCGGCGACAACAACTTTTATCTGTTTTGAGAGCAACATCCCTTGAGCCAACCCAACCTCATAAGCATTCAATTCCAGCATACCACTTTTAGATTTGCTTTCGCAGTTTTTTTTTTTTCTAGATCAAAGAAAAGTTCAGCTGAGGACAAGCCTCGCATACAAGGTTAGACAAATTATGAGCAATGAACAGTTAAAGAAAGATAAATTATTAAGTAAAATAAAAGAGTTTTTAACCAGAATTCTTTTTTTTTCTTTTTTTAATTAGAAATAAAATAAAAGAATAAATTTTATTGCAGAGCAAAAAATTTCAATTCAGTAAATAAATTAAATTCAATAGTGATATGGCAATCCCCGGCAACGGCGCCAAAAACTTGGTAGCGTTTCAGCAAGTGTACTGAATCGTTGCAAGTAATAATAAAATGGTAGTACCGAGTGTCGAACTCAAGGATTGCGTTTTACTATTGAATTATATTTAATTACTAAAATTGAACAATAGGTTCCCAAGTTGATTGAAATAATATTTGAAATTAACAACAATAATAAAATTGATCTTTTATAATGAGAAAAACTTTAGGGATGAGTTTCACTTCGAATCCAACCTTGGTGTCTAATTCGATCCTAGTTACTGAATTCCTTTATTGAATTATTACCAAATTCTCTTTATTATTCTTGCCCTAATGTCTTAGTGACAGAACCTTTCATTCCAAAGTAACCCCTAATTCCTTAGTGGATTTAAGATTAAAATTAAGCATTACCGTATAGAAATTCTCTTGTAAATTATTGCTTTGCAACTAATTTAATTGGTTTCATGACCTGCATCTATCCCTAGACTACAAATTCATGAATTTCTCCTCTCAAGCATTCGTAAAGTCCACTTCCGTTTCAAAATACAAATCGTAGAACATTTTAATGTTGATCAAGCAATAAAAAGCATTAAGCACAGAGATAAGAAAAACTATTCAATAAACTCATTCATATAACTAGAAATCAAATCAGAAAAATAAGGGTTTCATCTGGTTACACTCATCCCTAACAAATAGGGTTTAGTTACTCATGACAGAGATACAAAAGATATGGATTAAAGAAGAATTACAAGAATGATTCATGAATGATTCTTGATAAAACTGCTTCAATGGCATTAGAAACGGCCGTCTTTGAGTTTCTATGCTTGGGCACAAGTCTCCCAAGTTCCCAAGAGTCAAAAAGATCCCTAAACAGTAAAAAATTGCGTTTTTATGATTGCCGATGCGCGTCACGCGCTCCAGGCTCCCAGGGCGCGCTCCAGGCGCGCGTTTGACAAACTGAAACATGATAAATGCGCCCCAGGCGCGCAGGACGCGCTCCAGGCGCACGTTTGACAGACTGAAACCTGATAAATGCGCTCCAGGCGCGCAGGACACGCTTCAGGCGCAGAGCATCTACTCTTTGACGTATTTTACATTTTTCTCATCTTTTTCTTCTGAATATGGTCATGGTGTCTTCATGAAAGTTATAGATATGGAACTTAGCTTTCATTAGCATTTGGTTTGACTCTAATTGGACTTCTAAAACTCCAGAGATGGCTGAAATACTCTGCATAGGTCATGTTGATTTCTTACCAAAATTCAGCAGTGCACTAAAACAAAGTAACAACGCAAAACTACGACAAATCTCCCCATAATTAACCAAATAATAACAAAAACATTTCATTAAATCAAATAACTAAAATCAACAAAATATATCAAATAACTCATTAAATTAACTAATGATTAAAGATAAATAATACAAAAATCAATAGAAATTATGCATATGATGAAGAGTCATCACAACCCCAAACTTAATCTATTGCTTGTCCCCAAGCAACAATTAGTTTCATATTTGGTGCAGTTAAAAGCAAACTTAAACTCAATTTCTCAATTCAAATCAAACTCAATTCTCAAAGTTTCAACTACTACAAAACATCCATCATACTCTATGGTTGCTTACAAAAATAACGAGGTTTGTACACCTTGGCATTCATTTACCAAATTCAACTCTCTCTTCACACAATCTCACCAAAATTTCTCTCAAGTGTTTAGAAGGGTTATGAATTTATCACTCAAATCCTAGAGCATGCATCACGCTACCATAGGCTTGAAAAAATTCTAGTTAGCACTCACAATGCAGCAAACACATACATTTTTGGAGGACTTTCGGGTTGTAATGGGGCTTAGGTAAGGGTAGGACATTTTGGGATAGTAGGCTTTACTACTTGGAGTTAGGCATATATTTCCCAATTATTCTACTGTTTTTTTTTTTCTTCACCTTTTCATTCTAGAGATTCTCAAACATTGACAAAAGAACCAAGAAGATATTATTTATCTTTTTTTTTTCTTCTTTTCTTCTTTTCTTCTTTTTTCTTTTTGTTTTTTTTTCTCTATTTTTTTTTTGTGAAAATCACCACCCCAAACTTAAAAGGTTGCTATCCCATGAGCAACCCCAAACTTAGAATTTGATCAAGACAAGACAAAATTTTTTTTTACCTAACTCCAAGTAAGGTGATATAATTGAAGTAGGGTTTTTGTTTTGTAATGTGGCTAGTAACCGAAATAAAGGGGCAAGGCTCAAAGGGGCCAGCAAAGGATAAAATTTTCATAGGGTAGTTAGAAAGACTCAAATGACCAAATAAAATTGCCTCAATGTATGCATAAATTACAAGTGATGCAAGTCAGAATTAGTGCAAGTTCTGAAGGGATAATACACGTCTGGATAATCACACAACAATGCATGAATTAGTGAAACTTATCGAATTGAGCAATGATATGAGAAAAGAAATATAGTTTAAATTTCAAAATGTCAAACTTAAAACTTAAGACCAAATGCAAGTTGTTAATAATTCTTCATCATAGTGCACGTTTACACACAATTAGAAAGAAACAAATTCAAATAACAAAAATAAGATTGCAAAAATTAAAAGTTACCTCTACCTGTGGGTTATCTCCCACAAAGCGCTTCTTTAAAGTCATTAGCTTGACATCTCAACTATTGTCAAGGTGGCATGTATGACAGGAAGAACACATCATCCTTCTCACCAAGAGATACATATTTCAAGTGAGGAGGAAATTGCTTGAGTTCAATCAGTGGTGTCTTTTTCTCTGAGGGCTTGTCTCCATTCTCTTTCAACTCCTCCCATCTAGTAGGAAAATGGGGGGAGTAGGATGGTTTCATGACCTGCATCTATCCCTAGACTACAAATTCATGAATTTCTCATCTCAAGCCTTCGTAAAGTCCACTTCCGTTTCAAAATACAAATCGTAGAATATTTTAATGTTGATCAAGCAATAAAAAGCATTAAGCACAGAGATAAGAAAAACAATTCAATAAACTCATTCATATAACTAGAAATCAAATCAGAAAAATAAGGGTTTCATCTGGTTACACTCATCCCTAACAAATAGGGTTTAGTTACTCATGACAGAGATACAAAATATAAGGATTAAAGAAGAATTACAAGAATGATTCATGGATGATTCTTGATAAAACTGCTTCAATGGCATTAGAAACGGCCGTCTTTGAGTTTCTATGCTTGGGCACAAGTCTCCCAAGTTCCCAAGAGTCAAAAAGATCCCTAAACAGTAAAAAATTGCGTTTTTATGATTGCTGATGCGCGACACACGCTCCAGGTGCGCAGGGCGCGTTCCAGGCGCACGTTTGACAGACTGAAACATGATAAATGCGCTCCAGACGTGCAGGACGCGCTCCAGGCGCACATTTGACAGACTGAAACCTGATAAATGCGCTCCAGGCGCGCGACACGCTCCAGGCGCACAACATATGTTGTCTGACGTATTTTATATTTTTCGCATCTTTTACGTCTGAATTTGGTCACGGTGTCTTCATGAAAGTTATAGATATGGATCTTAACTTTCGTTAGCATTTTGTTTGACTCTAATTGGACATCTAAAACTCCAGATATGGCTGAAATACTCCGCATAGGTCATGTTGATTTCTCACCAAAATTCAGCACTGCACTAAAACAAAGTAACAACGCAAAGCTACGAAAAATCTCCACTTAATTAAGCAAATAATAACAAAAACATTTCATTAAATCAAATAACTAATATCAACAAAATATATCAAATAACTCATTAAATTAACTAATGATTAAAGATAAATAAGACTAAAATCAATAGAAATTATGCATATGATGAAGAGTCATCACTCAATTGATGTCCCAATCGATTGTCCAATTGATTGGTTTAAACCCAGAACTCAGGTTTCACTAACACCCATTAAGTAATCGATTGCCCAATCGATTTACTTGGTAAAAACTTCGGTTCTGTGTCAGACAATCGATTGCTCAATTGACTCATCAATTGATTTATTAGTTGATTTATTTATTTCCTTATTTTATGATTTCAATTTTACTTTGGCAAATACTTAAGTATGAAACCATATTGACGAGTCTACTAATTAATTACTATGACCACTATTAACACTAGACAGATTTGCGTATTCTTCAAGCACATCTGATAGCGTTTCAGCAAGTGTACTGAATCGTTGCAAGTAATAATAAAACGGTAGTACCGAGTGTCGAACTCAAGAATTGCGTTTTACTATTGAATTATATTTAATTACTAAAATTGAACAAAAGGTTCCCAAGTCGATTGAAATAATATCTGAAATTAACAACAGTAATAAAATTGATCTTTTATAATGAGAAAAATGTCAGGGATGAGCTTCACTTCGAATCCAACCTTGGTGTCTAATTTGATCCTAATTACTGAATTCCTTTATTGAATTATTACCGAATTCTCTTTATTATTCTTGCCCTAATGTCTTAGTGACAGAACCTTTCATTCCAAAGTAACCCCTAATTCCTTAGTGGATTCAAGATTAGAATTAAGCATTACCGTATAGAAATTCTCTTGTAAATTATTGCTTTGCAACTAATTTAATTGGTTTCATGACCTGCATCTATCCCTAGACTACAAATTCATGAATTTCTCATCTCAAGCATTCGTAAAGTCCACTCCCGTTTCAAAATACAAATCGTAGAACATTTTAATGTTGATCAAGCAATAAAAAGCATTAAGTACAGAGATGAGAAAAACAATTCAATAAACTCATTCATATAACTAGAAATCAAATCTGAAAAATAAGGGTTTCATCTGGTTACACTCATCCCTAACAAATAGGGTTTAGTTACTCATGACAGAGATACAAAAGATAAGGATTAAAGAAGAATTACAAGAATGATTCATGGATGATTCTTGATAAAACTGCTTCAATGGCATTAGAAACGGCCGTCTTTGAGTTTCTATGCTAGGGCACAAGTCTCCGAAGTTCCCAAGAGTCAAAAAGATCCATAAAACAGTAAAAAAAATAGCGTTTTTATGATTGCTGATTCGCGTCACGCGCTCCAGGCGCGCAGGGCACGCTCCAGGCGCGCGTTTGACAGACTGAAACATGATAAATGCGCTCCAGGCGCGCAGGACGCGCTCCAGGCGCACGTTTGACAGACTGAAACCTGATAAATGCGCTCCAGGCGCGCAGGACGCGCTCCAGGCGCACAGCATCTGCTGTCTGACGTATTTTGCATTTTTCGCATCTTTTGCATCTGAATTTGGTCAGGGTGTCTTCATGAAAGTTGTAGATATGGATCTTAGCTTTCATTAGCATTTGGTTTGACTCTAATTGGACATCTAAAACTCCAGATATGGCTGAAATACTCCGCATAGGTCATGTTGATTTCTCACCAAAATTCAGCACTGCACTAAAACAAAGTAACAACGCAAAACTACGAAAAATCTCCACTTAATTAAGCAAATAATAACAAAAACATTTTATTAAATCAAATAACTAAAATCAACAAAATATATCAAATAACTCATTAAATTAACTAATGATTAAAGATAAATAAGACTAAAATCAATAGAAATTATGCATATGATGAAGAGTCATCAACATCCTCCAATTTTGCTTGATTCCATGCGTTCCAAGCTTTTTGTCCAAGTGTATAGTGGTTGCTTGTTTTTCCTGAAATGTCACTCAGTTCAAACTGTTAGTTTTATCAAATGATGCATGTACATTGTATGTTTGTTAATTATGTCAAAATCATGATCAAGAGGACTTATTTCTAACATTAATCTCCACAAATTCACACCTCAATTAAACATCGAATATTAATAACATCAATTATGAACACATAAGTACATCAAAACTTAATCAACCCAACTTCACAACTCTAAGCAATTACGACAAATCACAACAACAACCGAATATGTATATACAATCATCATAGTATAACAAACCTAAATCGTGTGCCAAACACTTTAATGCAATGTGTATATGCCAAAAATGCATGATTCCATAATTCCAAACCAAACCCTCCGCGAAGGGGCGTAAATCATAATTGTACCGCATATCACATACCACTACTAATTACCGAGGTGCAATCTCTCACGGATCAGGATGATTTACTAGCGTGCAGTCGCTCACAGACTAACACAACATACAAGAGTGCAGTCGCTCACAGACCAACATGATTTTCTAGAGCGCAATCACTCACATATCAGCACGACATACAAGAGTACAGTCGCTCACAAACCAACACGATTTCTAGAGTGCACGCTCACAAATCAGCACAACATACAAGAGTGCAATCGCTCATAGACTAGCATGATTTTCTAGAGTGAAATCGTTCACCAATCAACACATTCTAGAGTGCAATCTCTCACAGATCAACACAACATACAAGAGTGCAGTCGCTCACAGACCCGCACGATTTTCTAGAGTGCAATCGCTCACAGATCAGCACATTCTAGAGCACAATCTCTCACAGATCAGCACGACGCGACAACCCCAAAAGGATAAGATGAACCAACAATTCACATGGCATCATCCCGTGGCCCATCACGGTCACCACTATCACCATGGCCCCATCGTGGTCACCATGTACTATGAAATGCTTAAGCATACTCTGACTATTTTCACCACAATCATTAAGTAAATGTAGCTATTAAAAGATTCTCCATTTTTAATACTCATTTAACACTAATGATTTTTCATATACAACGCAGAGCATACTCAAACATATTTATTCACACCAATTTCAATTTCCACAAACACACATAAATCACATTTCCAAATTCAATCCACACAAATTGAATTAAATTCATTTTCCACCAATTCACACATAAGTTGAATTGAATTAAATTCTCTTTCCACCAATCCACACATACATTTTTTCTCAAAAATTCATAATATTATTTATGAACACATCAATTTCCCCAAACATGAGTCACTATAATTTTCAAACATTAATCACCCATATTCAATCTTCAAAATTTTCAACCATAATTAACCACAACAACATTAATATGTCAGAGTTATCCCCACCGCTAACTCGGTGTCAACGATCTCGATTCCTTTTCGAGACTCAAGAAGCTAACTACATAAACATGAATATTTATAACAATTTTTTCACAATAAAACTAATCCAAACACATCAAAATTCCCAAAATTAAATCTTTCTCACACACCAAACTTTTAAAACCAAATAATCTTTCTCACATACTCGACTATTAAAGCATCGAAATTTTTTAGTTAATAAAATACTCTAAACTTTTTTTTTCTTTTTAAACCCAGTTCAAGAGTAATTAAAAGAGTAACATTTTAAACTCTAACCATTGTTAGTTTCAATCTATCTTTTTGCTCAAAATCTTTAACTTAGTTAAAATTTGAACTTTTTCGCAACTTTAACAACTCTAAATTTTTCGTAAAATTTCAACTTCAGTTCAAACTAATTTATTTGAAAATAACATATTACGTAACTCAAACACATCAAATTTAATCACTACACATAAATCACAAGAGAAAAAAATTTATAATATTAATTATGAACATACAATTCATACCCAACGTTAAACACTACACAACACACCTCAAAACAACTAAATTCAATTTCAAATAATTCACACATAAATTAATTAAATTCATTTTTCACAAAATCACACCTCAAATACATCAAATTTCTTTTGCACAAATTACAAATAATGTCCTAAATGCAAACTAAAAGTTTGGAAGGAGCCCTTACCTCAGTTGTAGCTTTAACAACCGATTATGGCACCGCGATTAATTTCGGTAAAATTTAAGTTCATGGCGTCGCATTGAGTACTAGCTCACTAGTATCGCAGCGTGGCAATGAGCAACTTTCTCTTCTGTCACTTCTCGAATGGAAGCTTAGATCTAGAAGAAAAATGAGAGTTTATATTTGTTATTTTTTAAAACCACCCACACTTTGTTCGTGAAACAGCAAGGAAGAAGAAAGGAGGTGATGAGGTGCACGGAAAACTAACTCTGTTTCCTTTCCTTATATATATATATATATATATATATATATATATATATATATATATATATATATATATATATATATATATATATATATATATATATATATATATATATATATGTAAAAATTAAAACCAACAAAAAAAATATCTTACTTTATAGATATTTTGAAAAAACACCGTTACACATCACTTCTCAAATTATCTTTTTTAAAAAATATCTACTTTCATCGCAACTCACTTGACAGATATTTTTTTTTAGCAACAAGTGACATTTTAAAAAAATATGTCCGATATTAAATTTTTCGTAACATAATTAAATTATTCTCTAACAAATAATTTAAATCAGGTCTCAAAATATATATATTAAAATATTTATAAATATTAAACATATTATTAACTCTAATAAAATATCATTTTGATATTTAATTCCTAAAATAAAATTCAATTGTGCAAAATGTCTAAGCAATTTAACACCAAATACCCTAAAATCGCATAAATTAAAATTTAGAAAATTAAAAGTCTTACAAATTCCATAACAAAAATTCAAATTCCTTTAAGATTCTTTTTTTCTTTTAGGGTAGTTTAGTGATGTTTCCAATGTATGTAACTATACCAATAGATGGCAACTTTGGATCTTTCCCAGCAATAAAATAAAGTAATTGTTTGCAAGCAATTGTTACCTTACCCCATTAGTCTTATTTATATTAACAAACTCCAATGGCCAATATTTCAACATGCCCTAATAAATCTAATAGTTTAAATACAAAACTTACAATACCGTACCTCATATTATATAACAAGCATGTCAATAATACATGGCACAAAAATTTAAAATATTACACTAGGTAGTAAATAGTGATAGATATCAACTGATGAATTCAGTTCTAGTTGCATAAACTTAAATATAAACATGATCATACGGTAAAATCTAGTTATAAATTCTGAATCAACAACAGATCCCTCGATGTCTATGACAATATAGAAACTAATTCCATCAACAAGTGCTAGTTATAAATGCAAATTTACTCAAGCCTCAAACAATTATAACCCACCAATATTTACTAGTATTATTATTATTAAGGAAAAAAAAGAACAAAGCGTTTTATTAGACTTGATACATTTGAAGAAGAAAAAAAAAAGGGATTTGAAATCCCTATTTTGGAGAAAAGGGAGAACAATGTCAGGCATGTGGCGACAGTAACAAAATAGGGAGAGGAAGAAACAAATTGAGTTCTGGTAGGAATTGGTATGTAACAAACTTCCTCAATTTGATCTACAATTTTAGTATGTTGTTTCTACCACAAAATTTGTTATTTTAATATACAGCTTTATTAGTTTTACCTTCTTTGAGAGTTACTTTGGAATACCCACTTTTGTGAAAGGTTGTTACTATTGTTGATTAATATTCTCTAGGGCTACTAAGAAGACTCTGGTGTACCCATTAATTATTATAATAGAAGTTTTTATTGGACTAGGTCTCGTGGTTTTTATTCTCTAAATTTGAGGAAAGTTTTCTACGTTAAAAATTGTGTTTGTCTCATATGAGTATTTTTCAGAATACAGTGAATCAATTGACAACGACATATATTAAATTAGAAGATAAGTTGCAAGTGTTCTTATTGTTGAGTTCCTTGCTTTATAATTGGGAAGTCCTTGCTGTGACGTTGACCAATTCATCTCCAAGTGGAAAGCTGAAAATGTCACAGTTAAATAGAGCATGTTGAATGAAGAAGCTCGATGAGAGGAATGTGGTTTGATTGGTTCTTCTTCAAAGTCAGAAGCACTTGTTATAGAGTCACTGGGGAGAAGTCAATCTAAAAACTTCCATAGGCGCAACAACTTTGAAAGTCGTAGCAAGTCAAGAAGCAAGTTGAGTACTAGGAAAGAAGTGATATGCTATTATTGTGGCAAAGTAGGTCACATAAAAAGAAATTATAGGTTCCTTGAGAGAGATCAATCAAGGGAAAGAGATGAAGACAAAGAGAAAAATGATAAAGATACAACAATAGTTGCATCTATTAATAATGTCTACATTGTTTGTGATGATAATTTCGTAAACCTTGCATGTTAGGATTCAAATTGGATTATTGGTTCGAGTGTCTCATATCATGTTACTCGTAGGCGTGATTTCTTCTCATATTACAGGAAAAATGGGAGATTAAGGGGTATGTAAAATTATCGGTATGAGAGATGTTTAGGTTGAAACTGGGATTGGTTGCAAGCTTCAATTGAAGAATGTTAGACATGTTCCTGATATTCCTCTCCATTTGATTTCGGTGAAAGCCTTGGATATTGAGAGTTATCACACTTACTTTGGTGGTGGTGGTATATGTAAAATCACCAAAGGGTCTCTAGTAGTAGCAAATGAGCAATTTTTCACTTCTCTCTATAGGATGTTTGTGAAGCTATGCAAGGAAGAAGTGAATGCAATTGAAGAAGCCTCTTCTAATTTATGGCATATGTGCCTTGGTCACATGAGTGAGAAAAGACTCAACATACTTACGAAAAAAGTTTCCTTTTTGTGAAAGGTACATCTCTAAAAACTTGGGTTCATTGTTTGGCAGGAAAATAATATAGAGTTTCTTTTCATAATATTGGACCTCATAAGAGGCAAAATATTATTAATTTAGTTCATATTGATGTTTTTATGATGGATAATAAATCTCTTGGTGATGCATTGTATTTTATAACTTTTATTAACGACCACTCTAGAAAAGTGTGGATCTTTCCTTTGAAATCTAAAGACTAGGTACTTGGAGTCTTCAAGCATTTTCATGCAAATGTTGAAAAAGAAAAGGGAAGGAAACTAAAATGTGTTCGATCAGATAACAGTGGTAAATACAAAGGTTTGTTTGAAGAGTATTGTAGAGAACATTGTATCAGGCTTGAGAAAATAGTTCCAAAGACACCTTAACGTAATGGTGTTGTAGGGAGAATGAATCATACAATTAATGATAGAATTAGATGTGTGCTCTCTCATACAAAATCATTGAAATCTATTTGGGGTGAAGCAATGAAAGCTATAGTGGGTCTGATCAATCTTTCTCCTTGTATTCCACTTGATGGTTTTGTTCCAAATAAAATATGGACAGGGATAAATGTCTTTTACTGTCATTTGAGACTTTTTTGTTGCAAGAGCTGAAAGGTAAAAGCTTGATAGTAAATTCAAACAATGTGTTTCCATCAATTATGGTGATGAAAAATTTGGTTATAGATTATGGGACTCGGTTGACAAGAAAATTATTAGAAGTCGAGAAGTGATATTTCTTGAAGATTAGACTATTGAAGATTTTGATAAAGTTGAGCAACATATATCAAATTCCATAAGTTATATTGAGGTTTCACATAAGCCCCCTACAAAAACTTTTGTTGATGGGGGAGATATGCAGGTTGATGATGAGAATGCAATTGATGATCATGTACCTCACCATGATGAGCAGGTTCCAGCTGAGCCACTACTTGAGTTTGAGTTGAGAAGATCTACTAGAGAATGTCAACCTTCTCAAAGATATCCTCCACACAAGTATGTGATGATCACTGATAGTGGAGAGCCAGAGTATTGCCAAGAAGCTATCATAAATGTTGGTAAAGAAAAGTGGTTGAAGGTCATGCAAGAAGAGTTTTCAACCAAGATACAAAGCAAGATACAAAATAGAATAGTTCTCAACCATGATACAAAGCAAAATTGGTTGTGAAAGGTTTTAATCAAAGAAAACATATTGACTTTGATGAAATTTTTTCACCTGTGGCGAACATGTCCTCTATCTGAGTTGTGCTTGGCTTAACCGCTAGTTTAAACCTAGAAGTTGAACAAGTTGATGTGAAAAGTGCATTCCTTCATGATAATTTGGAGGAAGTGATCTATATGGAGCCACTATAGAGTTTCGAAGTCAAAGGTAAATAGCATCTTGTGTGTAAATTGAAGAAAAGCTTGTGTATACTCAAGCAAGCACCTCGACAATGGTACAAGAAATTTGATTCTTTCATGGAGAAACATGGGTCAGGAAAACTACTTATGACCGTTCTGTGTTTTTTAAGAAACCCTTTGATGGTTGTAAGACCCATAGTTTTAAATCGTAAATTATGCAATTTTAGGGTATTTTAGTGTTGAACTCTGAGGCTTTTTAGCCAAATTAGTGTATTTTGGTATTTTGTGAATTTAATGGCAAAAATATTTGTAGATTCCCGATTAAATTATTCGTCGAGCAATAGTTTTATTTATTTACGTTACAAAGAATTTAATACCAGACAATTTTGTTAAAATACTTCAGGTTGCTGAAAATTGTATATGTCAACTGAGTTGCGACGAGAGTTGATATTTATATACATAAAGTAATATATGTATATATATATATATATATAGTAAAAGCAAGGAAACAGAGAGAGAAACAGAAAAGCCTCGTTCTTTCATCTTCCTCCATCTCTGTTTCTAAATTTGAGTTATTTTCAACACCCACAAACACAAAAACCTTCACTTTTCTCCTAGATCTAAGCTTCGTTTTGAGAAGTGACAGAAGAGAAAGTTGCTAATTGCCCCGCTGCAGTGCTAGTGAGCTAGTTTTCGACTCGACATCATGAACTTAAATTTTACCGAAATTAATTACGGTACCGTAATCGCGTGTTAGAGCTATCGTTAAGGTAAGGGCTCCTTCCAAACTTTTAGTTTGCATTTAGGACATTATATGTGATTTTGTGGAAAAGAAATTTAATGTATTTGAGGTGTGATTTTGTGAAAAATGAATTTAATGCGATTATGTGCGATTTAGTGAAAATTAAATTTGAGGTGTGGTTTATGGTAATCGATATTTGATGTGATTTATATGTTCATAATTATTATTATGAATTTTTTCAATGTGATATATTTGCGGACTTTTTTGAAAATGAATTGATGAAATTTGGTGGTTTATGTGTAAAAATGTGGAGTTTTGAAATTGGGTGAGTTAGGTTTGAATTGTTGAAATTTAATTGAGGTGTTATATGTGTGTTGTGGAATTGAATTGATTGTTGTTGGTGTGAATTTGCAGTAGTTAAATTTGATGAGTTTGAGTTACGTAATGAGTTATTTTCAAATAAATGAGTTTGAACTGAAGTTGAAATTTTACGAAAAATTTAGAGTTGTTAAAGTTGTGAAAAAGTTCAAATTTTAACTAAGTTAAAGAGCTTGAGAAAAAAGATAGATTGAAATTAAAAATGGTTAGAGTTTAAAATGTTACTCATTTAATTACTCTTTGATTGAGTTTAAAAAGAAAAAAAGTTTATAGTATTTTATTAACTCAAATATTTTGGGGCTTTAATAGTTGAGTGAGTGTGAAATTTGGACAATATTTATTTTATTTAGTTTTAAGTAAATAATATAAATTATTTGGCTTTAAAAGTTTGGTGTGTGAGAAAGATTTAATTTTAAGAATTTTGTTGTTTTTGGATTAGTTTTATTATGAACAAATTGTTATAAATATTCATGTTTATGTAGTTAGCTCATTGAGTCTCGAAAAGGAATCGAGACCGTTGGCACCGAGTTAGCGGTGGGGAGAACTCTGATATATTAATGTTGTTGTGGTGATTTATGGTTGAAAATTTTCGAGATTTAATATGGTGATTAACGTTTGGAAATTTTGGTGATTAATGTTAGGTGAAATTGATGTGTTCATAATTAATATTATGAATTTTTGAGATTAAATTTATGTGTGACTTGGTGGAAAATAAATTTAATTCAATTTATGTGTGGATGGAATTTGGAGATGTGATTTATGTGTGTTTGTGGAAATTTAAATTGGTGTTAATAAATATGCTTGAGTATGCTTTGTGTTGTGTTTGAAAAATAACTAGTGTTAAATGAGTATTAAAAATGGGGAATCTTTTAATAGTTGCATTTATTTAATGATTGTGGTGAAAAGAGTCAGAGTATGCTCATGCATTTCATAGTACATGGTAACAGCGATGGGACCATGGTGATAGTGGTGACCGTGATGGGCCACGAGATGATGTCACGTGATCTTTTAATTCATCTTATCCTTGCGGGGATTTTCGCGTCATGTAGGTCTGTGATAGACTACACCTTTTTAGTAAATTGTGCTGACCCGTGATAGGTGGCACCTCGGTAAACAGTATTGGTCTGTGATAGGCGGTACGTTTACGATTTACGTTTTTAGTAAATCGTGTTGACCCGTGATAAGTGGCACCTCGATAAACAGTACTGGTCTGTGATAGGCGGTACGTTTACGATTTACGCTTTTTAGTAAATCGTGCTGACCCGTGATAGGTGGCACCTCGGTAATTAGTATTGGTTTGTGAGAGGCTGTACAATTATGATTTACGCCCTTCGAGGAGGGTTTTGGTTTGGAATTCCGAAATCATGCATTTTGGCATATACGCATTGCATTAGGGTGCTTGGCACGCGAGTCATGTTTGTTATACTTTGATGATTGTATATACATATTTGGTTATTGTTGTGATTTGTCGTAATTGCTTTGAGGTGTGCAGTTGGGTTGATTAAGCTTTGATGTATTTATGTGTTTATAATTGATTTAATGAATATTCGATGTGTGATTGAGGTGTAAATTTGTAGAGATTAATTTGGTGTTAATTATGAGTTCATAATTGATAATATTAATGTTAAAAGTGTTGATTGATTCAGAGCCATTTTAGAAATGAAAACCTGTTTTTTCTCAGTTGTATTCGACTACGACAGTGTAGTTTGTTAAAACTTCATTTTTCAACATTGTTTATGCATTTTTTTGGATATATGAAAACCCTTTCGAGGAGTATGCTAAGACGAAAGGTTCTTTTGAGCATTTGAAAATATAAAAATGTTATGTGGTATTTGTTAATTTTGGTTGGTGACCCTTTACAATTATTGTGGAAATCTGGGCTTTTCCCTCATAAGAGAATCAGGATCTTCCCACCGGTTAGTACCCTGTGAATGGGGATGTAGTTGGACACACTTGACTAGAGCTGTGTTAGGAGGGTCTTGCAGGGCGCGTGAAGATCACTCGGGATGTATAGTTTTGTGGAATGATCAGTTTAGGTTGACGTATAGGGACTAGAAGTCTTTCTTTTGGGATGTGTTTATTTTAATTTGGAAGACTATACCTATACCAATATTGTCAGCTTGACATTTTATTTTCGATGGGTTCTATGTACCACTTTTGATGTGTAAATACTTTGGATTCGTATTTCAAAAACTATTCTGCTGCTTGTAAATTATGTTGACTTATTTGTCATTGTGTTATGACTTAAATATTTATCCAAAGGTATTTCCTTATTTATTTCTTTGTTTAAAAAAAAATACACTAGCGCTGTTAAAAATCGGGGTGTTACAATGGTGATTATATTACTCTGTTGTTATATGTGAATGACTTGTTGAATGTTGATAATTGGTCATGGCACTAAGAAGATTCAATCTCTAAAGATAGATTTAAACAAGTATTTTGCAATGAAAGACTTGGGTCCTACAAAGCAAATTTTGTGCATCAGAATTACCCCTGACAAGAAGAACAATAAATTATGATTGTCTCAACTTAATTACATTGAGAAGGTGTTAAAGAGGTTTAAGATGAGCAATTGTAAACCTGTTAGTACTCCATTTGCTACTCATTTTAAATTGAATTTTGATTAATGTCCTACAAGTGAGAAAGACAAAAAAGAAATGAAGAATGTTCCTTATGCATCTGCAGTTGGTAGTTTGACGTATGCTATTGTATGCACATGACCATATATTGCTCATGTAGTTGGAGTTGTCAGGCGGTTTCTCTCTAATCCTAGTAAAGATCATTAGCAAGCAGTGAAGTGGATTCTCATATACCTTAGAGGCACTTCCAAAATGTGTTTATGTTATGGAGGTGATGAACCTGTGTTGGATGGTTATACAAATGCAAATATGGTAGGTGATATTGATTCTAGAAAATCTACTTCTGGTTACAAAAGTGTGTTGCTTTATCCATTATTGAAGTTGGGTATATGATAGCAACTAAAGCTTCCAAGGAACTCTTGGGGATGAAGAAATTTCTTCATGAATTAGGCCTCAAGCAAGACAAGGTTGTGTTATTCTGTGACAGTCAGAGTGCGATCCATCTCAGCAAGAATCTAACTTTTCGTGCAAAGTTGAAGCATATTGAGGTGGGGTGTCATAGGATATGAGATGCACTTGAAATAAAGTCATTTTGAATTGTAAAGATTTATACCGATGAAAATGGTTCATATATGATGATGAACGTCTTGCCTGTGTCGAAGATGTATGATGTAGAAAGAAAACCGGAATGGTTGAACAATACCTTCCCACTTGAGTCGTGCAAGGGAGATTTGTTGGGTGGGCTCACTCCCAAGTGTAACCCACAAACATTTACTAGTATTATTATTATTAGTATTAGTTATTATTATTAAAGAAAAAAAGAAAGTAAAAAAAGGAACAACATGTTTTATTGGGCTTGGCCCATGTGAAGGAGAAAAATAAAAGAAAGATTTGAAATCCTTATTTTAGAGAAAAATGGGAACAATGCTGACAACATAAAGAAAAAAAAAAAGGAAAAGGCATGTGGTGGCAGTAATAAAATAGAGAGAGGAAGAAACAAATTGAGTTCCGATGATAATTGGTGTGTAGCAAACTTGCTTCATTTGATATACAATTTTAGTATATTATTTCCACCACTGAATTTGTTATTTTAATATACAGTTTTATTAGTTTTACCTTCTATGAGAATTACTTTAGAATACCCATTTTAGAGGAAGATTGTTACTATTGTTGATTAATATTCCTTAATGTTACTAGGAATACTCTAGTATAGCCCTTAATTATTATAGTGAAAATTTTTACTTGACTAGGTCTTGTTATTTTTATACTATCAATTTCAGGAAAGTTTTCCATGTTAAAAATTGTGTTTGTCTCATATTTAATTTTTTGTCAATTATTATTGTTTTGTGTAATTGTGCTTTCTGTTAAGCTAAATTTTAAATCCTAAATTTTAGGGTATTAATTTTAAGGCCCTTAATTTTAAATCCTAAATGTAAGACCCTTAATTTTAAATCCTAAATTATACAATTTTAGGGTATTTTGTGTTAAATTGCTTAGGCTTTTATCCTAGTTTTCGGTATTTAGTGAGTTAAATGCTGAAAATATATTTTTGGAAATTGGATTAAATTATTTGTCGAAGAATAATTTGTTTAGGTTTACGAAGAATATAATTCTGGGCAGTTTTGTTCAAAATATCTCGGGTTGCTGAAAATTGTATTTGTCAATTGAGTTGCAACGAGAGTAGATATTTTTATCAAAATGGTTTGGGAAGTGACGGGAGGTGATGTGGGAATGATGATTCTACAAATATCTAAAATATCTAGTAGAAGGAAAGGAAAAAGAAAGGAAAATGAAAAACAAAAGGAAAAAGGAAAAAGGAAAGAAAAGGAAACAAAGATAGAAAACAGAAAACTTCTTATCCCTACCTCGCGACAAATCAATTCTCTCTTCTTCCTCTTTTGCTTTCTTTGACTTCTTTTGCTTCAAGAAAACAAACCCAAGGCTTGGTGGGTGAGAAAGCAAATAATTTCTCAGCTTCATTCTTCCTCTTTGATTCAAAAACGAAGAAAAACTGTGTTAGGGCTTTTCAAAACCATTAAACGCAAACCTCCACATTTCGTCTAGATCTAAGCTTCGTTTCGCGAAGAGATAGAAGGGAAAGTTGCTCACCTCCACACTACGGTGCTGGTAAACAAACTTTGGAAGCGACGTCGCGAGCGGAGATTTTACCGGATTTACTCGCGATACTGTAATCGCACGTTAAAGCTAACGTTAAGGTAAGGGCTCCTTCCAAACTTTTAGTTTGCATTTAGGGACTTATCTGTGGTTGTGTGGAAAATAATTTTGTTAGGATTGAAGTGTTGATTTGGAGAAAATGAATTTAATACTTTTATGGGTGAAATTCTAATGTTGGATTTTGGTGATATTGATGAGTGTTTCGTAGAAAATGAATTTAACTCATTTATGTATGATTTTGAGGAAATGAAATTTGATGTGTTTGAGTGGTGGGTTGTGATGATTTGTGTTTGTCGTATTTGACGTGTTCATAATTAATACTTATAAATTTTGAGATGTGTTTGTGTGGATTTTGTGGAATAATGAATTGATGTGATTTGGTGTGAATCGTGGATTGAATTTGAGAATATGTCTGAGTATGCTCTGTGGGGAATTTGAAAATCATCAGAGTTAAACGAGTATTAAAAATGGGGAATCTTTTAATATCTACATTTACTTAACGATTGTCGTGGATAGAGTCAGAGTATGCTCACACATTTCATTTTTGGTAAATCGTGTTGACCCGTGATAGGTGGCACCTCGGTAAATAGTACTTCGGCCTATGATAGGCGGTACATTTACGATTTACGTTTTTTCTTTTAGTAAATCGTGTTGACCCGTGATACGTGGCACCTCGGTAAATAGTATTGGTATGTGATAGGCGGTACGTTTACGATTTACGCTTTTTAGTAAATCGTGCTGACCCGTGATAGGTGGCACCTCGGTAATTTAGTACTTCGGCCTGTGATAGGCGGTACAATTATGATTTACGGCCCTTCGAGGAGGGTTTTGGTTTGGAATTCCGAGTCCATGCATTTTGGCATATATGCATTGCATTAGGGTGCTTGGCACACGAGTCGTGTTTGATTCAAGATTATGATTGAGTGTTTGAACTCAAGTTGTCGTGGTGATTGTGCTATAATGGCTAAGTGTTATGTTTTGGAATTGGGTGTGAGTGTGTTTGATTGTAAAACCATTTCGAACTTAAGTTATCGTGGTAATTGTGTTATAATTGCCAAGTGTGGATGTTTTGGAATTGTGTGTAAGTGTGATTGATTGCAAAACTATTTCGAAACTCAAGATGTCGTGGTGATTGTGTTGTAATTGCTAAGTGTTATGTTTTGGAATTGTGTGTAATTGTGATTGAATTCAGTTTATGTAGTTTTAGAAAAACTTCAGGAAAAATCGATTTCCCAATCGATTCTGTTAAAATGTAATACCAGCTTAATCGACTGCCTAATCAATTATTACGTTTCTTGTCTTCTTGAATCTTGAAAATATATTGAACTAATCGATTTTCCAATCGATTTGGCTTTTTACAGTAGCTCAGCTATTTATTTCAATCGATTGTTTAATCGACTTCTTTAATCACAAGACACATGTCTGATAAAACCATTTAAGAAATCGATTTTCCAATCGATTGTTCAATTGATAGATTTAAACCCAAATACAGGTTTCACTAAAAACAGTTAAGAAATCGATTTCCCAATCGATTGATTTAAACTCAGAATACAAGTTTCACTAAAAACCTTTAAGGAATCGATTTCCCAATCGATTTACTTAGTAAAAACTTTTATTTTGAGTTAGACAATTGATTGCCCAATCGATTCATCAATTGACAGGTCAGTTGATTTATTACTTGATTGATTAAAACCTTATCTTTGATTTCATTTTTACTTGACAAGTATTATATGAATGTTTAGCATATGTGTCGCATTCGGTTTGTCTGTGAAAAAAAAAAAAAAAAGTCGCCACCAATTTTATTTTTATTAAAGGAAAAATTGGATAAAACCTAAAATAATATTTTTGAACCAGAAATTTGGATTCGGGAGTCGATTACGAATAGGGAAGTATTACCACCTTATAACGTCCGTTCAAACGGTTACCCCGTAATTAATTGTATACAAATTATTTATTTATTTATTTTTACCCCCAAAAGAATAGTAAACAAAAAGAAAGTAAATTATTTACATTAATAAAAGAAAGAAAACAAATAATTTTTATTAATTTGGTTTGACAAGGGAAGACCTTGCTCCTACGTATCCCCAAGTGCAATAAGGAAATCAAAACTCACATAGTTCTTGGGGTAGAAAATATTTGTGTGTTGATTGATTTTATTATTATTTTTATTTATATACGTATTTAAAAAATAAAATAAAAATGTAATAATAATAATAATAATAATAATGATAAATATAATAATAATAATAATAATATTTTTCTGTTTTAACGTAAAAAAAGAAATTAATTTTTTACGAAAAAAAATTTTGTAACGTGGCGGTTTGTGGACGAGACAAATGGACATGACGGTGAAATAATCTTTTAAATGATTTGCTCGTACGTTGTCGGATCTGTCACGACACAAAGGCCATCAACGATTGAAAGTAAATAATATGGTGTAACGAGCGAGGATGAATTTCATCCGGCGGCAACAACCATTAATTCTAATCTTAAGGGTAAAAACATTTATCCGTTATAAATTATTTTTATTTGATAAAGACGTATTATGAATTTTTTTATTAAATTACAATATGATAAAATTTGTTTTCTTGATCTATAAACATCAACTAGTTATATTTTTTATTATTTTATATTACAAAGAAGACAATTTTAGGATTAAAAGATTTAAAAAAATAAAATGAAAGCCTAACATATGAGCTTATTTTTATAAATAAAAAAAAGAGAAAAAATATATATATTAAAAAAAGATGCAAAAACAAAAAAAAAACTAATAAGCAGACTAGAGAAAAGAATAAGAAAATAGTACATTACTAGACTGATTACTTCAAGATCAGATTATCTCCTTCTCTTTTGCTAACTAATCTTTCTATTTATTTATTTTTTTGTGCTCTCCCTTTTTCTTTTTCCCCCCATTCTGCTCTTGTGGCAGACTATTTATAGACTTTTTGGTATAGATTTCAAAAGACAAAAGAATAATTGTCAATTGATTACTATTAATCTATTTTTTGGTTTCTTTCTTTTAATTGACCACAATTATACCGATTGTTATTGCCATTGATTCATTTCTTCGGTTTTCTTTTCTATTCAATTGATCACCATTATTCTGATTTTTAGGACCATCAATCAATTTCTTTTCGTTTTTTTTTTTCATTTATTTTGATCATCATTACATCGATTTTTATGACTATCAATTCATTTCTTTTCAGTTTCTTTTATTTTATTTATTATTATTATTATTTCATTTTTTTATAAAAAGTAAAAAATAAATAAAACTCGAACAAAATTAGGTGTCAACAGCTGCCCCTCTTTACTTAGAATTTACTTGAGAATCAAAGTAAAAATAAGTATAACAACTCTAATTTTGTCCGAAAAATACTTTTTTTTAGTAGAATGCGAGTTATTTTCCCGACTTCAAGATGCAAGTCATTTTCTCGATTTCGGGTGTGAGTCATTTTCTCGGCTTCAACATGTGGGTCGTTTTCTCGGATTCAGGGTGTGAGTCGTTTTCCCGGCTTCAATATGCGGGTCGTTTTCTCGGCTTCGGGGTGCGAGTCGTTTTCCCGGCTTCAACATGCGGGTCGTTTTCTCGGCTTCGGGTGCGAGTCATTTTCCCGGCTTCAATATGCGGGTCGTTTTCTCGG
>JBBPBT010000478.1:1472314-1486354 GCA_037974875.1 Cicer bijugum
GTCTTTTGTCTTTTTTTTTTAGGAAAATGTTATGAGAATGTAAAAAACGAATGAAATGATTATGCATTTAACTAAAACCTTTTACTACCTCCTAATATGCAATTATTTTTTTCTAAAAAAAAGAGAAAAAAGAAAAATATGTTGTAATATGAAGTAAAGGATGAAACATACATGATTATGCCCTACATAGTTCTTTTCTTATTTACATACATGATTATGCCCTACATGGTTCTTTTCTTATTTGATGATTTTTTATTGTGAACATTTACTATGGGTGGCTCTATAGTTCTAAATTGGCTCCTAGAGCACACAACTCAATTCTAAAATATTAAACCAATTAATAGATAAACTATTAAAATGGCAATATTCTAGAAAAAGTCAACTCTATGTGAGACTTTCATGACAACCAAACAGGATGTACATCCAGAAGATTATCATTACAGAGTCTCTAACTTATTTTAGGTTTGCACTCAGCCCGAGTATAGAGCCCACTCATAAGTGTGTGAATCGTGTTAGGGTGTATAGAAAAATACATAAAATAATAAATAAAAAATCATCATAATAAAAATAAATTAAAAAAACACATATAATTATATTAATAATATAACAAAATAAAAAATAAAATAAAATAAAATAAAACAATAGGGGTAATATAAATAAAATAATAAATAATAAAATAACTATATATAATTAATTAGATTGGGCTTGACTCTCAAAAGTCTCCAATGAAGTCGTTAGTTGTCGCGTCCGGTTTGTCCGCGAAAAAAAAAAAAGTCGTCACCAATTTTATTTTTATTAAAGGAAAAATTGGATAAAACCTAAAATAATATTTTCAAACCAGAAATTCGGACTCGGGAGTCGATTACGAATAGGGAAGTATTACTACCCTATAACGTCCGTTCAAACGGTTACCCCATAATTAATTGTATACAAATTATTTATTTATTTATTTTTATCTCCAAAAGAATAGTAAACAAAAAGAAAGTAAATTATTTACATTAATAAAAGAAAGAAAAAATAATAATTTTTATTAATTTGGTTTGACAAGGGAAGATCTTGGTCCTACGTATCCCCAGGTGCAATAGGGAAATCAAAACTCACGTAGTTCTTGGGGTAGAAAATATTTGTGTGTTGAATGATTTTATTATTATTTTTATTTATATACGTATTAAAAAAATAAAAATGTAATAATAATAATAATAATGATAAATATAATAATAATAATAATAATACTATTTGTCTGTTTTAACGTAAAAAAGAAATTAATGTTTTAAGAAAAAAAAAATTGTAACGTGGCAGTTTGTGTACGAGACAAATGGACACGACAGTGAAATAATCTTTTAAATGATTTCTTGTACGTTATTGGATCTGTCACGACACAAAGGTCATCAACGATTGAAAGTAAATAATATGGTGTAACGAGCGAGGATGAATTTCATCCGGCGGCAACAACCATTAATTCTAATCTTAAGGGTAAAAATATTTATCCGTTATAAATTATTTTTATTTGATAAAGGCATATTATGAATTTTTTTATTAAATTACAATATGATAAAATTTGTTTTCTTGATCTATAGACATCAACTAGTTATATTTTTTATTATTTTATATTACAAAGAAGACAATTTTAGGATTAAACTATATAAAAAAATAAAATGAAAGCCTAACATATGAGCTTATTTTTATAAATAAAAAAAAAAGAAAAAATATATATATTAAAAAAAGATGCAAAAACAAAAATACTAATAAGCAGACTAGAGAAAAGAATAAGAAAATGGTACCTTACTAGACTGATTACTTCAAGATCCGATTCTCTCCTTCTCTTTTGCTAACTAATCTTTCTATTTTTTTTGTGCTCTCCCTTTTTCTTTCATACACTTTTTAGTGTAGATTTCAAAAGACAAAAGAATAATTGTCAATTAATTACTATTAATCTATTTTTCAGTTTCTTTTATTTTAATTGACCACAATTATACCGATTGTTATTGCCATTGATTCATTTCTTCGGTTTTCTTTTCTATTCAATTGATCACCATTATTCTGATTTTTATGACCATCAATCAATTTTTTTTCGTTTTTTTTTTTCATTTATTTTGATCATTATTACATCGATTTTTATGACTATCAATTCATTTCTTTTCAGTTTCCTTTATTTTATTTATTATTATTATTATTATTATTATTATTTTTATTATTATTTCATTTTTTTATAAAAAAGTAAAAAATAAATAAAACTCGGACAAAATTAGGTGTGAACAATATGGAAACCCTTTTAAGGTGCATGCTAAGTTGAAATGTTATTTTGTGCATTTAAAAACTTAAATGTTATGTGTTAATTGTTAATTTCGGTTGGTGACCACTTACATTGTTGTGGAAATCTGGGCTTTGCCCTCAGATGAGAACCAGGACCATCCTACCGGTTCATTCCCTGTGGATGGGAATGTAGTTGGAAACACCTGACTGGAGCTATGTATGAGGATCTTGCGGGGCGCGTGAAGATCACTCAGGATGTATAATTTTTTGTAGAATGATCAGATTAGGTTAACTTATAGGGATTAGATGTCTTTCTTTTGGAATATGTTTATCTTAATTCAGAAGACTGTACCTATACCAATATTGTCAGCATGACATTTTATTTTCGATGGGTCCCATGTACCACTTTTTGATGTGTAAATACTTTGGATTCGTATTTCAAAAACTATTCCGCTGCTTGTAAATTATGTTGACTTAATTGTCGTCGTGTTATGACTTAAATATTTATCCAAAGGTATTTCCTTAATTATTTCTTTGTTTTATGAATTTGTTTTGAAAAAAAAATACACTCTCGCTTTTAAAAATCGAGGTGTTACAAGAATTACTTTAGAATACCCATTTTAATGGACGATTGTTACTATTGTTGATTAATATTCCTTAATGTTACTAGGAATACTCTAGTATAGCCATTAATTATTATAGTGAAAATTTTTACTTGACTAGGTCTCGTGATTTTTATACTATCAATTTCAGAAAAGTTTTCCATGTTAAAAATTGTGTTTGTCTCATATTTAATTTTTTGTCAATTATTATTGTTTTGTGGAATTGTGCTTTCAGTTAAGCTATTTATCTACATACGTGGGAGAAAAATATTTCACATTATTGAGATAATTATTTGACTTTTTCCCAATACAACTTAACCTACATTATTTTCCAAACACTAAACTTTCAACTACCCAAAAAAATTAAAATAATTGAAAAACGCACTAAACAAAAGGACCCCTTAAAAGCATACCAATTTCAATTCCAACAACATTCAATATTTAATGGGAAAACAGATATATTCAATACTAGAAGAAAAGGAAAAGGAGTTGGGAGTAGAAAAAGGAAAGGGTATGAAATAACCCTGTGTGAAGCAGATGACTTGTGCATGGTGAACGCATGACCTAGACCACTGTTTGCGATGAAAATTGTGGGTAGATGACGAATGTGTTCTTGAACTATTCGCAGAGATTGAGAGGTTGAGATTTGAGAGATTGAGATATGGTGGATGTGAGAGATTGAGATTTGGGAGATTTAAGAGATTCTGAGGGACACATAAAAGAAAGCAATTTGGGAGAATTGCTAGATTTTGAAGGGATTCAGAAAATGAAAAGAAAGGTTTTAGAGCAAGGGTGAATGAAAAACCAGTAATGCGTTAGTGTAAAATTTGGAATGAAAAATTGGGAGTGGGAACAAGTGAAAAGTTCGCTCTATATGATCTACAAAGAAATGTAGAGCCGGTTAAGAAAAACCGTCGCAATAGTACCTCTCGAGAAAACACAACGTTGATCAACCGTCGCAGTATTTGTGTTGCAAATTCTAAAATTTCTTGTAATGAACGGGAAATTATTATTAGTGCGAGAAAACTATATCGGGATACTTGTTCATGTTTTGTAGATTAAATGAATATGGTTAGGAAGAAAGATCCAATAAATATAGGTTAGTCATATTTTCTGACGAAAATTTATTATCGACAAAATCGATAAATACTTTATATATTATATTATATTATATTATATTATATTATATTATATTATATTATATTATATTATATTATATTATATTATATTATATATAAATAACAAAATTACCATCGTGAGCAATTACATATTAATTTTTTTTTAAATTAACGTATTATATTTTAAGTATTATAAATTAACAAAAAATAATTTTAGATTTAAAATTATCCATTGACACTACTAAATAAAAAATTTAAATTTTAAAAACAAAATCATTAGTAATTAAAAAATCCTATTTTATTTTTTAGAATCTAAATACAAATATGATATATATAAATTATCAAAATACCATTGTAAACAAATTATATTTATTTTCAAATTTCAATTAATTTTTCTATTTCTCTAATTTTGAATAATAATTTAATAAATTATATAAAAAGACAGAGTTTGTTGCAAGACACTACATGGAAGCAAGAGAGTAAGGGGAAGATTAATTTGGGAAAGCAAGAACAGGATGAGCTTGAGCAACTGTTGCAGAATTTTCCTACGGTGTTCACAGAACCGGAAGGCTTACCACCCAAGAGGGATATTGTCCATGCGATTGAGCTGCAAAAGGGAGTATCACCGGTCAATGTTAGGCCGTATACATACCCCTTTCATCACAAAGATGAAATAGAAAAGCAGGTTCAGTCTATGTTACAACAAGGAATTATTCGACATAGCTCAAGTCCTTTCTCAAGTCCTGTAATCTTAGTGAAGAAGAAGGATGACACTTGGAGGATGTGTGTCGATTACCGAGAGCTTAATAAGGTCACTATTCCAGATAAGTATCCCATTCCGGTAGTGGAAGAGTTGCTGGATGAGTTGGAGGGAGCTATGTATTTTTCAAAGATCGATCTCAAATCCGGGTATTATCAAATACGAATGAAGGAGGAGGATGTGCCCAAGACCGCTTTCCGAACCCATGAAGGGCACTATGAATTTTTGTTGATGTCGTTCGGATTGACTAACGCTCCCGCCACGTTTCAAGCAACTATGAACCAGGTGTTTAAACCCTTCTTGAGGAGATTCGTTTTGGTTTTTTTTTTATGATATACTTATATATAGCAAAGGGTGGAGAGAGCACATGCAGCACTTGAGACAAGTTTTGAGAGTCTTGCAAGATAAGGAATTTGTGGCTAATAGAAAAAAATGTGCCTTTGGTCATACTCAAGTGGAGTATCTAGGCCACATTATTTCTGGGAGAGGAGTAGCAGTAGATCCTACTAAGGTGAGAAGTATTGTGGAGTGGCCAACTCCCAAAAATGTAAAAGGGGTCAGAGGTTTTTTGGGGCTGACCGGTTACTACAAAAAATTCGTCAAGAACTATGGGAAGATAGCCAGGCCTTTGATAGAACTCACCAAAAAGGAGGGGTTCAAATGGGGGGAAGGGGCAGCCCAGGCATTTGAGGAATTAGAGAGAGCTATGACTACATCACCGGTGTTGGCTCTTCTTGATTTTTCTCGGCCATTTGAGATCGAGTGTGATGCTCCGGGTAGAGGAATAAGTGTTGTTTTGATGCAAGCAAAGAAACCGATTGCTTTTTTCAGCAAAGCACTATCCAACAGTAATTTACTTAAATCGGTTTATGAAAAGGAGCTGATGGCTTTAGTGTTGGTTGTGCAACATTGGAGACCTTACTTATTGGGCAGAAAATTTGTAGTCTACTCTGATCACAAAAGTCTCAGATATTTGCTGCAGCAGTGCATTACCACGGTGGACCAACAAAATTGGTTGGCTAAACTCTTGGGCTACCAATTTGAGGTGGTGTACAAACCCGGAGTGGAAAATAAAGCGGCTGATTCACTCTCCCGTATGTTTGAAGAAGGGGAATTGAAGAGTGTCACATCCTTTCCTATTTGGCTACAAGTTTCAGAAGTGCATAAAGAGGTGCAAGAAAATGAGGCACTTAAGAAGATTAAAGAGGAGTTGTCCAATAATTCTAATGCACACTTGGGGTTCACAATCCAGCAAGGCATTTGGCGGTACAATAACAGGTTGGTTTTAGCAGCAAATTTAGTTTTTATTCCCATTAGACTACAAGAATTTCACTCATCTCCTATTGGGGGACATTCTGGATTTCTTAGAACATATAGAAGGGTGGCTAAAAATTTGTATTGGATTGGTATGACAAAATCAATTTAGAATTTTGTGCGTAATTGTGATGTTTGCCAACGCCAAAAATATTTAGCAACTTCTCCTGCAGGTTTGCTGCAACCGCTTCCGATTCCATAACAAATTTGGGAGGATATCTCCTTAGATTTCATTACAGGCCTTCCTAAATCTAAGGGATATGAAGCTATTCTGGTGGTCGTTGATAGGCTGTCAAAATATGCCCATTTTATACCCTTAAAGCATCCATATACAGCTAGAACCATAACAGAGGTATTCACAAAAGAAGTGGTCCATTTGCATAGAGTACCACAGTCTATTGTTAGTGACCGAGACCCTCTGTTTATGAGCCTATTTTGGAAAGAGCTATTTAAAATGCAGGGTACCTTGCTGAAAATGAGCTCTTCATATCATCCGGAAACGGATGGTCAAACGGAGGTGGTGAATAGGTGTTTGGAAGCTTACTTGCGCTGTTTTTCCTCAGAACAGCCCAAAAATTGGTTATATTGGGTGTCCTGGGCAGAATTGTGGTACAATTCCTCTTACCACATTTCCATTGGGGCAACTCCCTTTGAGATAGTGTATGGTCGTAAGCCTCCTGCAATGGTTCGCTTTTCGCAAGGAGAAACGAGAGTGGAGGCTGTAGCGGATGAATTACTAGACAGAGATGAAGCTTTAAGACAACTCAAATACCACTTGCTTCGTGCCCAGCAACAAATGAAGAAATATGTTGTTAAGGAGCGACGAAATGTGAATTTTGAAGTGGGAGAATGGGTGTTCTTGAAGCTCAGGCCGCATAGACAACAATCAGTGGTAAAAAAGATCAACCAAAAGTTGGTGCCACGATATTTCAGGCCTTATCCCATACTGCAGAAAATTGGTGTTGTCTCTTACAAAATTAAGCTACCCGAAACAGCGAAAATTCACTCGGTTTTCCATGTTTCACAGCTTAAGAAAGCAGTGGGAAATTACACCATTGAACCAGCACTTCCAGCAGGATTAGAGTATGCAGAAGATGAAATGGAGGAACCTGAAGATATCTTGGCTGTTAGAGAGGTTGGAGAGGGAGAAGTGTTGGTTAAACAATTCCTGATTAAGTGGAAGGGGAGAACTAAGGATGACACCACTTGGGTGAATGAAGACATGTTGCGAAGTCAATTTCCTTCCCTCAACCTTGAGGACAAGGTTGATATTATAGGAGAGGGTAATGATAGGAATGTGGGTAATGAAAGTCTTGGGCCTTTGGTTAACAAGGCAAGCCCAAATTAGAGGAATGAGACTGAGTGGATAGTTTACACTAGGAGAAGGAAAGTGGGGCCAAGGGGAGAGAGGAGTGTTGGTGAGGGGGCATTGCAACCCACGTGATTCGGTTAGGATCACTCTTTTAGGGGTGTGATAGGGGTGTGAAGGGGGTCATTGTAAATTTTACTAAAAATAGGAAACACACAAGAGCTATTGCTATGGGGAGTACTCTTGCATTTCAACAGTGTACTTACAATATTACGTAAATAATACAGATTCTTATACCATTACCTCATTTCTTACCTAATATTCATCTTTCTGTTACTGTTCTGTGCTTGCTATTTTTTTGTTTCTTTCAGTCATATTCTAGTTTGATATTTATTTGGGAACAACTTTTATGACCCCACCATCTCTAAAACACAACAAAATTTTAAAGTATTTACTTCTAGACGGTATATTTTATTTGGAAGAACACTTCCCAACAACACAAAATTCACCATTTTTTTTCCTTTCAAATGTGTATCATGGATGATAGTGGAAGGTGTAGAAGTTTCTTCTCATTTAATTGGTACAAAATGGATACAGTGACTCAAAATATGTATGTTCCTGCGGCTTGCATTGTCTCTGCATGGTATATCTTTCCAACCAATCATTTTCTGGTTATATCAAGACATCTTTCTTTGAATTCTTCACACAAAAATTTGGTGCTAAGCAAGAAACTCTGCCTCACACTTAGAGACTGCCCAAAATATTAATAGCCATTTTGTTTATTTAAAGTCATACAAATATGTTTATTCAATATCATTTAAATAGTTAACTTAAACACACTTTTAAGTTTCATCTCAATCATCTAGTTTAATAACTCAGTTAAAAATTTTAGCTACTTCTTTAGTTTTTAACTAACTAATCAACTATTTTTGCCTATCAGGTCCTAAATATTGAATAATTGGTCTTTAATATAGTTAAATGGCGTCAATAGATCAATATAACTAACCTCCACGGTGAGGTAAGAATTGGTGGTTGCATTTATAAGCATTCTGTAAAAACCAAAGGCAATGCAAAGCATAGTAAGTTGCCAAGACAAAACAAAATCCCAAATTCATAGACAATCAATTACTTTCTGATTCAACATTCAACACTTGTTCTTGTCACTATCGTTGCCATTGTTGCCTCTCCAGAATGAAAATAGAGGAATTTGTGAAAGCAAAGATCCTATGAAAGTAGATTGGTCATTTATTTCATCTACTTCATTATCAAAATCCCTCCAGAACTTGATGATATGGAGATTTTCTTCCTCTGTTGATCTTTGAACAACAATCTTTGAAGCATACCCTTTCTTTTTCATTTCAAGGCATATCTCAGAAGGATTATTTGCTGTGAGAGTGACCATATACAACCATCCTTTTTCCGACAAGAGACGGTCTGCAATGGGCAAAATTCTATCAATTACACTCCTTCCGTTCTCACCGCCGGCCCAAGAAGCAGTAATCCCTTCGGCCCCCACTTCATCTTCAGGTGTAGGCACGTACGGAGGGTTCACAACCATAACATCAACCAACCCTGCTAGTCGTTTCTCAAGTCCCGACGCAATATCAGTTACTATCAACTCTGCGCTAACTCCATGTGCTTCCAATGTCTCGTGGGTCACCCTCACTGCATGTGGGTTGATATCGGTGGCAATGTAATTGACGCCACTACCTTCTTGCCCAAGAATAAGTGCCAGGGAAGTAATAACATATCCGCTACCACAGCCTATCTCCATACACAACATTGGATGATGTTCCAACAGTTTAGTGCGATCGGCTAGAAGGGCGTCGACTAGTGCAAATGAATCGTCACATGGTTCATAAACTTCCTCATGTGAACTCACAAGGCGGATTTGAGCAGTTTTGGGTAATTCCTTGTCTGAAGCCTATTATTGGAAAAATAGCCATTAGTAAACCTAAATGGTTCAATAAATTTTCAAAGGCAAAAAGGGCCTGAGTAAGTAGCAGCAACCAAAGACTTCTTCCGCTTACCATTTTCGATGTTGTTTGCTTTGTTTGAGATATGCAAATAACTAAACTATTTTTTTATCAATTCCAATACTGAGTTGCTATGGTCAATGTCAAGACAACATTCATACTATCAGCTTCCTCCCAACTCCTAAGTCCTGAACCCAAGGTTGCAGATTTGTTAACATGACAGACAAGAAGTATATAGCAACAGGAAGAAAGCACAAGTAAATAAAGACATATATGATTCATCATGAAGAAAGTGTCAGTGATTTGATTTATCTAAATGGTTTAAATAATTTTTCTTTTGGCCTTGTTGATACTGTATATTGAGGAAAAAAAAAATTAAATTATTTGAAAAGCAAAAGTAATCAAAATTCGTATTAGCAATATAAAAGAGCAAAGAGTTCTATCTATATATGTATTCAAAATTTCTCTTTAGCTTGACATCTTCCAGCGAAGACACAGAAGTATAACCACATATAATAATCAAATCAAACACTGACTCAAAGTTGAATAAAATGACAAAAGAAGATAGAAATGAATGAAAGAACGCAGGACTCGAGAGACATGGCTTCAAGCAACACTCGTACATTTTCTAAGCAGAAACTATGTCAATAGAATGAACAAGCTAAGTCCAGGCTGACAAATTTAGGAAAAGAAATTGTCTCCATAAGCAGGAGCATCATGTAAATTCGGGAAGCTCCAGTTGTTTTTTCAGTTAACCAGACATTAATAAATCCATTCAGACTGTGGGTGTGATGCATCCCTCACTACGAACTCGTGGACAATGCCTTTGATCTCAACCGAGCTGCAACCAGGACTCTTCTCTACTCCTCTCTCCATTATTTTCCTTGCACTTCTTGCCTCCTTCCACATTTTTGCCTCAGCATACATGCTAGAGAGCAAAACATAGTTTCCACTATCGTGAGGATCAATCTCAAGAAGCTTAAAAGCCGTTCTCTCTCCAATTAGAACATTTCCATGAAAACGGCAAGCAAAGAATAACGCACCCAATACAGAAGTATCTGCTGTCATGGCCATATTTTTAACGAGTTCTTCTGCTTTGTCCAAATTACCAGCCCTTCCTAAAAGGTCCACCATGCATGAGTAGTGTTTAAGCTTAGGAGATATATTCAATTTAGAGCTCATTTGGGAAAAGTATTTGCGGTCTTCTTCAACTAAACCTCCATGACAACAAGCTGATAACACCAAGAAAGGTGATATCATCAGGTATTATTCCAATATGAATCATTTTTGAGAAGTGGAATAGAGCATCATAGGCATTCCCATGAAGTGCTACACCACAAATGATGGCTGTCCAGGTCAAACAATTTCTTTGAGGAATCTCTTCAAAATCCTGGAGTGCCTTTGAAATATTTCCACACTTGCCGCACATGTCGGCAAGTGCAGAGAGAAATATTGTGTATTCCAATATAACAGTGAATCCATATTCCAACATCAAGTGCTCCTAGTTGGGAGCAGGCTGACAACCAGTTAACCATAGTCACTTTATCATGCCCCACCTAACTAATTTGCATTTCATGGAATAGAGTCAATGCCTCTTTACTGTGCTTGGCTTGGACACAGCCACCAATGATGGCATTCCATGGCACAATACTCTTTTCTGGAATTTAATGTAAAATGCCCTGCACAACGTTTAGAAAACCAAATCTAGCATATCCCAAAACCATTGTAGTCCATGAAAAAAGGGTCTTATGTGCCATGTTATAAAATAGAACTCGCACAGCCAACAGCTCCCCACACTTCACGTACATGTCCATAAGCTCATTAGTGAATAGAACCGTCAACTCAAGACCGTGTTCATCGATGTAACGATGAAATTCTCTGCCGAGATTCAAATCCTGCAACTGAGAACAAAAAGAAATCATGCCAATCATCGTAATTTCATTTGTTTCACTTTCTCTGCCACCATTTCATTATAGATTTTTATAGCCTCATTTTCCGGTCCTCTTCTAACACACCCAGTAATCATGGAGTTCCAGGTTACCAAATCTCTCACATGACTTTTATCAAACATGTCATATGCTCCCCTCAATTCCCCATACGAAAGTAGCAAAGTGATCGACGCAATATGCACAAATAAATCAAATTCAAACCCAAACCCAAACTTCAACACATGCGCAAGTATACCAAAACCAACACAATTAAAGATTGACAAGAACAAGCTTTAAGAAACATGGGGTAAGTATGATTATCTGGCTTCAACACACCACATCACAACATTCTCTTATACAACATAAAATTTCCTTCTAAGTCACCACTCTCCACATACCCTACAATAATCAAGGGCTCACGACTTCGACAGAAAGCAACAAGGCAACTTGCAGCAAAGCCGTTATGGATCAAACCAGTCATGACCATTTGAGCCTGAATTTGTTTCAACTGGACAAGGGAATTGCATCTTTCTAGGAGAGAAAGAAAAGGGTTTTTCCTAACAAAGCTGTGGGTAGTTTTCCAATTGATGGGTTTGACAATTGGAGATAAACTAGTGTGGAAAAATGAAATTAAGACACCTAAATTTGGGGATTTTGGAATCGAAGTAACACTATATCTATATCTATTTCTGTATTTGCTAACAAATAAAATAATCATGGTTTGATTATGTTACTCTAAAATTTCAACTGCCTGTTCACAAATTAAATCATAATTTTTGGCAACAACATAGTTGTAAATTGAAGCGCTGTAGCGCGCAATTGGGAAATGCGACCGGTAAATGAAGCCACCGCAGCCGGAAATCGCGTTGGCATAACATCCTCGCGGGCGCTATAGGAGAGGGAAAGAAAAATCCAAAAAGAATAAGAAGGGAAAATAAAAGGAAAACCTTGTGGAGGAGTTTCTCGCTGTTTGCGGCGGCAAGCGAAGGATTTCGGCTGCAATTTCCGGTGAGTTGAGTTCGGTGCGACTCCGGCTTGTTTCTGATATAAGGGCAGAGTAACCGCGTCTGCAATTAGTGTTGTTCTAATGGTAGTTCTTTTTTGTGATAATAAAAGAAATTGTAAGCTTTGACATGAATATAATATATTTAATATGATATTACATATCTCATAACACATTCAACAAAGTGATCGACTCATATTATAGTTATGACTATCTTTAATAAGAATTTTACAAAGATGAAAATAGTTTTCATTTTTTGATTGATAAAATGAGAAAAATTTAAATTGATGGTGTAAATATCTGACAAAGAAAAAAAAAGTACGAAAAATTAATCAAACTAAAAATAAAATATTAGGGGTTTGTTTGATTTACATTTCAAAAATTTTATTTTAGTATTTAAAAATTTATTTGAATTATTTATTTTTAAAAATTGTTTTATAAAACTATTTTTAATATTATATTTTTTAAAATTAAAAAAGCAAAATAAATAAATAATATTTTATTTTTTAGTTTTTTTAACTTTAGTCAAAAACTGTTTTAAAAATTAGAGTTGTCAATCAGTTTTTTTTTTTTTAATTTTCTTTTTAAAAACAATTTTCTAAAACTTATTTATAAAATAGTTTTTAAACAGTAAAAAGTTAAATACATTGAAATAAGCCCCTAGGATAATTAAAACATCGAGAAACTCCACCAAAAAAAGTCCAATTTTTCTCGCACGCCGATAAAGAGCTAAAAAATCTACTACTTTAATTCTTGTTTTAAAAATGGATAATTTTGTAAATAAATGTATACAAGCAGGCGGATATCTATGAATAGGAGATGTTGTACGAGTATCTACAAGACCTAAATTATCAATAGGCTCTCCAAGTACGTTGAAAATTTATCCTAGAGTTGCTCCTCCGACTAGAACACATTAGAGGAGCTCCCGTGTCAATAACTTTCTTTCCTCTCTTTATACCATCTATAGCACTAATAGCTACAACTCTAATTCGATTATTTTCTAATAATTGATGTACTTCACACGTTACGTTAATTTGTTGGTCAATAGTATCTCGACTTTGAACTATTAGTGTTGTAAATATTAGGTATCTTCCCTGATGAAAAAACATCTAGTATCAGACCTATTATTTGGACGATACAGTCTCAGATTTTTTTTTTCAAGTGTAGAAACCTCAGTATCAAAAGTGGTAGGAGTTATTTTCATATTAAAATATATCCGTTTTTTTATAAAAAAAAAAATTGAAATCAAGAAAAAAGTGTTTGATAACAAAGCAAGTTGATCAGTTAATTTTATTAAGATTAAAAAAATAAGAAATGTAAGTTATGAATCTATTTTCTTAATATCATCCAACCAATACAATTTCAATGATTGAAATTTCAAGGTCAACCCATTCATTATGAAAAGTTCAATTGGATGAAATCATCTTTCGAAAGTATTTTGTTTGTTTATCATTATAGATTATCGATATACATTATATATTATAGACAATACTATTTATATTCTCTATGGAATTTGAACCTAAACTTTGTTTACTATTTAGTTTTTCTATCTCATTGGCCCTTATTTTATATTTCATCGGAATAGGATTTATATTTAAGATATTTTTTTACCGTCTTTCTTTTTGTGGGCAAATTATGCCTATTTTTATATCTAGGATTTAGATATACAACATATATCACTGGCAAGGTCAAGAGTAAATTTCTTATTATTTCAATTAGAAAATTCCATTATAAGAAAAACAAAAATAAAAGACTCAAAATATGGAAAAAAAAAAAA
>JBBPBT010000478.1:1490386-1504783 GCA_037974875.1 Cicer bijugum
TTCAACATGATTTTTTTTTTAAATAAATAAATTCAATTGTTATCAATTTGATTTTTTTTTTTTAAAAAAAATCACGTGGAAAGTCGCAATTTGGAACTTGGGCTTCCTTAGGAAGTCGCCATTCTAAATGACGACTTATAACTTAAAAAAAAAAAATATAAAAGAGGCATTTTGGTGTATTGTTTTCAAAAGGAGGTAGTTGGGATATCGATAAAGATAAAGAATCATTGAGTTTGATGATATGACAACTAAATATGGTACAATCGAGTCTTTCTTTACTATACCCGAGTTTATTTAACAAGTTATATATAAAAGTAAGATCAAACACAATGTTAGTCGATAATTTGATACTTGTATATGTTTCCTTTATATGTTTTACTAAAATAAATTGGGAAATAGAGAGATAAACTCGATGTTACTATTTTTTCATAGAGTATTATAAGGAGATAGAAGGAATACATGTATGCAATAAATATTACTAAAAATTAGCTTTTTACCTGTGAATTTGGGCTAAAAAGATGCAAAAAAAAATAAGTTGCTTATGGATTCATATTCCCATGTAAAACCCCGTGAATAATTATTTTTTGAGGATTTTAAATCTATATGTAATTGACCTGCAGATATTTTTTAAGAAAAATTGAAATATCTGCATCAATATTTTGATATATAATTTACAACTTAAAATATTTTTCTACGGTGATTTTCAAATGTACATTTCCTGCAAATATTTCAGATATTTCAGTAACATAGTTTTATTGATAGTTTCACAAGAAAGTCCACATCAAAATGTAATTCACAAACTAATTTGCAAGAAAGATTTATATGATCATTATTAAATCCATAGGTAAATCTACAAGAAAGATTTGCATAATTATTAAAATCACAGATAAATCTTTTAGTAAATTACATTTTTTATTTAATTTTTATATAAACCTATTAAATCTCAATTATAAGTCTATGAAAGTATTTTTGTTTAATTTTTATAAATACATATTTAAAGTATTTAGTAATAGTTCTGAGTTTTGTAATATTTAAAAGTTAAAACAAATATTAAAAGGAAAATTTAGTACTTACAAACTTTATATCAGGTTCACAAACAATGAAAACTTATTATATCAAAGTTTATTTTAGTATATTTATCAAAAGAAGCTGCAAATTGGTAGTACGATAAATACGATTCCTAAGCAAGCAAGTAATGCACGGAGATAGATACAAAAACTATATACGGGTAAGAGAAAAATTCAAAATACAAAGCATATTTCATGTTGGAGAAAGAGAATAATCTATCTCTTTTGAAAGTTGAAAACTTTGGATTGCACAATAAAGATAAATGCAAAAGAAACCGTAATGCCACCACCACAATAACACACACTCCTATGTAAAAAGCAATTGAGGCTAGAGTTATGCTTCTAAAAATAAAAATTTCATAAAAAAAAAAAAGCATTTTTAATAACAACATTTAATACAATTTTTAATAATTTTTTCTTTTAAAAAAAAACCTACATATCATAATTCGCTTTAAACTACAAAATACATTGGGCCGACCCTACTCCTATGTAGTAATGTTTGATAAAAAAAGAATCTTTAAGAAATATTTTCACACCTTTTTCATCTTAAGCTATCATAATAACAGTTGTTATATCTCCAAAGATAGATTAAAAGAATCATATATAATATTTAAAAAAGTCAATAAACAAGCAATAGAAAACTATGTCAATACTAGTGAAAATTCTAAGATTTTCACATCTTTTTCATCTTCAACTATCATAATAACAGTTGACCATAATCTAGGTGAGACCATAATCTAGGTGAGACCATAATCTCAAATACGACCCTAGTCTTTTAATTGACTACCATAATGGTTAACAAGAGTTAGGTTAATTATGATGTTCATTATATAAATATTCATTGTAAAATTATTTTGAATATACCTCAATCAATCAAAATCTTATTTTTACTCAACAATTTATTTGTACTTTCTCTTTACTTATATTTTACATAGATCTTTAGTTCTCAAAATTCTATTCTTTAGATCTTTAGGCATGCTGAAGTAGTTAAAGAACTATAGTTAATAAGCAGAGTTTATTCCTTGATGTAATCACTTAAAATAAATGATATCATAGTTGAGAGTTTTTAGTCAATCATCTCAACTAACTTTCAAGATGAAAAGTAAATTTAAGACGTCTAGTGAAACCAAATGATCAGCAGAATTGAAAATTTAAGTTTTCGTGTTTATAATTACATTAGACATATATATCACATTTTATAAATTTGCAAAAATAACATTGAAAATGCAAAAAAAATATGATGACGATAAAACTTTATAAAATACTTCATTAATATTATTTTATAAAATGTATTATTTAATGCAATATTAAAAATTCATAAGTAAACTTTACAAATAACTCTGACCCCGAGTGACAGGATTAGAGCATAATTTAAACAAGAATTTAAGGACTTTGAATCTTCAAACTCATGATGTCGCATTATGATAGCTTTAGCAAAACTTCACTCACAACAACATACCAGCATTGATTATATGAGTGAGAATTGCAATCAAAACACACAATGAAAGCATAACACGCATAAGAGACGCTCATGCAACTTACATATGATCATATTCGCAAGCTTATCATATAATATAATTAATTAGTCACATAATCACATTTAATCATATTATCATCATAGCATAAGAGACGCTCATGCAACTTACATATGATCATATTCGCAAGCTTATCATATAATATAATTAATTAGTCACATAATCACATTTAATCATATTATCATCATAACATCAAATAATGCATATAAAAATATTTATTTATCGTACAATAGAATCATGCATAGGAATAATACACACTTAAAGGTAGAGCATTAATAGTTTGATTAATGAAGGAAATAGAACTATTAATGATTTGTCTCTAACCAAACCAAATCAAAATAGTACAAAGGTTTGATGTCCCAACTCTTTAATTTTAAAACGAACTGAAACCACCTTTACAATGAAACCATCCTTTGCTTCCATTTTTTTTTTTTTTTGCTTTCTTCCAATGACATCTTCCCGGACTTTTAGATAACACTTTGATGTTTTGTTACCTCCGTTTTATACCGAAAAATGTTTGTTGTACTCTGAGTGATTTGCACATATAAGACGGATAAATCCAAAAAGGTAGTCTGGTCGATGCCTCAAATTTGATGTAATTGGTTAATGCTTTGGAGATTCCACCACACTTATCATCGGAAGATGTTGATTGAGTTGTGTCGGTGGCTTGATTTACACCAATTTCTTGATTTGATGAGCTGGGGATTACATATGTTGCATTGGAGCTTGTCATCAAGTAAGTCCTAGACGATTTTGCCTGGAAATAGAATATTTAAACACCACCTTGTTTCTTTTCCAAACTATCAACTTAGTTTTGTTCGAAGACAAACAAATCAAGTCGTTCATTCATTAGAAAAGGCGTTTACATTTTATCCTAGTCAACAGAGTTTCGATTCTATTCCTCTCTTTATTCACTGTCTTGTTAAGAATGAAATTGCATAGCTTGGCTTGCTGTCAATAAAAAAGAATTGTATTGTTTGGAGTGAAAAATTGTAATAAACCCTTAAAGTTGATGTGATACCGAAGGATCCATTAAAAAGGAATTAATCAACTCCAACTTGGTTATACCATGCTACAAATGAACTTGAATTACAATAAATTAAGATCATCATATATTTCACATTGAATCAACAATTTATACTAATTTACTTGTTCATTTTAAAAACATATGTACCAATATGGTTTGACACAGTTGACAGATAACTAAGCTCTGTGTAGTTATGAGTTTAAACTCTCGTTGATGCATATGAAAAAATACATGTTGAGAGAGATCATCCCACTAAAATAAATCTCTATAACTCGAAAGATTGTCTCTAACTTCTGATTGGAGGATACCTTAGAAGAAAGAAAAAAGAGAGATACTTACTATCTTCCTACTCAAAATCTCACACCATTTTGATTCGTTTACTGCTTGAAGTAGAATTACGTATCCCTCTAGAGGTCACAGAATATGGTGCTGAAGCTGATTTAAGAGAAGGGGACTTATCAATATATGCATGTCTTTCATTGCCATTCCAGTATAAGATGATCCGGTTCGTGCATGAATGCGACCAACTATCACCTGTTCAGCATTAAAAATGCACTACTAAGGAATAAGGAGTATTATGAAGGAAGTTCAGGGTTCAACCTCTACTGCTAATAAATTTCTCGTCCCCTAAACAATTTATTTTTGGTAAAAATTTGTTCAAGGGACTAATAGAAATGGCCTTGCAAGCTAAAAGTTTGAGTGAGATATGAAAGATGAAATAAGACTTACCTAGAGCAAGAGTCAATTGAAATGAACCTTCAATATGTTTGGTTGTAACTTGATTCAACATAACAACCTGCCAGAAAATTTGACATAACCTTCAAGCTTATAATTAAAAACTAAGAAGACCAAGTTTATAATTAAAAACTAAGAAGACCGAGTTTATAATTAAAAACTAAGAAGACCGAGTTTATAATTAAAAACTAAGAAGACCGTAAATAAAACAACCCAAAAAGCAAAACAGAATTGATTATAAAGCTAAGGAAGTTGGATTTAATGGAGAGTCCACTTGGCCGAAACCAAGCATGCTATATTCACATACATGTTATCCCCCTGATTCTAAGATTCCTTTGTCGTGTCGCATTGCCTAAGTGGATAATGGATGTTAGAATATGAAAAAATATCTTATAATATGTTATATATTATATTAGAGTATCTTGAGTTATTTCCCATGATCAATTTATAATCATAGAGATATCTTAGAATACCTCATTATTATTATGATTTGTTCCTGATTTAGGATTGAGTCTATGTTTCTCTATGAATAGAGATTAGTATTGAATCTTTTGAAAAGAAGTTAGCATAAAACTATTATCAATAATATTCAAACCCTTGTTATTTTCTCTTCTCTTTTCCTCTAAAATCTCACAAACTTCAACATGGTATCAAGAGCCTTTTTTTATCCTCCTTAACGATCCCGCCTCTATTTTGTTGCCGAGTTCCCAACAGTTAGGAGGGAATATAATCACAGTTTCTCTTTTCCAACGTGAACATTTTTTATTCAAATGACACTGGTTTCAATTGTTTCCATTCAGTTCACTATTGCTGTTGTCACTGTTTTCGACGACTTTTTCGGCAAACGACCACTCCATCAGCTTCGCCTCTTCCAGGCCCACACCGCAAAGCACATCGCCGAAAGCCACTGCACTCACCTACACGCGCCTTACTGTCCACTGTGCGTCAGATCTACGCATTGCCGCTCTTCACGATGCATGACAGCACGTCTGGCAGCCGTAAACCTTCGACTTCGCTCCTTCAACACTTCACTAAGCGTTTCTTTTCATCTTCATCAGCCGCTGCTGCTCGTTTCTATTCATATTCATCCACTGTCGCTTATGCCGTTGTTGTTCACGCAAAGGATGAACCCTACCTAGCTGCCACAATCCCTAAGTGCGTCCGAATCTTCGAATCGATTCAAGAGGAGCAATAGATTCACCGGCTTTCACTATCTCCAAATCCGATTAAGATAATGCTTCTTGATGGAAACGTGAAGGAAGGAAAGAAATGGCAAACTACGCCTTTGGACATTGCTCGTGAAATCTCAAAGAATTTGGCCAAATATGCTCTTATTGCTAAGGTTAATGGTATTCTTTGGGATATGACTCGTCCTCTTGAAGAGGATTCTCAACTTCAGATCTTTAGGTTTGATGATGATGAAGGATGTGACACTTTTTGGCATTCTAGTGCTGACATTCTTGGCCCGTCACTTGAGATGGAGTATGGATACAAGATTTGCATTGGGCTGTGTACTACAAAAGGAGAGGGATTCTATTATGATGCTTTTTATGGTGACTTGGGATTGAATGATGATCACTTTAAACAAATTGAGGATGGGGCATTGAAGGCTGTTGCGGAAAATCAACCCTTTGAGCAGTTTGTGATAACTCTCACTGAAGTGAGGGAGTGTGCTCCTGGTATAGTGAGGAAGATGCCGCAGTTAACTAGTAGGCTGTTTGCGATTCTTATGAAAATGCTTGTTGATATTGAGGATGATCCAGCTTGGCACACTGCAGAGACTGAGGATAGGAATGTTTGTGTTGGACAGGAATGTTTGGATAGGTTATCTATATCTTTGGGAGGAAATACGATTGTTCTGTTGCTTCTAAACAATTACCTGCATATTTGGCTGCACCTGAGTGGCAAAAACGTCATGCTGCATTGATTGCACTTGCTCAGATAGCTGAAGGATGCTCAGAGGTCATGATAAATAATTTGGAGCAAGTGGTGGCTATGGTATTGAATTCATTTCCTGATCAACACCCTCTTGTAAGGTGGGAAGCTATTAATGCAATTGGGCAACTGTCTACTGATTTGGGTCCAGATTTGCAAATTCAATATCATCAGGGGGTGTTGCCAGCCCTAGCTGCTGCGTTGTGTAGAGGCTCATGCTGCTTCAGTTGTGCCCAATTTCAGTGAGAATTGCACACCTGGTATTTTAACGCCATACTTGGATGGAATAGTTAGAAAACTGCTTGTATTTCTTTAGAATGGTAAAAAAAAATGTGCAACAGGGAACATGAACTGCTTTGGAATCAGTTGCTGATTCATCTCAGGAACACTTTCAAAAATACTATGATGCTGTTATACTGTACCTGAAGGCTATATTGGTATGCAATTGATAAGTACCTGAAGGCTATATTGGTATGCAATTGATAAGTTCACTTGTAGAGGAGGTCAAAGGTATCTGGTCCGACAACCATTTGTCTTGCCTTGGCCTCACGGTTCAGGATCTGCCCTTACTTTCCAATTTTGATTAACGAAAATATGCGTTCTTATTCAAACAGACGTCACCTCTTCTGTTTTGGACGCATTTTCTCACTGCGTTGATCGATCATGGCTTCATTTCGTTAGAGACGCGCTACTTCATCTTCCGTGTTTGTCATGCAATTTAGTTCTTACTAATAGATTATAACAGTGGCTTCTATTTCCACCGACGATTATTCTGGTGGTGTCCCTTTTTCCACATATGAATCATATTAGTGATGCCTTCTTCTTCCATTGATAGTTATTATGACGATGTTTATAATTTCATGACTCGCTTTAACTTGGCAATTTGTCCCAGATGCACTAGCCCCATCTTTGTCCTAGATGTACTGGCCTTGGTTTTTTCTCCCTAAAGCATGTTGCTCTCTCCTTGAAGCATATTCAAGTTTAAATATTTTGACTCTCCGATATTATTGGTTTGAAGCTTCCAAATGCAGTTTTTTAGAAGAACGAAGTTTGCTTTGTTCAATTGCTTGCCATGAATTTCTCTCAGGCTGATGATCAATCAGGCTAGATTATATTTATAGCAATTCTCTCTGACTTCACATGCATCCTTGAGTTGGCTTTCCATCTTTTTTATTATTTTGTGGAGCAAAACATTGTTTTCTTGTAGCAAGCTAAAGCTTAGTATGCTATAGCTTGAGGGGGAGTGTTAAAATATTATAAAATATCTTATAATATGTTTTATATTATATTAGAGTATCTTGAGTTATTTCCTAGAATCAATTTATAATCATAGAGATGTTTTAGAATATCTCTCATTGTTATTATGATTTGTTTCTGATTTAGTATTGAGTCTATGTTTCTCTATAAATAGATATTATTATTAAGTCTTTTGTAATAAAGTTAACATAAAACTATTATCAATAATATTCAAACCCTTATAATTTTCTCTTCTCCTTTTATCTAAAATCCCACAACTTCAACAATGGAATTATAGATTCCACAATCACCACGTCCACGTCAAGATGTCACCCTCATATCCCTCTATACAAACATGTTACACTATAGAATCTTTTATCTTTTATGTTCGCTCTATTTAAACACCCTGTTTTGGCCTACTCACTAACTTATGCAAACCAAAACACGGAATCAGAGACACGAACAAAAGCCTTCGAAAAAAGAAAAAACTCAGATAGTAAGCATACTTAATCCACACAAATTTTAATAAAATTTTAAGTTCAATAAAAAGTGCATCTCATGCAAGCAAAATGAATTGAATCTTACAGCCAAACAGAAATTTCTTGCAAGCTTCATCAACTTTAAAGACATTTCACCAAGTAATCGAGTCCGAAGAGCCATATCATCGAAGTCTTGGCGGAAGTGGAAAGTAACACTGTCAATAATGATGATCTTCACCTACAATAATGTATTAAAAGAATATCATGATGCAATACTTAAGTTTTACTAAAACAGTTGACTGAAAGCAGAAGAAAAAAGCTAAAATGAGAAGGATTAAAAAAATAATGAAGAATCATCTTTACAATTATCCTGAAGAAATATCAATTGAATAGATGGAAACTGTATTTACATCTTTATGCTCTGTGACGAATTTGTCCAAATAATTTACCAAAGCAATTTGTTCAGTATAGCTGCAAACACGAAAATAGAATATATTTTCCAAGATACTATTAGGGTGCATTTTAACTCCATAAGCTTGATTATCCTTGTGAAAGTGGTGACTGTATTCTGACATGTCTTCAATACATGCTACCGCAATTTGTAGAACACGTTCAACCATAAAGCTTCCTTCTGTGTCTGAGTATCACGCAGGCACAAGAAGCGAAATCAGTGACCTCAATCAAATGGTGAATGAGTATATCTGAATGTAATTAAGGCTCTTACCGATGTATATTGCCTTCCCACCAAGGCCACCATATTCTAGAGGAATCTGAACATTTACTGCAAGCTGAATCCTGCAAAAGTAAACACCACTCATTACTATAATAACCAAAATACTTCTCAATTCAGAATGGAATAAAAAGGAAACAACACTGTGTAGAAAATCGGAATGACAAAGCATACCCTATTTGTGTTTTACCGATTCCCGGGACTCCACCTAAATAAGTAAATAAACTAAGAATTATATTGCAACTTAGGAAAGAGAAGAAAGAAGAAAACTGCTAAGTATTAAGGCTAAATCACAAGCAATGTAGATTTAACCGGAAGCTGTAAATAAGGGTAATGTATATTCAATTCGAAGTTATGCTTATGGTTCAAAGTTAAAATTAAGTAGTCATTCATTGTTCATGAGGTGTCATTTAAGTGGAAATATATTGACCTTATAACCTCAAGGGCCGGGTTCTAATCTCCTCAGGGACAGTTGTAAAATGACCGTTAGTGTCACTTTAATTAATGATAATTTCCACCTTCCCCAATATTTTTTAAAAATCACTTACCTATTTCAGTGACTTCCTTGCAATTAATCCCACCGCCAAGGATGTTATCTAGATCCACACAAGAAGTGGTAATGAGAGAAGAAAATCTTTCCTCGTTGAACATATCCCAAGCAGTCTGACCACCTGCTTGACAAGAAAACACGAAACAGAGAAAACGCAAAACAGAAAAGAAAAAAAAATTATTATTTGAAACACAGAGAGCACTTAATGCCTAATAAATAGAATGTCTATTAGTTTTCTCATTGATAAATTCATGAAGTTATATCTACCAAATAATTTTACAACCAATCTAGGGCTAACAAATTGACTATAAGAGAATTGATTGGCTCAAAATGTTGGGGTATGGCTTCAAAGAAGTGTTCCTAAACTTTTGACCAAATATTACCCCCCATCAGCATTATTCAGATGGTAGGAACCTTCAACTTTAATAAATTAATGAAGTTTCAACTTTCTCAAAGTATCCATTAACTAGTGTTTTCTAAAAGCTTGATATTATAAGTTGAAACTAATGTAAGGAGCTTTACTTTTAATGCAAATTATGAGCAAAATTTGACCAAATCCATTCTAGTCCTTAGATTTTCACCAGCTCACTTCCAAAGAATTTGGTAAGAGAAATGTAAAGCCAATGTAATCTTTTTACATTACATGACATAAAAGCTAAAAATTCTGATCACAGCATAAAAGAAAAGCTAATTTAGAAAAAAAACTGGAATTTGAACTTGCTAATTACATAATTGGAATCAACACATACCATCAATAACATTAGTGTTACTCCCACTTGATCTGTCCAAAGTACTCGTTCTGGTTGCAACATTCAGAATTTCTAAAGCTTCACTTTCAGAAACTTCTATATCTGTTAAAATGAAGTAATGGGTATGTGTACAAAATTGGAAAAAGAACACTCTTTAAGAGTAAATACCCATTTAGTCCTCAAAATTGTATGACCTTAACAATAACAATTTAGTCTCTCACATAATCAATATTCCAAAAGAATTCGTAAAATTTGCAACAGGATACTCAGGTTCATCTTTGACCCTCTGTCTGAATCTATTATCAAATGTTTCTCTCATAATATTCACTTACTTTCAAATGTATATCCAACATTACTAACTCAATATCATTATAGTCCCTATGAATACCAGCAGGGGCTTACTCATTAACATTTTGCAATTTCGGTGATATCTTATAATGTTGATAATGCAAGAGACTAAGGGGACGATTAATTTGTGAAAACATTTCCTATTTTTATTTTTCTAAAATATGTGTTAATTTTACTTTTGACGAGAACAATTGTTTAGATTTCTAGAAACAATGAAAATGTCAAAAACTGTTTTTATAATTTCTAGAAATGCATATCCAATGACTACCATTTCATCTTATTTCCATGATAATAGTTTACTTCAACAATCTCTCATCAAGGTAAAATAAAAACACATTTTAAGAAATTGCAACAGGAAATATTTTCACTAAATACTAACTTTTAAGAAACATACCCAATAGGCAAATAAAAGAAAAAAATGGAAAAAGGGGTTTTGAAATTGAAACCTCGAGCAAGGTGGGTAGGGGAGGTACGAGCAATGGAGTGGAGTGTTGTGTAACCAGCTGCTAAGAGCTTTCCTCTCTTTGATGCAGAGATTGGTAACATACCAATTTCCATGACTCCCACTCTTTTCTATTACCTTTGCACAATCTTCTTCATTTCTCACAAAAGGAACATAATTAATTTTCGGTTTTCGTGAGCATTTTTAAGACATCAAATCCAAAAGGGTTCTTTATAAATAAAAAATTGATTTTAAATATTATTTTCGCATTTTATGTATTATAGTTTAAAGTCAGTGATGCAAAATAATTTTACACCATCATCTCATTCAATATGTCACATTATATTGTGCAGTTTTCAAATTAAAGATACTTAATAAACCTAAATGGTTAAGCAAATATTCAATTACTGACCATGTTAAATCTTTACAACACATTTTCAGGTCTGAACCAAGCCGTAAGTGGGGTAGAAGAATTGATAGTTTGGAGGAAACTATTAAGCAAGGGAAAAAACCAGTGGCCTATACAACGAAACCCAGACAACTGAAGAGAATATGGAACATGCAGCAGCCTAACCAAGAGATATTTGGCAATGAGCAGCGCAAATCTGTGTTTTCCAACAAAGACACAGAAGTATAGCCACATATAAGAATCAAATCAAAAACTCACTCAAAATTGAATAAAGTGAAAAAAGAAGATGAAATTAATGAAAGAACGCAGGATTCGAGAGACATGGCTTCAAGCAACAATTCGTACATTTTCTAAGCATAAACCATGACAATAGACTGAAAAAGCTAGGTCCAGGCTGACAAATTTAGGAAAACAAATTGTCTTCATAAGCAGGAGCATCATGTAAATTCAAGAAGCTCCAGTTGTTTTGTCAGAGAAACCAGACATTCATAAATCCATTCAGACTGTGGGTGTGATGCATCCCTCACCATGAACTCGTGGACAATACCATTGATCTCAACCGAGCTGCAACCAGGACTCTTCTCTACTCCTCTCTCCTTCATTATTTTCCTTGCGCTTCTTGCCTCCTTCCACATTTTGGCCTCAGCATACATGCTAGAGAGCAAAACATAGTTTCCACTATCGTGAGGATCAATCTCAAGAAGCTTAAAAGCCGTCCTCTCTCCAATTAGAACATTTCCATGAACACGGCAAGCAAAGAATAACGCACCCAACACAGCAGCATCTGCCGCCATGGGCATATTTTTAATGAGTTCTTCTGCTTCCTCCAAATTACCAGCCCTTCCTAAAAGGTCCACCATGCATGAGTAGTGTTTAAGCTTAGGAGATATATTAAATTTAGAGCTCATTTGGGAAAAGTATTTGCGGCCTTCTTCAACTAAACCTCCATGACAACAAGCTGATAACACACCAAGAAAGGTGATATCATCAGGTATTATTCCAATATGAATCATTTTTGAGAAATAGGATATAGCATCATGAGCATTCCCATGAAGCGCTAAACCACAAATGATGGCCGTCCAGGTCAAACAATTTCTTTGAGGAATCTCTTCAAAAACCTGGAGTGCCTTTGAAATATTTCCACACTTGGCGTACATGTCGACTAGTGCAGTTCCTAAGGCAACGTCTAGAGAAATATTGTGTATTCCAATATAACGGTGAATCCATATTCCAACATCAAGTGCTCCTAGTTGTGAGCAGGCTGACAGGCAGTTAACCATAGTCACTTTATCAGGTTCTACCTTACTAATTTGCATTTCATGGAATAAAGCCAATGCCTCTTTACTGTGCTTGGCTTGGACACAGCCACCGATGATGGCATTCCACGGCACAACACTCTTTTCAGGAATTTTATATAAAATGGCCCGTGCGACGTCCAGAAAACCAAATCTAGCATATCCCAAAATCATTGTAGTCCATGAAAAAAGGGTCTTTTGTGCCAAGTTATCAAATAGAACCCGCGCTGCCAACAGCTCCCCACACTTCACGTACATGTCCATAAGAGCATTAGTGAGTGGAACCGTCAACTCAAGACCGTGTTCTTCGATGTAACGATGAAATTCTCTGCCGCGATTCAAATCCTGCAACTGAGAACAAGAAGAAATCATGCCAATCATCGTAATCTCATTTGGTTTCACTTTCTCTGCCACCATTTCATTATAGATTTTTATAGCCTCATTTGCCAGTCCTCTTCTAACACACCCAGTAATCATGGAGTTCCAGGTTACCAAATCTCTCACACAACTTTTATCAAACATGTCATATGCTGCCCTCGATTCTCCATATGAGAGTAGCATAGTGATTGACGCATTATGCACAAAGATATCAAATTCAAACCCAAACTTCAACACATGCCCAAGTATACCAAAACCAACACAATCCAAAGACTGACAAGAACAAGCTTTAAGCAACATCGGGTAAGTATGATTATCCGGCTTCAACACACCACATCGCAACATTCTCTTATACAACCTAAAAGCTCCTTCTAAGTCACCACTCTCCACATACCCCCTAATCGTCGCATTCCAAGAAAACACATTCGGTTCTCGGATTCCAAACAATATTTTAGTACAATAATCAAGGGCTCGCGACTCCGATAGAGCGCAGAAGGCAACAAGGCGACTTGCAGCAAAGCCGTTATCAATCAAACCCGTCATGACCATTTGAGCCTGGATTTGTTTCAACTGGACAAGGGAATTGCATCTTTCTAGGAGAGAAAGAAAAGGGTTTTTCCTGACAAAGCTGTGGGTAGTTTTCCAATTGATAGGTTTGACAATTGGAGATAATAATGAACTAGTGTGGAAAAATGAAATTAAGACACCTAAATTTGGAGAGTTTGGAATCAAAGTAACATTATATCTATATCTATATCTGAATTTGCTAACAAATAAAATAATCATGGTTTGATTATGTTACTCTAAAATTTCAACTGCCTGTTCACAAACTAAATCAAAATCTTTGGCAACAACATAAGTTGTAAACTGAGGCGCTGTAGCGCGCAATCGGGAAATGCGGCCGGAAACCGCGCTGGCATAGCACCCTCGCGAGCGCTATAGGAGAGGGAAAGAAAAATCCAAAAAAATAAGAACGAAAAATAAAAGTAAAACCTTGTGGAGGAGTTTCTCGCTGTTTGTGGTGGCCGGTGAAGGATTTCCGCTGCGACTTCTGATGAGTTGAGTTCGGTGCGACTCCGGCTTGTTTCTGATATAAGGGCAGAGTAGCCGCGCATGCAAGTTGTTTTGTTAAAATGGTAGTGTTTTTTTTTAAAAAAAATTTAAATATATTTATGCAAATTTAATTTAAACATATTTTATTTTAACTCAATTTAAGTATATTTAGATAAACTCATTTTTTTTGTGGACAATGAGTTTTTAGATTTTAATTAAACTCTGTTAAAATATATTTACACATATTTAATTCAAGTGTGTTTATATAAAATTTATTTATGTACCATCTGTGAAATTTGAGTTTCTACATATTTAAAAAAAATTCAAATATTTAATTGTATAAAGAACTATAATATTATTAATAAAATATTTTAAATAAATAATAAAATAAAAAACACTATAAAATTGAATATTGTTTATATATATATA
>JBBPBT010000478.1:1506887-1532258 GCA_037974875.1 Cicer bijugum
AGGAAAATTTCCATGTAGAGACTTGTGATAAGTTGGTCTTTGATACCATAAGTTAATGTTTTTGCTTATTAACTTTTAAAGTATTTTTCAGTTTTTATAGTTATTTTTAAGTATACATTTATATATGGGTAGCTTTATTGTAATTTAAGCAATAAAATGACTTTTTTTTTTTAAGATAATGACTGATAATTTTAAAAAAAAATTGTAACTAAATAAATTATAAAAAATAATAATGCATTTAGTGAGAGAAATAAATAGATAAATCTATAAAATTGTCATTAATTTGAGAGATATCACTTGTAACATTTTGCTTTTTCGAGACATTAATTAACCAAATTCTAACGTAAAGATACAAATTCGATATATATATATATATATATATATATATATATATATATATATATATATATATATATATATATATATATATATATATATATATATATATGTATATCTGTGGATCAAAGGGTATGTATGTAACATGCAAATGATATGCAACATGCAAAGGGTTTCTGATGCACCAGATCAGTCTGAGCTGCAAGTGCAGAGCATACTTAATTTTTAGAATGTAGACATGCAAAGCGAAACAAAATTTGAAGACAACATATTTAATACATAATAAATACTTACAAGGATTTGTAAATTGAAAAGAAAATTACAAATTTTGGAAAATGTTAGAGATTACACTCAAAATACAGAGAATGTTTCTTGTTCTCGCTCCCCAAAACTCTGCCCTTGGAGGTGAAGGGAGCCCTCCTTTTATAGTCAAACTATCCCTACTTTGAAGATGACTTAGTGGAGGAAAAGATAAGATTCCTTCCACTTTCGGTGATGGTGGCAGACAAGATCTGTTTTTGTTTTTGTATTCTTCAAAAAAGAAAAGATTCCTTTTTCTTTAACTTTTTTATATTTTTTTTATACATCACAAAGTCTACAATAAAACAAATATGGGCTAGACCCATTACAAGATGGACTATGTTGGTTTTAGAATTACAAAATCTACAATATTTTGTTGGACCAATATGGACTGGACCATTGTCTTGGTTTTACTTGATGGGCAATAATATGCCGAAATAGTTGTCTTCATTGTCGTCTCCCAAATTAATGGATGTTTTTGAAGCACTGAGGAAGCTTTTGAGGATTGGGCCTTGCTTTTTAGAAATTGGGTCATGATCTCGAAGTATTCTTCTTCAGTTTTCGCTGCTGCTAAATGAGTTTGGGCAAATGATTTTTGGGCAAAGAATTGGGTTGCCATTGAGTCCGATTTATTCAATCCTTGTTTTTGTAGCCATGTGGACACAACTTGTATTTTGATACTTGGTGGAATAAAGAATTTTGTCCACCATCTGACTTTGAATCTCCTAACAAGAATGGTTTGGGCCTCTTTTTGCTCAAATCCAAAGTACCAGGCTAATACCCATGGTAAAAAGAATTTGGTAGAGAAGATCATTAGAGGGTGAAAAATGTGTTCTCTGTCTGTGGGGTTTATAGTGGGTTTTGTATAGACGGAAACTCTCTTGGACTTTCGGTTTTAGGATGTTTGGAATGGAGCCATAAAGTTTCCACCAATGGACAAACCAGTAAGGGATTTTTGAGGGTTCCATAGTAAGATTGAAGAAAAATAGCCAAGTGTGACTAAATTTCTGATTTTGGATGAGGAGAACATTGTACCAGGCCTATTAGTAGTCCCAGTAGTTGAAAGTTCTGTAATGGTTTATTGTGGTTTTGAAATCAAGAGGGGAATGTTTTGGTGTATGAAAGTTTGTTCCCCATTCTGAAGGTGAGATTATTTTGTGGATGTGGTTGAATATCCAATTGGGCCTTCTTTTGGGTATTCTTGAATCGTTACAGAACCTGTTAATTCAAGAATAGACTTATATAATATGGTTGGGGTTTTGATAAATCCCATGGTTTGAAAAACCAACCACCTGGGAAAACCTTTGAAATGGTCAATTAATGATTTTTATAAAAAAAAAAAAGTGATCCTCTATTGTCCAAATGTTTTGAAAAATATGTTTTAAAAAAATACTCATATTTTGGTTTAAAATTTGATAAAGTAACCTGAGATTCATTTTGTTTTAAAACAATTTTTGACAAGTCTTCTTGTGGGGATTTTGAGATGATTTTACACGATGATCCCTCTTGTGAAGGTTTTGAAAGAATATTTTGAGAAGGGGTTTATGAATATGAAGACTCTCCCTTCTTGTTGGGGGTGAGGAAATGGTAGTCCCATGGAGAGACATTCAATTTCTTTTTGGAGGCTTTGGAGCTTTGTGATTTTTTGTAAACAAAGCTTTTCTTTTACTATTGAAGTTTATAGTGCTTCAATGTTCTGAGGCTGTGAAACTTCTTGGATGTCAAGCCATTTTTGAATTTGGTTTTGGGCTTCATCTTCTTCGATGGCTTGGGCCTAAGATCTGATGGGTTTTGTAGAAGAAATGGGTTTTGAGTTTTCTTGTGGTTGGTCCTTTTGGACCTAAATTCTTTTGGATTTTCTAGGCATCACTCAAATCCTGTTTTGGAGAAATTCTTTGGTTAGAAAATCTGGAATTGAATTATGATCCCTTTAATAAATTCAATTTCAAATAAAAAATACTAAGGATTGCTTGCCATATGGCGAAAATTTGTTATGACACAATATTTTGAACATCGTTTTGTAAAACTTCTTTTGCAGACTTACAATAAATACGAAGTAAAAGTTTTTGACAATCATTCCAGTGCGTAGATGTAAATTGAACAATGCGTTATTTGTCATTTATTTTTTGTTTATGAATACCGCCATATCTTATATCTGATACATCTGTTTCAACAATTTTTTGTGCTGATAGGTCAGCTAGATGTAGGCAAGGTATTTCTTTAACTTGATTTTTTTTTAAATGAAGTATTCTAGTATGCTCTTCTGACCATGCCACAAGGTTTTTCTTTGACCTATCATGAATAGGTTTTGCTATTCTAATAATGTTAGGACATAAATTTAACACATAATTCAAACTTCCTAAGAACCTTTGTAATTGTGTTTTATCAAGAATTTTGTCAGGGAATTTATCCGTGAATGTTAAGGATCTTTCAATAGGGGTGATAGTACCTTGGGATATATAATGTCCTAGAAAATGGATTTTTTTTTTTTGAAAAAGAGAAACTTTGGATTTTGAAACAACCAATCCATTTTTCTTAAACGATCATAAAAAATGTTTTAAGGTGTTTGAAATGTTGTTCAATAGTTTTAGAAAAAACTAAAGCGTCATCAATATAGACAATACAAAAGTTTGAAAATGGATTAAAATTTTCATTAAAACTAAAGCGTCATCAATATAGATAATACAATATTCGTCTTCAGTTCTGTTTTTTATAATCATGTTGGCGTTGTTAGCTACAACAAATTTTTCATTAGATTTTTGTAAAAATTTATTTGGTACAATGTAACTTTTTAAGTAGTTTAGGTATGTTCCTGTATCAGAAAGTGCAACTGTCTCAATTTTGAAATCTTCAGAAAAAAAAACCAAAGTGGTTTTGATTAAATATTTTTGTTGTTGTTAGTGCTCTTAAGACGAATAAGTAATCTTCCGGGATTTCTTCAAAGTTTGTGATTTTGTTTTCTTCGTCTTCTTCTTCTCCTTCCTGTTCTGTTTCAAAAGAATTTTGATTCTCAAGTTGGGAAAAATGATTTTGGAGAATATTTGAATCATTTTCTTGTTTTTGTTTAAGAGTCTTTATCTCTTGTTTTATGATTTTAATTTCTTCTTGAAGAGATTGGATTGTAGCAGGGGTTTGCAATCTTGTTTTTCTCCTAAGATTTTTGTTAAATCATAGGTGGTTTTAGGAAGCAATTTTGATGAAGATGTGGAAGGTTGCTTTTGTTTTATCTCAAAAGTATTTAACAACTTACCTATTATTTGTGACACCCTAAACCCCAAAAATAAAAATTTAATTTATATTTTCTTTAAAAATAGTGAAATTCTTCTAACAATTAAATATACAAGCTTTCGAACATTTTTTTTTATTAAGGTAAAGAGTACCACATAATCATAAACATGTCACATAAATCCAAAATATCCATCAAACATAATGACATCGAAAGGAAGAAGTAAGAAAAATAGAAACCCAAGGCTTGGTGGGTGAGGAAGCAAATAATTTCTCAACTTCATTCTTCTTCTCGGATTCGAAAACGAAGAAAAACTGTGTTGGTGATTTCAAAACCGTCAAACGCAAACCTCCATGTTTCTTCTAGAACTAAAATTCGTTTCGCGAAGAGGTAGAAGAGAAAGTTGCTCACCTCCACGCTACGATGCTAGTGAACTAACTTTTGAAGCGACATCACAAACGCAGATTTTATTGGAATTACTTGCAGTATTGTAATCGCTCGTTAAAGCTAACGTTAAGGTAAGAGCTCCTTCCAAACTTTTAGTTTGCATTTAGGGACTTATTTGTGGTTGTGTGGAAAATAAATTTGTTGAGTTTGAAGTGTAGATTTGGGGAAAATGAATTTAATGCTTTTATAGGTGAAAGTTTGGAGTTGGGTTTTTGGTGAAATTGATGGGTGTTTCCGTGGAAAAGGAATTTGATTCATCTATGTGTGTTGTTGAGGAAAAGAAATTTGATGTGTTTGAGTCGTGGATTGCGAAAATTAGTTTGGCATGTGTTATGTTTGAGTTTTGTGGAAACTTGTGGTGATTCTTGTTTGGTGTGCTTTATGTGTTCATAAATTAAAATTATGAAATTTTGAAGAAGAAACTTATGTGAATTGGTGGAAAATGAGTTTGATTCATTTATGTGTGTTTTGAGGAAATTAAATTTGAGATATTTGATGTGTGGTTTATGACACATAATTTGGCATGATTCATGTTGAAAATGTGGAAATTTATGGGTGATTGATGATTGAACTTGTTGTGGATTTTGTGGAATTTGAATTGATCGAATTTAATGTATATTGTGGATTAAATTTGATGTGTGGTGGTGAGAAAATATGCTTGAATATGCTCTGTGTTATTGAAAAATCATTAGTGTTAAATGAGGATTAAAAATGCAGAATCTGTTAATATCTGCATTTACTTAATTATTGTTGGGGAAAGAGTTAGAGTATGGTCATGCATTTCATAGTACATGGTGACCACAATGATGCCATGGTGATAGTGGTGACTGTGATGGGCCACGAGATGATGCCATGTGATTTGTTGGTTCATCTTATCCTTACAAGGATTATCGCATCGTGCTGATCTATGAGAGATTGCACTCTAGAATGTGTTGATTTGTGAGCGATTGCACTCTAGAGAATACTGTAAGGCCTATGATAGGCGACACTTTAGTAAATCGTGCGGGCCTGTGATGGGTGGCACCTTGATAATTAGTATAAAGCCTGTGATAGGCGATACGATTATGATTTACGCCCCTTCGAGGAGGGTTTTGATTGGAATTCTGAGTCCATGCATTTTAGCATATACGCATTACATTAGGGTGCTTGGCATGCAAGTCATGTTTGATTCAAGATTATGATTGAGTTTTTGAACTCAAGTGGTTGTTGTGATTGATTGCAAAACCTTTTTGAAACTCAAGTTGTCATTGTGATTGTGCTATAATTGCTAAGTGTGAATGTTTTGAATTTGTGTGTAAGTGTGATTGATTGCAAAACCTTTTCGAAACTCAAGTTGCCATTGTGATTGTGCAATAATTGCTAAGTGTGATTGTTTGGATTTGTGTGTAAGTGTTGATTGATTTATAAATCCTTTTAAAAGCTGAATTTTGCTGTTTTCTGATGTGTATTTGAATAAAAAGGTTGTATTCAAAATCAAACATCCTATTTTAGCTACTGACGTATGCGTAGTCGAATACAAAAGGTTGTATTCGAATACATACACGTTGTTTTTGCTACTTACTTATGTTTAGTCGAATATAGAAGGTTGTATTCGAATACATACATGTTGTTTTTGCTACTGACTTATGAAATAACCTTGTATTCGAATACAGAGATGTTGTATTCGAATACAACAGTAGAGTTTTGTTTAAAACTCAATTTTTCAACTTTGATTATGCATGTTTAACATATGGAAACCCTTTCAAGGTGCATGCTAGTTTGAAAGGCCATTTTATGCATTTGAAATTTAAATGCTATGTGTTAATTGTTAATTTTGGTTGGTGACCCTTTACAACTATTGTGGAAATCTGAGCTTTGCCCTCAGATGAGAACTAGGACCATCCTACCAGTTAGTACCCTGTAGATGGGAAGGTAGTTGGACACACTGGACTGGAGCTGTGTCAGGAGGGTCTTGCGGGGCGCGTGAAGATCACTCGGGTTGTACAGTTTTTTATAGTATGATTAGATTAGGTGTACGTATAGGGACTAGATGTCTTTCTTTTTGGTTGTACTTATTTTAATTTGGAAGACTGTACCTATACCAATATTGTCACCTTGACATATTATTTTGATGGGTTCATGTACCACTTTTTGATGTGACGTGGGGGGGGGGGAGTTAAAATTCTTGGGGCAGTGCTTTTGTACAGATCTGCCGAGAATACACTAGGGGTATGAGCTATGTCTGATAGGCCTCATAGCCCCGGTGTATTCTGATGTTTGAATACTTTGGATTTTTATTTCTAAAACTATTCCGCTGCTTATAAATATTTGTTGACATTGTTGTTATGTTACAACTTAAAGATTTATTCAAAAGTATTTTCTTCTTTATTTCTTTGTGTTTATGAATTTGTTTTGAAAAAAAAATACACTCGAGCTATTAAAAATCGCGGTGTTGCACCTCCTAAGCTTGTTGTTTTGATAGGACCAAAAAGATCAATGTGAAGTAGTTGAAAAGGTTTTTTAGTTGAAATAAAATGACATACATCATTGTTTATCTTCTGTCATATGTCTTGAGCAGCCACTTTCCAACTAACATGACTTTTTCTTGACATTTTGAGAACCAACTTGTAGTTGATGTTACAAGACTTTTAGGTACCCATTAGGTTTTGAGTATTTGAGAGTTAGTTTTCCCGTAATATTGGATTTCTTTTAAATAACTGTTTGATTCGTTATGTCTTTTTCTTTTTTTTTTTTTTAATTTTATAGAAAAAGAGCATTTTCTTACTGTTTTTGGAAAAGGTTCTGATTTGATTACATAACCTTCTTCCTTTTTGAAAATTCTTGGAGAAGGTTTTGTTTTGATTCATGAGCATCTTCCTTTTTGAACGACCCTTTTATTTTGAAATTTTCATCCCATTTTTTCAAATAACATGCATACTTAAGATGTCCAATTTTACTACAGTATGAATATTTTGTTTTGCACTTGTCTTCCTTTCTTTCAAGAACACAAACATTATCGTAAAGTTTTTATTTTTGGGGTTTGTCAATACCAAGTCCAGCGTTTTCAAGTAATCCTAATTGGGATCCCAAATTTGACAGTTCATTTTTTAGGATTTCAATTTCTATTTTAAGAAGAACGTTCTTCGATTGAATCATAGTACATTCTTGATTTTCACTTTCGTTAGTTTTTTCAGGATGAGATTCCTACATGCTTTGAATTATATTTTTTAGTTCATCAATCATAGCTTGAGCTTTCTCTCTTTCTCTTTTGTCTTTGTAAACTTGTTCTTTTAAATAACTATATTTTTGAACAAGCATATTTGAATCATTTAACAAGTTATCAAACTCTCTATCCATTTGTTCACACTTACCTCATTGTCTTCTTAGTTTTCCATTAAACATATGTTTGCCTCTTTAGTCTCCTTAACTTTTCTCAAGTACCTTTAGTTCTGAGACCAGGATCTTGAATTTGGAAAACATTGTTTCAATTTCTTCATCTTCTTCCATCTTGAACAATTCATACTTTTCGACTAGGAGGTTGGCTTTTGCTTCTTGTACTTTCTTGCTTCCTTCATGGGTAAGAATCAGACTATTCCAAATACTTTTTGTTGCCTCCTTATTGGTGCACCTGTCAAACTCTTTGAGGTGATTGCATTATCATGAATGCTATGGACTTATTATGCGTCTTGTATAACTTCTTCTGATCAACATTCATCTTCTTTCTTGGAATTTTATTACCCTTTGTATTCTTTGGAGCAATATAACCATCTTCCACCAAGTCCCAAAGTTTAAGATCTTGTAAAATATAGAAACTTCTTAACCTATCCTTCTTGTATGCAAAACGTTCTCCATCAAAGATGTTGATGTTTGCTCCAACAACTTCTTCACTGAATTCATGCATATTGAACCCTTGGATCTTTTCTCAAACACTGTAAAGTGCTCAACCTTGAGATCGAGCTCTAATACAAATTGAAGATGCAAACACAAGAAAAGGGGGGGGGTTGAATTGTGTTTGCCAAAGTTGATAACTACTTGATAGTTTGTAAATAAATAAATAAAACTAGTTCGGTTTTGGTGTATTACTTAGAGTAGAGACAATCATATTTAGAGGTAGCAAGTAGTGAAAGCATAAATACTTTGACACATAGATTTATCCTGTTTCACCACTAACTTAGCTACATTCAGTCCCCTCATTCAGAAAGCTTTAATCCACTAATTCGAATACCTTGAATTACAAAGCAACTGACCCTCTAAGCCAATCATCCCAAACATTCTAACAACACTGAACTTTTGAGGAACTAACTACCTTTACCCAACAAGCCAAGTCTTCTACTTACAACCCCAAATTGAAGAAGAAACTAAACCACTATCGGGTTGAATATAAGAGATTGGAACTTTAAGCGTTTTCTTCTAACAAAGTTGAAAATAATGATAACTCACACACTCTAAGAAAAAATACTTGGAGAATACTTCTCATTCGAACAAGTATTTCTCTCTTTGAACACTAAGACTACTCTTTTATGCTTTTTGATGATTTTCTTCTTCAACCTTGAGTATCTATTTATTGTTAAAAATTTTGGCTTCCATTTAGTCATTGTTTAACTGTAAATTTTAATTTGATCATATTGAGTTTGTAAATTCCTCAAATTGATTATGTTCATATTTTGTTTAGATTGAGATTGTAAATTCTTCAGATTGATTATGTTCAAATTTTGTTTAATGATCTACTTGGCTTTTGAGATTGTAAATTTTGATTGTCTATTTAATGATCCTCCTTCAACGATCTACTTGGCTTTTGACATTGCTTCCTGAATCTTTCCTCTTGCACTTTTTGAGTGTTAATCCATAGAGGTTGGCTCTGATACCAATTGAAATGAAAATGTCAATTACAAGGAATGGGGTTTGAATTGTTAATGCCCTATTTGTATTAGTTAACTCATATCAATCTTGGTTTTTAAATACAAAAAAAAAAAGTTATTGGTTAGTGAAATCAAAAGAAAAGTTCCCTATGTGATCTATGGTTAGTTAATAAAAAATGAATAGAGATAAAGGTAAGATAATCACGCAGTAATATATCTTGGTTCACCTAAAGTGGGATACGTCTAGTCCTCACAATTTTTGAGCTTTTTCACTAAAGTGTTTAAACAAGATTGATACTTATTTTCACACAAATTTTCTAGATCAATCGTGATCAATTACAATATTTCACCTTTCTACATTGAAAGGATTTCAATAATTAACTTTCAATCTTACAAAGGGTGTTTACAAATCACCTTTTAACGACAAAAGGATTTTTTACAATTCACTCAAACTATCTTCAACACAATAGTCTTCAGATTCAAATGAAATGATTTAAAGAGGTTGATGGATCAAAATATACTCAACCATTGTTTAAGTTTAGATTCTCAACAAAAGACTTAGTAAAATAGATCCTTTAATCTAGTAAAGCAGAAATTAAGTCTTTACTTTGATTGAAGAGCCTTAGGATTTTCATATATGATTGTTTAAGTGATAGATTGCTTGCACTTCAAACTCTTGCTTTATCGTTGACCTTGAGATTCCTTTTTATAGGCTTCACAAAGGCTGACGACAACTCACGTAGCCGTTGGAAGTCCAATTTTAGCTTTAGAAATAGGAATGTTCTTGCTTTATAACTAGATCGATCTTCATTTTTGTTTTGATTAAGTGATGATCTTTAGAACATTTGACAACTGTTAGATGTCATGCTTTTCTTTGTTTCGTGTGTATAATGTTTAGAGGTGCAATTGTAGTGTCTTATCAAGTTTGTCATGGTTAATCTTGTTGCTTTATCAATCTAGAGATTGATCTTGCTTGTTTGATCATGATGCTTAGCTTTTGCCTTTGTTAAACTTTTTGGAATAGATCTTTCTAATACAATCTTGTGTACATACACCTGATATGTTTGTAACGAAGGATGGTTTATTAGCAAACCCTAATCCATCTTATCTTATTTCCCTTTTACGAACAATAACGTTCTTGGTTATATAAGACTGAACGTTGTGAAGAACTGTAAGACTCTAAATTTTCTAAAATCTAATTTTTGAAAAAATATATTTCGTATATATATAATTTTATAAAATCTAATTTATGCAAAAATATATTTTTTTTTATATATATTAGAGTCAATTGAAATTATTTATAGGATAATTTATTATTGTAAATTTTTTTAAGATGTCACATGTTACAGATAAATTTATCCTTCAATTGAGTTGTGACGAAAGTAGATATTTTTACTAAAGCAAATTGAGAAGTGAGTGATGTTATATGAGTAAGAGTGATTAGATGATGTAATGATTATTTTGAAATTCGGAATGATTAAGATTTTGAGTGGTCTACTTGAAGATATTGTGAATTTTCAAGATGACGCATTAATCCAAGAGAAGAGGAACCTAATAGTATAAATGATGAGGACATAGAATGCATAACCAAGGAAGAAAGCCTCGAGGATATTCAAGGTCTTGGAACCCCAATGACAAGAGCAAGGTCAAAGAAGGCGAAGGAGGTTCTAAATAACTTGATAGCCACTTTATTTGAAGCAAGTACAACTCATGAAGAATTGAAGCCCAAGATAGTCAATTGCTTAACCCAAATTGAAGAAGTTAAGGAATGAAGGCGGCATTTATGTGTTATGAAATTTTAATATTAGTTTTAATTAAAGTAATAGACTAAATTAATAAGAAATTTGGGTGTAACTGTAAAAATTTCAGTTGGGCCAAATTTAGAGAACTTTTTAGGAGTTGCCATTATAAAAGGCAAACCCTTATTTTTCATAAGGAGATTTTTTAATATTAATTTTGTGAGGCTTTGCTCTCTAGAGTTCTTGAAAGAATTCATCTAGAACTTATCAAGGTTGTTAACCTTGTGGCTTTCTTCTTGGTTTATCAATCCTTAGATTGTGGCACCATTTTGTTCTTGGTTTATTTGCTGAATAATAATATTGAGTTTCCTTTACATCAAACTCTAATACCCCAATTCTTCCAATTTTCGTGATCAGTAACTTACGTTCATATCTCGAGTTCTATATACTATTTTTGGGTGATTCAAAAGCCTAACTTGCGTTTCAGAACGTCATCTTTCACCTCGTTTTGGAATCGGCCGAATCGGAGTTTCGCAGCGCCGTTTATCACATTCTACAGCTTTACGGGATTTTCATTCAAATTTGTAAGTTTCCGACCTAGAACGATCCTTAAAGTGAACTATGACTATTAGAATCATATGTGTTTAAGATTGGAAAGGATAATATTTTGAGATGTAATGAGATAATTTGTGTACCAGCAGTTGAAGAATTGAGGAAAACATTTTTAGAAGAGGCTCATTAGAGCAAATTGAGTATCCATCCTGAAGCAACAAAGATGTATAAGGACTTGAGGTAGAATTATTGGTGGCCATGAATGAAGAGGCATGTAGTGGAGTATGTATCAACTTGTTTAATTTGTCAGAAAGCGAAAGTCGAACATCAACGCCCTGTAGGAATATTACAACCTTTAGATATACCTGAATGGATGTGGGACAACATTTCTATGGATTTCTATGGATTTTACCAAAAGAATGGACCAATGGTGACTGCCATCATAGAAGCAAAAGACTTGGCTAACATGAAATTAGAAGATCTGGTTGGAACTCTAAGAGCTCATGAACCATTGTTGCTGGCAGACAAACCAAGTAAAAATGGAAAGATGATTGCTCTAAAATACTGCCAAATATAAAGATTATCCTCTAAGAAAACTGAAGATGTCATAGAAAAGGAAAGCTCGGAGTATCTTCTATCTGAGGAAGAGGATGAACTCGCTCTGATTTCCAGAATAACTCAGAGGATGATAAATCGAAGAGGACATAATAGAAGATCTCCTCAAAAATAAAAAACTGACAAAAGTCAGATAACTTGTTTTGGATGCAACAAGATGGGACACTACAAAACATAGTGTCTTCTAAACTAAAGGAACTCAAGAAGACTTCCATACAAAAATAAATCTATGATGATTACTTGGGATAACAATGATGAGCCATCCTCTGGGCAAGAGACGGAAGAAGACGCCAACCTCTGTCTCATGGAAAAATCATAAATTGAAAAGGTAATCATCTCAGAACTATGTACTACTTGCGAAAAGTTAGAAATTGAATTTGACAATCTTTTAAATGACTCAAACACTTTATCTCATTTATGTGGTTTTCCTAAAAAATCAACTTTATGAAATAAAAAACTCAATGAGGAACTTCAAGTTAAGAATGAGAAGTATGAAAAAATCATTCTTGATTTGCAATTATCTCATGAGAAATTATCTGAGCAACAAACACTTTTAAACAAAAAGAATGTCAAAATTCATCCTCCAGAAGAGGACACATAAAAGGAAATATTGAAAATAGAGGTTGAAGAACTAAAAAATGACATTACCAACTTTATTAAATCTACTAAAACATTTCAAAAGATAATGGGATCTCCATCTGGAATTTTTGACAAAGCTAGTATTGGATTTAAAAGTTCTCAAAAACAAATTATATGAAAAAAATTTCCTGCTTAAAAAACAAGAGGATAGGCCAAAATGCACCTTTTGCAAAAAAGTTGGACATATTTTCAAAAATTGGCATGCTAAGAAGAAAGCTGACAATATAAAGAAAAAAGTTCATTATGGGGTAAACATGAACACCATGATTCAATTTGTTATCACCAAAGGAAAAATCTCAAAAGAGGAAAAACTAACCAACAAGGACCCAATTCTATATGGGTACCTAAGTTACTTTTAAACTATAACATAGGTTCATCCTCTAATAAAAAATAAAAAAAGCTTTGGTACTTGGTCTGTGGCAGCTCAAGGCATATGAATGGGGATAAGCCCTACTTTATTTCCTTGGAGATAAAGGATGGAGGATCAGTCACGTTTGAACATAAAGATGAAGCTTATTCACATTGACCTCTTTGGTCCTATCAAAACTCCAAGTATTATTGGAAAAAGATATGGTTTTGTAATTGTTGATGATTTCTCTCTTTTTACATGAGTTTTTTTTTTAAAAAAAACATAAAGATGAAGCTTTTGAGGCATTCCACCATTTTTGCAAAAAGAATCAAAATGAAAAAGGATCAAAAATTGTCTCAGTGAGAACTGACCATGGATGTGTATTCGAAAATGAATCCTTTAAAAACATTTTTGAAGAAAATGGTATTTCTCACAATTTTTCATGCTTAAGAACTCCCCAACAAAATGGAGCTGTTGAAAGGAAAAATAGAACTTTACAAGAAATGGCTAGAACTATTTTAAATGAAGCCAACATTGAAAAATACTTTTATGCCCAAGCTATCAACATAACTTGTTATGTTTCAAATCGTGCATCTATTAGAAAAAGATTAAACAAAACTCCATATGAACTATGGAAGGGCCGAAAACCAAATATCTTCTATTTTCATATATTTGTATGTTATTGCTACATTCTAAATAATAAAGAAAATTTGGGAAATAGTGACCCAAAATCTAATAAAGGTATTTTTCTGGGTTACTCCACATCAATAAATGGTTATAAAATATATAATCTTAGGACTCAAATTGTGGAGGAATCCGTGCATGTTATTTTTGATGAGTTTGATGATTTGTGTTTAGAAAATATGGATAAATCTGAAGAAGATGAAAATTCATCCTCTCAAGCACCCAGTCCAAATGAAAAGGATGATTATGATCCACCTCCGGACAACCTCGAAGAGGATGGAAAATAGTAACGCATCATCCTCCTAATCTGATCATTAGGAATATTGTCGACGGTGTTAAGACCAAAAATTCTCTAAAAGAAAATACTAACAACATGGTCATGATATCACAAGTTGAACCCAAAACAGTTGATCAATCAATTTGTGACAAATCTTGGGTTGAAGCTATGATGAAGGAGCTTTCATAGTTTGAAAGAAACAAACTATGGAATCTTGTGTCCCATCCTCTGGAAAAATCCATCATTGGAACTAAAAGGATATTTAGAAACAAACTGAATGAGGATGGAGAAGTCATTAGAAATAAATCAAGATTAGTGGCACAAGGTTACAACCAAGAAGAAGGAATTGATTATGATGAAACATTCACACCTGTAGCAAGACTTGAAGCAATAAGAATCCTCTTAGCTTTTGCTACTGATAAAGGTATCAAACTAATCCAAATGGATGTCAAAAGTGTCATTTTGAATGGGTTATTAAATGAGGAGGTATATGTTCACCAACCTCCTGGGTTTGTGGATGAAAAGAAGCCTAATCATGTGGTCAAACTCTCAAAATCTCTTTACGGATTAAAGCAAGATCCTTGATCTTGGTATGAGAGGTTGAGTTTGTTTCTAAAAGAAAATGGATTTGTTAGAGGACGTTTCAATACTACACTCTTCAAGAAAACTCTTAAAGAGGATCTATTAACTGTACAAATATATGTTGATGACATAATATTTGGGTCCACTAATGAAATGATGTGTGAAGAATTCTCCAACTGTTGGAAAACTATGACTTCTTTTTGATTAATAACAAGAGAATTAAGATCAACTCCAACTAGTTAGACATAATTCCCAATTCTAATTATGCACCAATCATACAATTTTCAAGCACAGCGGAAACTTAAGATCGCATACAGGATTTATTTAAGGAGCATGCAAAACAAACAATTAAACAATGCTGAAAATTAAAGAGGAGGGATAGGAAAGATTGCACCAAGTTTTATCCTGGTTCAGCTGTCCCTTGACAGCCTACATCCAGTCCTAAGATCCAACAAGATCTCAGCCTTTCCAATAGAATCTTTTTAGAATCAGTTTACAGATTTTCACACAGTGCCTCACACCAATCTTAAACTATTTTACTCGTTCTATCTTCCCTTCCCTGAATTCCCAAGTTTAAGTCCCATAAACTTGACCAAGAATTCAGTCAAACGTCTTCTTGTTGACAGCCCTCAACCCCGAAGAACGCCACCAGTCGCAGCTGGATTTTCGCAAAGTAATTTGTTACAAAAGAGTATCACAAACCATGAAGCAAATCAAATATACAAATATCTTGATCTTGCTTCTTCCAAAAGTAATCTTTCTCAAATCAGTCTTTTCCAATCTTCAATGATCACAAGTTGATTGTCCATGATTGAGAAAGTGTTTCCAATTGATACTGGTTGTGAAAGAGTTATCTCATGTGTTGTAGCTCTGAAAATGAATTATCAAAAGTTATTGTATTGTTCAATGAATCTGTTATTCGTTATTGGTTCTCTATGGAATAAGAATACCAAAGCAGTTTATATAGTTTCAGGAAAAACAACATATGAATCGATTTAGCCAATCCATTCATTAAAGTTATAAAGTACCCTAATCGATTTATGCAATCGATTTCGCAAATCTTGTTTTTCTTGAATCTTGAAACTGCACAACATAATCGATTTAACTAATCGATTATTTTAAATGAGTTCTCCAGACTATGATAAAAGTGAATGTCTGAATCGATGTGCATAATCAACTTGGGATGTTTTGTTCAAACAACGAGATCAAAACAGTCGATGTATGTAATCGATTCAGCCATTACAATCGTCTCTGTTTCTAAAACTTTTTGTGCAAATCGCTTTAGTCAATCGATTTCACTAGTTCCAGAGACACAGTGATTTTCACCAATCGATGTGCCTAACCGATTGAAAAATTAAGTCTGAAGCTCATTACAACAAGTTGGTTTAAGCAATCGATTTACCAAGTCGATTGATGCCAACTTCAATATAACAGAAGTAAGTGAGTAGATTGAGCTAATCGATTATGGATGTTCCAGACCAAGTTCTTTTTGAAATATATTTTGGTAAGTTGATTTGCCTAATCGATTTATTTGCATTGGTTTGGTTCTGGAACATTCACATTCGATTTGGTCAATCGATGTAAACAAAAACATAACATAAGACAATGATTGAATAATCGATTTGCCAAAGCGACTAGTTTGCAAGGTGAGCTACTGACTTGCACATTTTCATTTTTAATAAGAGTTCAAGTCGATTGGTCTAATCGATGTAAACTATCAGTTCAGTCTTAGTGAATTAAACAATCGATTTGCCAAATCGATTTGTGGCAAACTGGCTCTCTGACTTGCACAATTTATTTTCTGATAAGTGTAACAATCGATTTACCAATTCGATTGATGGCATGTTTGAACTTTCATAAAGTTGTGCAAATCGATTGTGCCAATCGATTGATTAATTCCAGACAGTGTAATAACAATCAACCCTTTTTCAGAATCGATTTTACTAATCAATTTGCTTGTAGATCTTCAAGGTTTTGTTGATTTCTTGAGTTCCAAGCAATGTTTCAAGCTTGTAGGATTGAACGGATTTTTCCTGAAATTTTCTCAATTCACACTGTTAGGTTTATTTTTACAAGTGTATGTTTGACAAGAACTTCAAAAACGAGAGAACATATGTCTAGCACATAGCCATATTTCTAACACCAACCTCATGCGAAGCGAGTTTGAGATGAGTATAATGAGAGAGCTAAAATTCTTTATGGGTTTACAAATTAAACAACTAGAAATTGGCATCTTCATCTCTTAATAAAAATACACCATGGATCTACTTAAAAAATATAACATGAGTTCGGCCAAGAGTATGAGAACTTATATGCACCCATCCTCCATTCTAGACAAGGATCATGAAGGACCTTCAATATCTGAAAAGGATTACAGAGGGATTAGATCCTTGTTGTACTTAACAACTAGTAGATCGAACGTCGTCTTTGTAGTTGGTGTTTGTGCAAGATTTCAATTCTCTCCAAAAGAATCTCATCTTAGTGCCGTAAAAAGGAATTTTAGATGCCTTGTTGGCACAACCAATCTTGGAATCTAGTATAAAAAATGCTCAAATCTTGATCTCATAGCCTATTGTGTTGCTGACTATGTTGGAGACAAAGTTGAAAGGAAAAACACAAGTGGATCTTGCCAATTTATTGGTAAATGTCTTAAAAGATGGTCATGCAAAAGACAATGTATCATTGCTCTATCAACTACAAAGGCTGAATATGTATCAGCTGCACAATGCTGTTAACAATCACGGTGGATAAAGTATCTACTAGAGGACTACTCTCTAAGGTACACAAATATTCCCATCCTCTTTGATGATACAAGTGTTATTAATCTTTCAAAAACTCCCATACAACATTCAAGATCTAAGCATATGGAAATTAAACATCATTTTATAAGAGATCATGTTCGAAAAAGGGATATAGAATTAATTTTCATTGATACTGAAAATCAATTGGCAGATACTTTTACCAAACCTCTCCAGGAGGATCGGTTCAAAAATATCTTGGAGGAACTCCATAATTAATTTATCCAAAGTTATTTAATTTCCTTTTCTGAATATATTTGTTTTTTTTATTTAGTTTATGCTTGTTGGTTCAAAAATGTATTTTTTGGTGAAACTTTCTCTTGTCACGTCAGACAAGGCATGCACATGCCTCACTTTTCCCATTGGTCCGTTGATCATAGCATTTGGGTACATGTTTTTAGGTTTTTAGTTTGGTATTTTAAAAGCTCTTTATAGCTTACATTAATATTTTTAGTTTGTTTCTAAACTTTGGGTCGAATTTGAATTATAATTTTATTATTTGTATTTTAATTTTATTATTTATATTTTGACTTTTTCTCGCTGTATAAGTCATAACTTGAGCTCTGGATATCAGATTGACACATATGAGCAGGTGTTGCAAAGATAAAAATTTGAGCTACAACTTTTGTGTTGGAAGGAAATACCATTTCCGAACTTTACTAGGCCGAAATTGGAAATTTCGTAATATGAATTTTTGTAATAATTTTAATTAGCAGGCCACTTGTTTTTAAACACTAAACCCTAGAGTCCAATATCAAGTACTATATATTGGCAGTTTTGTTTCTTTTCTAAAGACGAAAAAATTAGGATTCAAATTGCTACAAGAAATGAATAGTGTTATTTTAATTTCATGGAAGGCTAATTTTATAAGATTAATCCACGAGTTTAGAGTTTCATCAACACCTTGAGATTCAGGTTACACTGTCAATTTCTATTCATGATTCTATTCTTGTTTATTTGATTATATTGATATTTTGATTGCTTAAATTGAATTTCAATAGGATTGATTAAATTTATTCGATAGAATTTGGTTTCAGTTTCTAATTTAATTGAATTATAATTTTGTGACGCTTGATCGTTAATTGTAATATTTTGATGATTGTGATGCTTAATCCAATCAAAGAAACCAAATTTACATAGAATTGATTACGCTTGTTTGATCAATTCTATAGTCAAATAAGAATAGAATCATAAATTAGAAATTAAACTCATTGATAGAATCTGTGATAGGTCTAAAACTCAAATAAGTGGATTAATCATTTTGCTCATCTATTAAATAAAAAATCTATAAAACCCCTTTTTAATTTCAATTTTTTATTCGATTATTATTATTGTATCATAAATCCTTGTGAAACGATTCGAGTTATTACCTCTATTTACATTTTACCAATTGTATTTGACCCGTGTGCGACAACGAATCATTTGTCTCAAATGGCTCGCACAAAACACACTGCTAAGCGTAAAATTTTCTCTCATGATCCATAAAATAGTTATAACAATTACTCAGGAAAAATATATCTAACGATTATGAAGAAGAACACGTTGTACTTCTCCTCCTCGTGAACCTTCACACTTATCTCATCCTCCTCAGCAATCTGAAAAATTTACCTCTCCACCTCCTACTCAAAAATCCAAAAACCTCTCATCATCAAACACAATTTCCTTTGTACCAAATAGAAGATCCTTCAAAAAAAATTTCGGGGTTGTTTCTTCAAGAAAAAAAGCTTCCTCAAGACAACATTATCCATGTTGTCAACTCAGATGATTTTGAGGAAATCACTTCTGCTGCATCCATCCCTAAATCATCATATGAAAAATCTACTACCAAAATATCCACTCCAAAAAGGTCTAGAACTCCATCACCAAAAAGAGTTAACCTCCTTCCAAAAAATCACATTCAACTTCTTCCAAAACAGCTTCTACCATCCCTCTATTTGACTCTCCAATTTTGGAGACAAATTATTTTTCCAGATGGAAAAATAAATTTGTAGTCAATGGAAAGCTCATTGACATTGACGACTTGACACGAGGTGGTTTCAATGTGGAAGAAGTTTTCGATCAGCTAGGATGGACTTCTTTCCTTCACATAAATGAACCCTAATATCCACGCCTCATCAAAGCCTTCTACGCTACTTGTAATGGATCTAAAGGAAGTTATGGGTTTAGCTTCATACTCAAAGGAGATCATTTGGAAGTCAACCCCACCACTTTCTTCCAAATTATTGACATTCGTGATGCAGGGGCTTACTGTTTTTCTGAAACTTGGTATGCACAATATCAAATCACTCGATCCTCTATCATCCAAAATATTTTGATAAATCCCCTAAAACCTCTTGTGGCTTCAGACCTTCTCCATCTATGTCGTATCCTTCATAACATCTGTGTGCACTCTATAATGCCAAGGGCTAGAAGTTTTGAAAAGGCCACTGAGTTTGACATTATGCTTATCCATCATCTAATGACTAGAACACCCTTCCATCTGGGAAATGTAATATTCATTTTCATGTTGAATGTTGTTGTCTTAGGTTGATTAGCTCTTCACAGGATGATCCTGACCAAAGTTTTTAAATTTTTCCACATTACTCTTGATAATGAACACTCTGTTCAGCTAAACAATTCCTTTTCTATGAAAACTGTCAAACATATGAGACTCAATCTTCCTGATCAAACTCCAACTACAAAAGCTCCCATTCACAAAAAATCACCATCTACCTCACCACCAGCTTTAAAGAAAAAGAAGACTTCTTGTTCTCCATCTGCAAATCCACAATCTGGACATGCCATTGATTAACCTCCTCTAAAGGTTATTGTTTCTCCACCATCTCTTCCTACTGCTCGCACTCCCACTCCTTAATTTGACTCGACTGACTCCATTCTTCCTCAATTTCCACTACTCAACAAAATTCCCTCAACTCATGATGAAACTCTTTTAGTTGAGGATGCCTTTGAAGACGATCCTCTACCACGTACAAAGGATGGTGAAGACCTATACTTTGATATGAATATATCTTATGACCACCCATCTTCGAAGATCCCTATCTCACAAGAATCGTCTCAAGCTCTTTGATGGCTATAACATTTGATAATTCTTCAAAAAATAAGGTTGGAAGCTCGCACAACAAAAGTGCAAGTGTAAATGATGAACCGCAAAAATCAAAGCCCAACAAGAGATCAACAGGAAAACAAAACAACAAGCAATTGAAGCTTCTAAAGAGCATTCAAAAGGATCCAAAGAAATTGCTTGCCTATTTCTCTCACTTCCAAAACACAATACCTCAGTTTAGCCTCACTCTTGATTGGGTCACCGAACATTTGGTTCCTTCTATTGCTGCTGATCATCGTCCTCTTGTGCTACCGGCCCAACCATCCTATGTTCTTGACTCTTCATCCTCATCACCATCCTCTGAAGATTCATCATCCATCGCATAACTCTACTTTGTTTTACTACATTTTGTTGATGACTTCATTCAGGGGGAGTCAGATTATGTGAAACTTTTTGTCTTATGTTTTGAAGTTATGTTAATGTTATGTGGTTATGTTTAAGTTGTTGGAACATTTGAATCAACTATGTCTTAGTATTAATGAAAGTCCTATTTCCTTCAATATTGCATAATCTCAAAACTGCTTTCAATTTGAATGTTAAAATGGGAAAAATTTTCAAAACTATTAGTTTTTTAATTGAGAGGAGCTTAGTTATTTCTTCCTTACAAATTACAAAAATCATAAACTTAAGAATTTTGTCATCATCAAAAAGGGGGAAATTGTTGACAAAATTTATCTCAAATAGTTTTATACGATAACAAAATTATTAAAAAGATTATGATTGTGGTTAATGAATAATCTGTACCTTTGAAGGAATTCAAACAAGAAAACAGGTTATTAATCATTAAGACAAAAAGGAAAAAAATCTGATTCAAATTTGGAGGATTGGAATTCGTGAGGATGACCTAGCAAGAGGGTGATACTTCAAAACTGCAGAATACTCATCCTCACCGAAACAAATGTTTGTATTCATCAAGAGAAGACAAAAAAAGTATTAAAGAATGAATAAATAAAGCATTTGAAACACAAAAGTCAGAAGGCAAAAGAATAGGTATGAAGACGGATTATACTAGGATGGGTCTATGGTCAACATCTTTGAAAGCAACCCAACATCATTGAAAGTGATCCAACATATCTCTCTCACATGATGAAAACGACCCAACATTAACCCACAAAAAGGAAGTAGCTAACAACACAAATACGAGCACTTACATGTCTTAAAGAAAGGAACTAGAAAAGGATAGCACATGTCCAAGTTCCTAGGAATTCTAAACCTCTTGCAAGAGAATGGATTGAACCAGTCCAAGGAAAGCTGGACGGAAATTTCATAAATATGAGGAAAAACCTTGGACTTTTTGATTGAAGACTCCAATGGTCATATAAATTTTGTTGCTTGGAAAGAGCACCTCAAAGTCTTTATAAAAGGCAGTATGCTCTTCATCATCAACGCACAACAACATTAAATAAAAAGATCAAGTATCTCAAAGCTATCAAGAGCAATATCCATCATCTCTTTATACTTTTAATAATCCTACACTAGATCTTTGAAATATCTTTTTAGAAAGTATTTAAGTAAAAGGAAAACAATTATACACATATCACTTTGTAATTTCCACGTAAGTTACACTTGCATATAGTTGAAACTTCTAAGAAACAAGATTGTAAGCTTGGTGAGGCTAAAGAATACACAAAGTGTAATCAACCTCTGTGAGAGGTTAATCAGTTTGATCATTAGTAAAATCTCACAAGTGTGTGAGGACTACACGTAGCCTTCATTGGGTTAACTAGTATAAAAGTTGTGTGTGTCACTATCTATTCTCTCTCTCTCTTTTATTCAGCTTAAATTCAAAGGTTTAAATTCCTATCATCGCGATTCACATTATCTCTTAGAGGATAGCTTTTCAAAACACATGAGAAAATTTTTAACAGCAAAATCCCTATTCAACCCCCTTTTTAGTGATATTTAGCTACATCACTTTTGTTAACTGACTTCATTCAGGGGGAGTCAGATTATGTGAAATATTGTCATATTTTCTGAAGTAATATGTTGGTCATATGTTTTCATAAATGTTTTGATAATATGTTTAAGTTGTTGGAACAATTGCATCAATTATGCCTTAGTTCAATGAAAGTTCTTTTTACCTCAATATTGCATAATCTCAAAATTGCTTTTATTTTGAATGTTAAAAGGGAATTTTTTTTCAAAACTATTACTTGTATGATTGAGGGGGAGCTTAATTATTTCTTCCTTACATATTACAAAAATCATAATCTAAAGAATTTTGTCATCAACAAAAAGGGGGAGATTGGCGAGATAGAATCTCTCTCAAATGGTTTTAATGATAACAAAATTATTTAAAGTTTATGATTGTGGTTAATGACTAATCTATGCTTTTGAGTGAATTCATATAACAACACAGGTTATTAATCATTAAGAAAAAAAGGAGAAAAATATGATTCAAATATGGAGGATTGGAAGACGAGAAGGTGACCGTCTAAGAGGATGGAGCTTCAAAACTGCAAAATACTCATCTTCATCGTAACAAATATGTTTTATTCATTAAGAGAAGACGAAACAATATTAAACAACGAAAAAAATAAAGCATTTGAAATAAAGAAGTCAAAATGAATAGGTACGAGGACGGATTTTGCTAGGTTAGAGGATGGGAACATAATTGAAAGCGACCCAACACATCTCTCTCACATGCTGAAAACGACCCAACATCAACCTACAAAAAAAGAAGTAGCTAACAAGACAAAGATGTAGCCCTTACATGTCTTGAAGAAAGGAAAAAGAAAAGGACATCTCACGTCCAAGTTCCTAGGAGTTTTTAATCTCGTGTAAAAGGATGGATTGAACCAGTCCAAGGTCAGCTGGATGGCAATCCGGTAAATATGAGGAAAGACCTTAGACTTTTTTATTGAAGACCCCAACGGTGATAAGGCTTTTGTCACTTGGAAAGAGCACCTTAAAGTCTCTATAAAAGGCAATATGCTCTTCGTCATCGATACACAACAACATTGCATAAAAAGAGAAAGTATCTTAAAGCTATCAAGAGCAATATCCATCATCTCTTTATACTTTCTATAATTCTACACTAGATCTTTGAAATATCTTTTTAGAAAGTGTTTAAGAAAAGATAAACATCATATTCATATCACTGTGTAATTTCCACGTTAGTTACACTTGGAAATATTGGAACTTGTAAGAAATAAGGTTGCAAGCTTGGTGAGGCTATAGAATACACAAAGTGTAATCAACCTCTGTGAGAGGTTAATCAGTTTGATCATTATTAAAATCTCACAATTGTGTGAGGACTGGACGTAGACTTCATTGGGTGAACCAGTATAATGGTTGTGTGTCACTCTCTATTCTCTTTCTGTTTTATTCAGCTTAAATTTAAAGGTTTAAATTCCTATCCCCAGATTCACATCCTCTCAAAGAGGATAACATTTCAATACACATGAAAAACTTATTAAAGTAGGAAAATCCCTATTCAACCCCCCTTCTAGTGATATTTAGCTACATCATGTCATGCATTACTTTCTTCGCAATGACACAAGCATATGACGAATTGTAAGGTTGTCTAATTACGTAACCACACTCTGTACGTTTCATACTAGTGTTTCTTCACAATGAATAAAATTCAATCAAACTCTTGAAATTTTAAACATCAACTTCATATACAAAACCTTGTCTTTGTATATGTTTTCTAACACTCAAACTTCTTCCAAACGAGGCTTGTATTTCAGTTAATAGCTTGCATAAATCTTTAAAACCCATTCTAACTTGACGTAATACAATCAGTGATGTCCTCAAATCAGAGGTACAAAGTCAAGGTATCCTTGATTCAGAGGCAACATGATCAAGAACAACAAATAAGGGACAACATGACAACACCTATATGCTTTAAAATTCATTTCTACACACTCGAAGTTCTTCTAACTTGTAATGCTCCCAAAACTGTTTGTGACAAGAAGTGAAAAGTTTCCCAAAACCTTATGCTACAAGAAGTTAATGTAACATAACTCACAATTTTTTTTAAAAGGTTCTTCTTGAATGTGAGTTAACTAGCGGTCGGTCTCCTTCTTAATTTTCTTCCTCATTATATTCAATTTCCTTTGTTGCTTCTTTTTTCTCACTTGGACATGATTTGATGGTTTATTGTGGGATAAGAAGAGAATCCTCGGAAGCAAGAAGTTGGAACATGTCTGATGGGATTAATGGCGTTAGTGTTTATGGAATTTTTGGAAAAGAATAAGAATTTGGGGGAAGATGATCGAAGAGTGTACTAGTGAGTTCTTCAAATTGGCTACGGTTAGAAGAGAAATAATGAGAGAATGATTTGTGTTTTTTTCGAGAATGAGATAAAAGTTAGGCAAAAGTGAGGCAAAAATGTTGCCTACTTCAATACAAAAAAAGTCCTTGACTTACAAGTTCCATTCTTTATCAAAGAAGAAAACTATGAGTTAGATGATAATATAACAACAGGGAAAGTAACAAAATAAAAAGTTAATTCATATCAAAGATCACCCCAAAGTAGTTTGAGATAATAACTAATAAGAAAAGAAAAGAAAAGACTATATAATGAAATGTCATAATGAAAATGTGAAATGTTTGTTCTCCCTAAAAAAGTGTACATTCGTTTTCATATGGGAAAGAGCTAAGGGTGCCTTAAATTTTGACAATATCATTAATTATTATTATTATTATTATTATACCATAAATGAATGTTGAAAAATACTTAGAAAAAGTTGTAGCGTACAAATCAAAAAATTAAAATTCAATTATAAAAAATCCAACATTAAACCACTAAGTTCATAAAAAAAAATCATTTATTTTAATTTCGCCCAAATAAAATGACTCTACTTTTATTGTGGTATCAAGAAATAGTATTTGTATTTTAATTTTTTTTTTGTGTGTGTGCAAATTCCTAAAAAAATTTA
>JBBPBT010000478.1:1537953-1577209 GCA_037974875.1 Cicer bijugum
CATATATATAATAAACTTTTGTTCATTATATTTTTTAATATATTTATATATATATATATATATTATAATTTTAAATAAATTTATGTATTTTAATAATTGCAAGTAACTTTTTTAATAATTTTTCATATATTCGTATTTTATGATTATTTTTAATAAATTTGTGTATTTTCTATCAAATAGAATATATATTTTTATTGTATAAAATGTTATTAAAAAAATTAATTGACATAAATTGAAACAAATTATAAATAAATTAATATTAATGAGTAATTGAATTTTTAACGTATAAAATTATTATTCACCGTAAATGAAATAATATAATTGTCCATCAAAGGAGGATATTTATGTCGATATTTATGAGTGATTAGGTGGTTTTTTTCCATTGAATTTAATGACTGATATGAGAAATATGAGAAATATGGATTAAAGAGATGTTGGTGAAGGAGGATGTCTCAAAATTGAGAGGTACACATCAACTTTTTAGCTGATGTGGATGAAATATGATGAAGTGGTGAAATATGATCAGGTGACATCGGAGTCTGTTTTAAATATATATAATGGATTCTAAATTATTAATATTAGTAAATTAAATTTAAATTTTTAGTTTATTTTTATTAACTAATTCCATTGAAACTACAATAAAATATAATTTAATTTTACTAATTCCATTAAAATATACAATAAATAGTTATTTTGATCTAAAATATTCAATAAACTTTCAATATAAGTCAAAATGAGTTTCTTACATTTATTATGATAAAGTGCAAACTAATTTCATGAAGAACAATCATCATCTTCGTAAACAAAATATTTAGTAAACACCAAAAAGTTTTGGATATGGATATAAAAAGTACATATTGGAATAGGGAATTCAAATCCAACCAAAACACTAAGTAAGTTCGCGTTATGTTAGACCTTAAATGACTCCTCTGAGCTCTCTAGTTTGGTTTCTGAGATATTATACAAATAGCAGAATTTTACATCAGAGAACCAAAACACCTTTGACAGCTTTTTGCATCAATTATAACCATATAAGAATAGGGAGTAGAACTCAAAAAGTATACAAACAGAAATATATTAATGCAAGTTTGAACAAATCTTGTCCAAGATTGATATTAAAAAGTTTTCACATCTTGAGAAATCAGCATACGAGGTTCATTGGAATTTAGAACAAAAACCAGATGCAATATAACTATAGGTATTAAAATTGTGAACTTATATAGCCAAAATCATTTACATGATAAATTTTTGAAAACAATAGTGCCCAGCAAAAAGTATCTCTAACAATAGTGCACAACAAACATGATAAATTTTGGGAAAATCACTAAACAAGAAATTCATGTAAAATTCTTTAGTATGGGAAAATTAAACCACGTAACAGGTATAGACTTAATAAGAATCATGTAGTGATTAAGTTAATGAGATAGGAAATAATTTTTTTCCAGCAGTCTACTGGGGAAGGAGGGATTGAGAAGTAAATTTCTATGAGGGTTTATAACATAATGCAACACAACACTTACTGATATGAAGTATAGGTGTGTTCGTACAAGATGTTTGGGTGTCTTTATATTTGCATATCTGGCAGAGAATAAAATATCAAAATACAACATAAAGCGAAGACAAGATTCCCTTTAAAAAAATACTTTGGATCCAAACGATATTTGGTCTCTTTATCATCATCATCATCTTGGTCTATTGATATATTGTTCAAAGTAATGGATTTCTTGTTTCATCATTCTTATTTAGATGTTTTGGCTTGGCGTCTGTATTTTCATTTTCAGTTTTTGGAAATGATGAATCGGGGTTTTGGTTACTCTTTAACTCAGAAACACTAATGGCTTCTTCACGGGTGTTCCTCAGATCAATCAAAATTTTCCCCAATAATCAACGTGCGATCTGGATTAAAAAGGCACAGACAATTGAAACAATGCATCAAATCAGAGTACTCACATATACATCACATAGTATCATACTGAACATAAAATTTTGTACAGATACAGGCAATTTGCAATACTCCTTAAGCTTATATATAGTTAAATAATACAATCACTATAGAAAGTTATTAAGATGCAATCATGCAAAATAGGGAAATGAGTTACTTTTATTCTCTTTTGAGAGATAACAAGGCGAAGATGAAAATTCATGCCAAAATCACCAAGTCACGTAGAGGTAGAAGTGTTGCAAGTCTCGCAAGATGCAGAAACCCTAATCGTTGCAGAGGTTAAGTTGCAAGAATAGGAGAAAAGTCTCGCAAGCCACGAGAAAAACCCTAATTGATGTTCACTCACCAACACTATTTTTTCCTCTTTTTCATTTAGAAATGAGGTTGAGCGAGAGAGAAGAATGGGTTCTTGCGACAAAGAAGATAGGTTCTTGCGAGATTGAAGAGAGCGTTATGTGAATTGATTGTTTTGCGCAAAAGAGAAAAAAGAATTTGTGTAATGGAGAAATCGCTGAGTCTGTGTATCCCAAATGAAGAAATCGCTAAGTTTGAATTTGAAATTGAAGGAATCCATTGATGATGGAATCGAAAAAATAGAAAATTGAAATCGGGAAAAGTTTTAATAATTTCTGAGATGAAATAGGGAATTGAAATTGAGAAGACCTTTTGAGCAAATTTGAGAAGCAAATTTAAGAAGGAAATAGAATGAGAAGAAAAAGAATGGGAAAAGAACTCTAAGATGTAAAGCGGAAAGAAAGAGAATAAGTGAATATTTTTTGGATGTAAATATTTTAGTTTTTTTTAAGTTATCACATAAATGAGAATAGGTGACACCCAATCTGTAGCTAAAAGTAACTATAGTGACAAATAAAGAGATATCACTAAAAATGGAGTGTCACAATAGATCTTTTTTTTAGTGAAAGGTATAATACATACATCAGATCTTATATCATCATGATCTTATGTTATAATACTATTCTCTAAAATATGTGTTATACTTGTTTGTAACATTCCTCCGTAGTATATAGTATAGTAAAATAAAACTAGTTTTTTGATCAATTATGTTTGTTAGATTCAAATAGTTTACTTTTGTATCTTATAATCTTTGTTGTAAATAAATCGAAGGATCTAGAAAAATCATCAGTCACCATTCATGGCCTACCATATTTTATTATTGAAGCACAACATCAATATTGTCTTTCGACAATGCTAACCTTATCGATGGAGCTCATTAATATGAAGTCTACTTTGTCTCTTAGGAAAGTCTAGTGAGCAACTTGGTTAACTAAAAATCAAATCAACATATTGGAACTATCATATAATTATAACATATATTTAGAGAAATAAAGTGAAGTAACAAACTTGCTAGCATCAATTGCAGTTTTATACACGTCTTCGGGTTGCACAAGTATTTGATGATACCCTGATCTGAGATAAAGTTTAGAGAAGTATTGAGCGCCATGCAACTCATCCAATAGCTCATCTATTGTACAAATGTTTTAGAAACTGATGGGCTATAGCACTCATTCTAAGTGAAGTAACAACCAGTTAGAATTTATTGTCAAATAATGACTATAGAGGCGCTACAACATTGTTGTGTTGTGGCATTTGAACAAACTTCTAGTATAGATAAAGGATTCATCCTCATGTTAACCTAAGAATGTCTACAATAATTGTAGGGAGATGTAATGCAAGAGTATTATGAAAAATTAAATATCTTATCGAGTGTTGTATTATACAGTCCAAACTTTCAATCTAGTATATTGTATATCATATTTTTAACACAATAGCATGAGACAAACACTTATTCTAAATCCTCACATCATAAAAATAATAATATTTTTACAGTGATAGAAAGTTTTTCCTTTTGCCTGTTGCACTCCACCTATGATATTGCTATCCAAGGACTCAAGGAAAAATACATTGGCAAGTTTTTACTTTAGATTGAAAACGGAAGAGCCACTAATTTTATGCTCAAATGAAACAATAGCAACAAAGTAATATGCCAGAAGAAGCAAAAGAACAAGCAATGTCAGTGGATACTACTTATTCATTCCTAATTACCTCTTTAAAAACATAACCGAAACTTCTTAAATCTCTTTATGTTATCTTTCTTAACTCTTTTACAATTTTTGAAAAAAGAATGTTAGGAAAATCAATGAAGTTAGAAAATCCACAACCAAAACTACCTCCCACCAATTGTGTTGGAACATAACTCTTTCAACAATTTTAAGGGATTCCTAACAATGTAGCCTATTAGAATATTAGAAAATATATTATAATATCTTTTATATTATATTAGAGTATCTTGAGTTATTTCCTATGATCAATTTATAGTCATAGAGATATCTTAGAATATCTCTCATTATTATGATTTGTTCCTGATTTAGGATTAACTATATGTTTCTCTATAAATAGAGATTAAAATTGAGTCTTTTGTAATTAAGTTAGCATAAAACTATCATCAATAATATTCAGACCATTATTTTTTTCTCCTCCTTTTATCTAAATTCCCACAACTTCAACATAGTATCTAGAGCCTATTTCGACCCTCCTTGAACAATCTTGTCATTGTTCCACTGTCGAGTTCCCAACAATTTTACTTTAATCATAGTGACTATTTTCTAATATCCTGACATGTTTCACTCATTTTCCATTCAGTTCGTTACTACCGCCGCTACCACTATTTTCAACGAATTTTCCGGTGAACAACATCGTCATCTCCAAATCATATCATGCCCGAAAGCACGTCGCCAAAAATCATCACATGCGCTCTCACGCTCTGCTAATCTTTCGTGAGAGTAGATCCGTACGCGTCGTCGTCTCCACAACGTGTGGCGACATGTTTTGACGCCTCTCAATTGCAACTTGGTCGGCCAATCGCACATCAACCTCGATGTTTTGCATATGCCCTTGTATTCTAGTTTCGGGCTATAGCTACACCTACTTCCATTGTGTGCAGAATCTCCCAATCTACACAACCCATATTTTTTTTAGGTCAAAAGTTGCTCCACGCACGCTCATGTGCCTTCAAGGTATGCCGTCTACTGCGGCCTTCCATCTGTTGCTGCTGCTGGAAATGTTTTCCAGCATGTTTTCCAAAACAACCATTGTCTTTCCAGTTTTGGATGCATTTTCTCACTGCGCTGATCGATCATGGCTTCATTTCATTAGAGTTGCACACCTTCCTCTTTAATGTTTGCCATGCAATATAGTTCTTACTAATATATTATAACAGTGACTTCTATTTCCACCGACAATCATTCCTGTGGTGTCCCTTTTCCCATAGATGAATCATATTAGTGATAACTTCTTTTTCCATTAATGGTATTTCTGGCAGTGTCTTTTATTTTCATGACTGACACTTTAGCATGGCAATTTGTCCTAGATGCACTGGTCTCATCTTTGTCCTAGATGTACTAGCATTGCATTTATCTCCTTGAAGCACGCGTCTCCAATATTATGGCTTTGAATCTTCCAAGTGCAATTTTTAGAAGAACTGACCTTGCTTTGTTCAATTGCTTGCCATTAATTTCTCTCAAGATGATGATCATATCAACTATCTGGCTAGGCTATATTTATAGCAAATCTCTCTGACTTCACCTGCATCCCTGAGTTTCTTTTCCATCCTTTTATTATTTTGCTGAGTAAAATATTATTTTCTTGTAACAAGCTAATACTTAGTTAGCTTTAGCTTGAGGGAGGAGTGTTAGAATATTAGAAAATATCTTATAATATATCTTATATTACATTAGAGTACCTTGAGTTACTTCCTATGATCAATTTATAATCATAGAGATATCTTAGAATATCTCTCATTATTATTATGATTTGTTCCTGATTTAGGATTAAGTCTATCTTTCTCTATAAATAGAGATTAATATTGAGTCTTTTGTAATCAAGTCATCATTAAACTATTATCAATAATATTCAAGCCCTTATTATTTTCTCTTCTCCTTTTCTCTCAAATCCCACAACTTCAACATAGCTAAAATAGGTAATGGTTGTAATCATTCTCCTATAGAGATTAACTATCACTTGATCAATATAATCGAGTAATATAACTCTAAATGAAATTACTATTCCTTATTGCTTCTTGGTTCGTTTCACACATCCCCCAATATAATTTAAAATAATTTTAAAATTAAAGACAACTTTGTATCTACTTATAAACTGTATTTAAATATGAACAAATTAAAACTAATAATATACAAATTTAAAATCATTACCAACATGAAGAACTATTAATATGAATGGAAAACAATATAAAGGAACAACTCCTCGAATAGAAAGCAAAATATTTTATGATCTTATCTTATTATACCTTTAAATTGAAAACAGAAAAACACCAACTATATGCTCAAGCAACATAAATGATTAGTCATATATATAGTTCATAGAAATAATATTGCATTGCAGTGGTGGCGTCGGTAAAGGCGCAAATCTGATTCTTTGCCTTCAATTTATTTGTTTTATTAAACATAATTAATAAATTTTCTATATTGTGATACGTGGTGTTTTTTATAGATAATAGATGTAACAGCCCGTTCTTTTTTATAAAAACAAAATCGAATTTCAAAAATTAAGAAAAAAAAAGAAATAAAGAGAGAAAGAAATAAAGAAGGAAATACTTTTGGATAAAATATTTATGTCGTAACACAACGATAAAAGTCAACAAATATTTACAAGCAGTGGAAATAGTTTTTGAAATACAAACCCAAAGTATTTAAATAGCAAAAATACACCGGGACTATGAAACCTATCAGACATAGTTCATACCCCTGGGGTATTCTCGGCATACACTTGTACAAAAGTACTGCCCCAAGAATTTAAACTTCCCCACGTCGCATCAAAAGTGGTACAAGGACCCATTAAAATAAAAGTCAAGTTGACAATATGAGGTATAAGTACAGTCTTCCAAATTGAACTAAATACATCCACCAAAAGAAAGACAACTAAACCATATACAACCCTCTAATCTGATCATGCTACAAAAAACTATACAGCCCAGATGATCTCCACACTCCCTGTAAGATCCTTCTGACACTACCCTATAAAGCATTTGAGTTTTTTATGCACAAAATAACCTTTCAACTTAGCATACTCTTTGAAAGGGTTTTCATATGTCAAACATGCATAATCGAAGTTGAAAAATGAAGTTTTTAACAAAATTGCACTGTCGTATTCGAATACAGCATCCTTGTATTCGAACACAGTGCTTATTCTCAAATCAGTAGCAAAATCAGGATATCTATATTCGAATACAACATTCTTGTAGTCGAATACAGAGTTGTTGCATAAGTCAATAGCAAAATCACGACATTTGTATTCGAATACTGCATTCTTGTAGTCGAATACAGAGTTGTTTCATAAGTCAGTAGCAAAATCAGGACATCTGTATTCAAATACAGCATTCTTGTATTCAAATACAATAGCAGAAAAATGCAGCGTTCAACTTTTAAATGGTTTCGCAATAAATCAACACTTACACACAAATCCAAACAATCACAATTACCAATTACGACACAAACACAACAACAACTGACCATACATATACAATCATCACAGTATATCAAACATGACTCGTGTGTCAAGCACCCTAATGCAATGCGTATATGCCCAAAATGTATGGATTCCAGAATTCCAACTAAAATCCTCCTCGAAGGGGCGTAAATCATAATTGTACCACCTATCACAGACTAGTACTAATTACTGAGGTTCCACCTATCACGGGTCGGCACGATTTACAAATAAGTATAAATCGTAAATGTACCGCCTATCACACACGAGTACTGTTTACCGAGGTGCCATCTATCACGGGTCAACACGATTTACTAAAAAAGGTAAATCGTAACCGTACCGCCTATCATAGACCAGCACTATTTACCGAGGTGCCACCTATCACGAGTCAGCACTATTTACTAAAAAGCGTAAATCGTAAAGGTATCGCCTATCACAAATCAGTATTGTTTATCGAGGTTCCACCTATCACGGGTCAACACGATTTACTAAAAAGCGTAAATCGTAAATGTACCGCCTATCATAGTTCAGTATTTTTTATCGAGATGCCACCTATCACGGGTCAGCACGATTTACTAAAAATGTGCAGTCTATCACACACCTACACAACGCGAAAATCCCCGTAAAGATAAGATGAACCAACAAATCACATGGCATTATCTTGTGGCCCATCACGGTCACCACTATCACCATGAGTCCATCGCGATAACCATGTACTATGAAATGCATCAGCATACTCTGACTCTTTCCATAACAATCATTAAGTAAATACAGATATTAAAAAATTCCCCATTTTTAATACTCATTTAACACTAATGATTTTCAAATTCAACACAGAGCATACTTAAACATATATTTTCCACCACCACACATCAAATTTAATCCACAATTCACCTTAAATTCGAACAATTCAAATTCCACAAAAATCACACCAAGCTCAATCGTCAATCACACATAAATTTTCACAAAATTCAAACATAACTCATGCCAAATTAATTTTCACAAAACCACACCTCAAACACATCAAATTTAATTTCCTCAAAACACACAAAAATGAATTAAATTCTTTTTCCACAAAATCACACACCAATTTCACCAAATTCCAACTCCACAAATACACATATAGCATCCTATTTGTAAGCTAAAAATTTGGAAAGAGCCATTACCTTAACGGAAGCTTTAACAAGCGATTACGGCCGCAATTAATTTCGCTAAAACTTAAGTTCGCAACGTCGCTTCCAAAGTTGGCTCAATAGGACCGTAGCGTGGAGGTGAGCAACTTTCCCTTCTATCACTTCTCGAAACGGAGCTCAAATGTCAAAGAAAAATGGAGGTTTGTGATTGACGGTTTTGAAAACCCCTAACACCATTTTTCTTTGTTTTCGAATCAGAGAAGAAGAAGGAAGCTGGGAAATCTTCTCTTTCTCACCCACTAAGCCTTGGGTTTCTTTTCTTGATGCAAAAGAAAGCAAAGGAATAGAAGGAAGAAGGAAGAAAGATGGAGAAATTCACGAGGCAGGGAGAGGAAGGGGATTGTTTTGTTTTTCTTTCCTTTTCTTGCTTCTGTTCTCTTTTTTCCTTCCTTTTTCTTTCTAATATATATATCTTATTACTAAATATATATATATATATATATATATATATATATATGTTACTTATAGCCTTATAACCAATAATAATAATAATAATTTATATATATATATATTATAATTAAAACTAGCCAACAAATATCTAAATACTCTTACACCATATCACTTCACTCACATATCAATCTATTTTATTAAAAATATCTACTCTCAATGCAACTCAATTGGCAAATAAATTTGCAGCAAAGAGTGATATTTTTAACAAAACTGTCTGGTATTAAATTCTTTGCAACGTAAATAAATTATTTTGCAACAAATAATTTTAAAGGGGTCTCAAAATATGAAAATAAATATACGCATATATTAAACATATTATCACTCTAACAAAATATATTTTTGGTACTTAATTCCCAAATTAAATTAAAATTGGAGTTAACTGACACATCAAATAAACACAAAATATACTAAAATACATAAATTAGAACTACTCCTCTAAAATTAGTTTCTTCCTCGAAACTACGCGTCAATAAACAACTTAGGGTGTTGTTCCCTCATCTTGCTCTCCAATTCCCAAGTCGCATCTCTAGTAGTTGGGTTCCAAATCACTTTGACCAACAAAACATCCTTGTTCCTTAATTTCTTAATCTTCCTATCATCAATTCTTACAGGTAATACTTCAAATGACAAGTTATCCTTCAGTTGAATTATATATGGTTCGATCACATGAGACGGATCTACAAGGTATTTCCTTAACTGCGACACATGAAACACGTCATGGATATTGGATAGTATCGGAGGCAATGCACTCCGATAAGCAACAGGTCCAATTCAGGCAGAAATCTGATATCGTCCAATGCATTTCGGAGTCAATTTCTTCAATTTCAAGGCTTTACCAACTGCAGTCGTAGGCGTGACTCTTAGAAACACATGGTTACCTTGACGATCTTGTGAAATCTTCATTTTCTCCTTTATCTTCTTTACCTTAGCAGTAGTTTGTTGTACCATCTTCAGTCTTACAATCATACTTTCACCGTCCTTATACCAATACAAAGGCGTTTGACACTAGTGCCCATATAAAGCCTCATATGGTGTCATTCCAATACTTGCATGGAAACTATTATTGTAGGTAAACTTAACCAACAGAAGTACATCATCCCAACTTCCTATATGATCTAATACACATGCTATCAGTAGATCTTCCAAGGACTGGTTTTTCCTCTCAGTCTGTCTGTCTGTTTGTGGATGGTAAACTAAACTTAATCTTAGTTTCGTTCCCAACGCTTCATGCAATGCTCCCCAAAGGTGTGATGTGAACTTTGGGTCACGGTCTGATACAATACTCGACGGTACTCAGTATAATCTCACAATCTCAGCAATGTAGATCTCATTTAGCTTGTCTACCTTATAAGTGGTCTTTACTAGTAAAAAGTGTGCAGATTTAGTTAATCGATCCACTATCACCCAAATAGAATCATTTTTTCTCGTTGTTTTCTGCATTCCATTTATAAAATCTATGGAAATATTGTCTCACTTCCATTCACGTATATCTAAACGTTGCAACCTTCCGGCAAGTTGCTGATGTTCCACATTCGCTTTCTAACAAGTTAAACAAGTTGATACATACTTTGCTACATGTCTCGTCGTTCCTGGACACCAATAATTTTGTCTCAAATCTTGATACATCTTTGTTGTTCTAGGAGGAATACTCAATTTACTCTTATGAGCCTCTTCTAAAATTGTTTTTCTCATATCTGTAATTTCTGGTACATAAATCCTACCATTACATCTCAAAATATTATTTGGTCTGATCTTAAACTCAGTTGTCTTCCCTTGCACTATTAGGTTCCTTTTCTCTTGAATTAAGGCGTCATCTTGAGAATTCACAATGTCTTCAAGTAGTCCATTCAAAATCTTAATCATTATGAATTTCAAAATTCCTGGTGCAAACTCTATGTTCAAGTGTAGGTCTCTAAAAGCTTCCCACAATTCTTGTTGTGTAGCCATCAACGCGTCAGCCACTACATTGGCCTTCCAAGGGTGATACTACAGTGTGCAATCAAAATCCTTTAGAGTCTCCATCCATCTTCTCTAACGCATGTTTAATTCCTTCTGATCAAACAAATATTTCAAACTTTTATCGTCACTGAACATCATGAATGTGCATCCATATAAATAGTGCCTCCAGATCTTCAATGCAAAAACTACAACAGCAAGCTCCAAGTCATGAGTAGGATAGTTTCTTTCATGAATCTTCAATTGCCTTGAGGCGTAAGCTACAACTTTCTTGTGTTGCATCAGAACACATCCCAAACCTTGGTGAGACGCATCACAGTAAACGTCATATGGTTCTTCTGATTGTGGTAATACCAATACTAGTGAGGTTGTCAACTTTCTCTTTAGTAACTGAAAATTTTCCTCACACTTCTCTGTCCATGCGAACAGTTGATACTCTTTAGTAAGTTGTGTCAATGGAGCTACAATCTTAGAAAAACCTTCAATAAACCTCATGTAGTTCCTTGCTAGTCCTACGAAACTTCGTATGTTAGTGACAGTCTCAGGTTGTTTCCAAGCAAGAATTGTTCTTAATCTTTGTCGGATCCACAGCGATTCCTTCCTTGGTTATCACATGTCCTAGGAAATTCACTTCTTCTAGCGAAAACTTACACTTCGATAGATTGGTATACAATTGCTTCTCGCGTAAAATTTCAAGAACTTGGCGCAAATGTTCTCCCTGTTCTTCCTTAGTCCTTGAATAAATTAATATATCATTAGTGAACACCACAACAAATTTATCTAGGAATGGACTAAAGATTTTGTTCATGTAGTCCATAAAAATTGTTGGTGCATTGGTAACTCCAAATGGCATAACAAGATATTCATAATGTCCATAACGGGTTCGGAAAGCAGTTTTCTGAATATCTTGTTCCCTTACCTGAATCGGATGGTAACCCGACTTCAAGTCAATCTTCGAAAATACTACGACTCCTCTCAATTGATCCATCAAATCATCAATGTGTGGCAAAGGATAATGATTCTTAATAGTTGCCTTATTAAGTTGTCTATAATCCACACATAAGCGCGAGCTTCCGTCCTTCTTCTTAATTAGCAACATCGGAGCTCCCCATGGTGATACACTTAGCCTAATAAATTTCTTCTCCAACAAATCCTCAATGTGGCATTTGAGCTCACATAATTCCAATGGCAACATTTGATACGGCGCAATTGAAGTTGGTCCGATTCCTTGATGCAAATCAATGAAAAATTCCACTTCTCTTACCGGTGGCAATCGTGGAATTTCTACTGGAAGTACGTCCCGGTAGTCATTGACAAGCATCATATCCTCTATGTTCACGTTTATCTTTGCCTCCACATTATCCAAAGACAAAAACTAATGAGTTCCTTCTCTTAGTGACACTCCGAGTTTGTTAGCAGCTAGATACTTAATAACTCCTAGTTTGGGGAAAAGAACCAGTTTGCGAGGACAATCCAAGATCACATAATGATACGGCATCCAATCCATACCGAGAATGACCTAGAGTGATTGTAGAGGTAAACAAATCAAATTAATCAAGAAATCCCTATTCTAGATAGTTATTTGACAATGTAAACATGCAGAATTTACTATCAAAGTCATGGTAGGGGTGGAAACAACCAAATCAAAAGGTAGAGACGACACAAATAGCTTCAAACGGTTTACACAATCCATAACAATGAAGGAATGGGTTGCCCTCGAATAAAAAAGTGTAGTTAGAGTGTTACCTGCAATCTCACAGTCACGTTGAATTAGATTGCAAGATGGATTTCTAGCTTCAGCACTCATGCAATAAACGCGTCCTCTAGCAGTAGGATGAGTAGCCCTAGTCACATTCACAACAGATTCTACCTTCGGAGCCGTGCAATCTCTTGCAATGTGCCCTGGCTTTTGACAATTGTAGCAAGTGAGAATATTAGAGGTACAAGCGCTAGCATAATGCCCATATCCCACACATCAAAAACATCGAACCACTTGTCCCAATTGTCTTCCGAAATTCCGATTCCCCGGGTGATTATGCCCCTCGTTGTTGTTCTGATGATTCACCTGAATAGGCCCTCCTGAATTAAAGTTCCCTCCTCGGCTAGCCCGGTTATTCTTTATATCCTCAACCTCTCTACATTTTTCCACAAGAACTTGGAAATGTTGAATTCCCAATGGTAAGATACAGTCTTGAATCTCATACTATAGTCCGTCTTCGAAACGATGACATGTGAATGGTTCATCAATTTCTTCACGGAAAAACCTGAAATGCCTTGACAAATATTCAAAGTTAGCGGCATCTTCGCCCACTCTCATGTTCCCCTGATGAAGTTTTAGAAAATCATCACCTAGTTTAGTCCTACTACTCAACGGGAAGTATTTGTCTAAAAACTTCCTTTTGAATGATTCCCAGTTCACCTTCTCGTGAATTTGGTCCCATCGACAACCTTGTACTCCTTCACCAATACTCAGCATCCCATAATAGCAGATAAGGGGCATAGTTGACCTTCACTCTTGCCTGACAATTAATCATCTCAAAGATCTTTTCCTCTTCTTGGATCCACTGATCCGCTTTCTCTGAATTTTCATCACCCTTAAACATGGGAGGATTGTAACGGCAAAAATCTTCCAATCCTCTTGACTTAGCAGCACATATCTCTCTTTCCCTCTTTTCTATATCACGTAGAGTCTTGGCAGCAGTGTATGCAGCAACAGAAACAGCCATGTTATTCATAGCTTCTGTCATTCGATCATCCCTATTAACATTGACTCTTTGAGCGTCATTCCTTCTTGGTGGCATTGTTTCCTATAAAACCATCATCAAGAAGAGTCTTAACGCCACTTCAAAAGGTCCACAGCCCTAAAGAAATCCAAACCAAAGCTCTAATACCATAATTGCAACAACCATTTTTTTTTTAAAATAAAAAACAAAAGTGAACTTCAAAAATTAAGAAAGAAAAATAAAGATAGAAAGAAATATAGAAGGAAATATTTTTGGATAAAATATTTATGTTGTAACACAACGACAAAAGTCAACAAATATTTGCAAGCAGCGGAAATAAATTTTGAAATACAAACAAAAAATATTTAAACAACAAAAATACACTGGAGCTATGAAACCTATCAGACATAGTTCATACCCCTCGGATATTTTCGGCAGACACCTCTGTACAAAAATATTGCCCCAAGAATTTAAACTTCCCCACTTCGCATCAAAAGTGGTACAAGGACCCATCAAAATAAAAGTCAAGCTGACAATATGAGGTAAAGGTACAATCTTCCAAAATTAACTAAATACATCCACCAAAAGAAAGAAAGCTAAACCCTATACAATCCTCTAATCTGATCATGCTACAACAAATTATACAGCCCGGATGATTTCCACGCGCCCCGCAAGATCCTTCTGACACCGCAGCGATCAGGTATGCCTAACTACCTTCCCATCTCCATAGTACTAACCGGTCATATGATCCTGATTCTTATTTGAGGGCAAAGCCCATATTTCCACAATAATTGTAGAGGTCACCAATTGAAATTAACAAATATCACATATCATTTAAGTTTTTTATACCCAAAATAACCTTTCAACTTAGCATACTCTTTGAAAGGGTTTTCATATGCCAAACATGCATAATCAAAGTTGAAAAATGAAGTTTTTAACAAACCTGCACTATCGTATTCAAATACAGCATCTTTGTATTCGAATACAATGTTAATGCACAAGTTAGTAGCAAAATCAGGACATCAGTATTCGAATAAAACATTCTTGTAGTCAAATACAAAGTTGTTACATAAGTCAGTAACAAAATCAAGATATCTGTATTCGAATACAACATTTTTGTGTTTGAATACAATAGTAGAAAAATGCAGCATTCAGCTTTTAAATGGTTTCGCAATCAATCAACACTTACATACAATTCTAAACAATCACTCTTACCAATTAGGGCACAAACACAATAACAACTAACCACACATATACAATCATCACAGTATATCCAACATGACTCGTGTACCAAACACCCTAATGCAATGCGTATATGCCTAAAATGTATGAATTACGAATTTCCAACTAAAACCCTCCTCGAATGGGCGTAAATCATAATTGTACCGCCTATCACAGGCCATTACAAATTACTGAGGTGTCAACTATCACGGGTCAGCACGATTTAAGTTTTTATACCCAAAATAACCTTTCAACTTAGCATACTCTTTGAAAGGGTTTTCAAATGCCAAACATGCATAATCAAAGTTGAAAAATGAAATATTTAACAAACCTGCACTATCGAATTCGAATACAGTATCTTTGTATTCAAATACAATGTTAATTCACAAGTTAGTAGCAAAATCAAGACATAGGTATTCGAATAAAACATTCTTGTAGTCAAATATAGAGTTGTTTCATAAGTCAGTAGCAAAATCAGGACATCTGTATTCGAATACAACATTGTTGTGTTTGAATACAACAGTAGAAAAATGCGGCATTCAGCTTTTAAATGGTTTCGTAATCAATCAACACTTGCACACAAATCCAAACAATCACACTTACCAATTAGGGCACAAACACAACAACAACTAACCACACATATACAATCATCACAGTATATCAAACATGACTCGTGTGCTAAAAACCCTAATGCAATGCGTATATGCCCAAAATGTATGAATTCTGGATTTCGAACTAAAACACTCCTCGAATGGGCGTAAATCATAATTGTACCGCCTATCACTGGCTATTACTAATTAGTGAGGTGTCAGCTATCACGGGTCAGCACAATTTACTAAAAAGCGTAAATCGTAAATGTACCGCTTATCACAGACCAATAAGTACTGTTTACCGAGGTACCACCTATCCCGGTTCAACACAATTTACTAAAAAGTGTAAATCATAAATGTATTGCTTATCACAGACCAATACTGTTTACTAAGGTGCCACCTATCATGGGTCATCACGATTTACTAAAAAGCGTAAATCGTATACATACCGCCTATCAGAAACGAGTACTGTTTACCGAGGTGCCACCTATCACAGGTCAGCACGATTTACTAAAAAGTGTAAACCGTAAATGCACTGCCTATCACATACCAATATTGTTTATCAAGGTGCCACCTATTACGGGTAGATCTGTCAAAAAAGCCCCCAACTACCAGGCCCACTAAATTTTTATTTTATAAAACCTCTATTATTAGGCCCTATCAAAATAATTTTTTTAAGATTTCGGCCCATTATTTCAGGGGGCTTAAGGGAGGGGCTTTGGGGGCTTTAGGCACCCAATATTTTGAGTTTCTTTTTTTGAAAAATATTTTATCAAAAATAAAATAAAATTTTTTTATCCGAAAATTTATTATCGAAAAAAACCAGACATTTTTAACGAAAAAAAATCGGACATTTTTTATCGAAAAAAATTGGACATTTTTTATCGAATAAAAAATCGAATATCTTTTATCAAAAAAAAAATCGAACATTTTATATCGAAAAAAATCAGAAATTTTTTATAAAAAAAATCGAAAATGTTTTATTAGTGAAAAATTGAAAAACTTTATTTTTCAAAAAAAATGGATTCTTTTTTTAAAAAAGTGGGCCTGTGGGCATACTAAGCCCACAAAATTTTAGGGGGCTTTTAGTTTAGGGGTCCTTGTTTTTTGGGGCCTTTTAGTTTGGGGCCTTTCAAATAATTAACTGATCTATTATAGCGCTTTTGTTACAAGTGAGGTAAAAGCCTTACAAATTCACATAATTAAAGGACCTATTAGAGCGCTTATTACACAAGCATGGTAAAATCATTCACTTTAAATAACAATCATTTACTTTAACAAAATAAAAACAAAAACAAATTTATGAACCCTCATCCTCTACTATGGGAACCCTCCTCTCCTCTACGTACTATGCGGCCATTTACTGCTCCTCCTTTAAAAAAAATTGGATATGTTGTCTCAGATACTATATTTATTAATTTGTTGTTGTCACGAAAACTAATAAATTTTACATAATAAATCGTATAAAATCTTTTCTTTTTTGAAATTAAATGACCTATTAAAATCTTTTCTTTTTTGAAACTTTTCACCTATGGCGACAATTTTGTTTTCTCTATGATATGCCAATTTCCAACCAATTTTATATTTGAATTATCAATGAAATCATTCATACATAGATGATGCACACTCTTCACTTAGTATAGGCCATTTTTCTCACCTCACCAAATTATTCTATCTTGTTGAAGTGACTCACCTAGTGGTTTACGCAGAATTTTGACATTTGTGATATCGTTAAACATATTCTGATAGTCATATTATCAAAGCTTGGATGCAAGTTAGGGGGTCTAACCAATACACTAGAGTCACTTATCCACCTCACAACCTAGAGTAGAATATTAATTACATCTCATACACTGAAAAGATCACCTCCTCGAATAATGAATTTGGAGCAAGAGATACTTCTTAAACAAAATTGGGGTTATGTTTAAGTCTAGATTTGAGGAAATCACTATGAGGAAAGTATCTATCTTTGAGGAGTCGTGATATTAAACTTTTGGGTTTCATCATTCATTGCCACCATTTTATAAACCACCACCTTTGTCTTGAAACAACTTTACAAATTGCAAGAATTGTCTTCATTGTTAGAGCCTCATTTTTATTTGCCCTGAAAAACAAAAAGCAATCATCTGTAGAAAGCATATGAGAAATAATAGGATCATTTATGCAAATCTTGGTTCCATTAATATCTCCTATTTTTCTGGCTTTTCTTATTAGAGTTGAGAGGCCTTCAATACAAATAATGAAATGATTAGGGGGCAAAGGGTCACCTTGGCGCAACAAAAAACACGAAGAAAAAAAAACTAAATTTATATATAAGCCACTTATTTAGATAAAATGAAGGAAAAATGGTTTCGATTGGTGCTTTTAGACCAAACAATTGTCAAAAACCTCATGTAAATACCCAATTTTGTCTATGTTTTTAGACAATTTTGTTCATAAAATTGGTTTTTTCAGATTAACTCATATCCTCATATTTGACCTTTTATTTATAAACTTTCAAAAAAATCTTTATAGAAAATACAAAATTTTTAATCAAAATCAATTTGTTTTTTTTACTCTACATCTATGATTTTTACATCCAAAAATTTCTAACAAGTAAATTTTTTCTTGTTTTTGTATACTGAAAATTTTATTTTTGAAATTTTCAGTATACAATATTAGAAATTTCAAAATATTTTGCATATAAAATTAGTTCTCAATTTTTTTACATATTTGAAATTTATAGTATGAATATTATTTTACATACAGACAGTATAAACTTATTCTTTTTTTCTTTACATACAGAAAGTATTTGAATATTTTATATATCGATGCTAAAATTTTATTGTATGATTCCATAAATCAGTTATTGAATATTATTAAAATTTGTCAATTATAAAATTATGTTGTATAACACCATTGTTGTTTCTTTTTTGGTGTTTTATTAAGCCACTTTTGTTTGATACTTTTATTTTATACCTTTTGTTTTACCACCCCTATAAATTAAAAATATTAATATTGTTTTTGATATCTTTCAGTTTTTCTTTCAATTTTTTACTTTGTTGCTCAGCCCATCTCGCCATTGTTTATGTGTGTAGGAGATAGAAGAATCAACACAAGAACAAACAATAAATAAAAGGCCATCTCCCCATTCTCTATGTGTGTAGGAGATTGAAGAATTGACACCAAAACAAGCAAGAAATAAGAGAGAAATCACAAGGAAGAATAGATAGCAAAAAAATTTAGTTTTTTCTTTTATTTTCTATCTTTCTTAATTTAATTTTGAGGAAATTTGTTTTCCAACTCAAAACTAAGGGCTTGTTTGATTGTGTTTTACTTTTTAGTTTTTGAAAACTATTTTATAAATAAATTTTATAAAATAGTTTTTAAAAAAAATTAAAATTTGTTTGACAACTCCAATTTTTAAAATAGTTTTTGATTAACGAGATAAAAAACTGAAAAATGAAAAGTAAAACATCATTTTTCTATTTTGCTTTTTTAGTTTTAAAAAGTATAATATTAAAAATAGTTTTACAAAACAGTTTTTAAAAACAAGTAAACAAAACAAGTTTTTTAGTTTTTAAATTTTAAAATACTAAAATAGAGTTTTTAGGATGTGAGTAAAACAAGCTCTCACGCTTTTGCTTTTAACATTTTGTTTGTTTGAAAGGTTTTTCAAGTTCATAAGGAGAGGTGCTATAAATGAAGTTCTTTAAAAATCATATAATGATGAACTTAGAAACATTCCAAGAGGTATCACACAAACAAAATGTTATGGAACTATATGAAAAAGTTGATAAACAACTTTGATCAAACTTTGTGAAAATGTGTTCAACTGTTTTTGTAACAAATTTGAATTTAATTGCTTTTTCAGTATATTTTTTCTTGTGGTAGTAACGACCACCATTTTGCTAATAGAATGTGACGTTATCTCAAATTATTGTCTCACTCTATAGGAAATACTTTTTATTAATTAGTACTCTCTTGTTATTTGTTTTCTATTTATATGCAATGTATTCGTTAGTAGAGGCATTTCATCTACGATGTATTTTGATCAAGATCTGAAATAGAATTTATTTATTATCAAAGAATTTTTAACTATATAACTATATATGTACACATGATCATAAAGGATTAAATGTCTATTATAGAACATTCCTTATATGTTTATTTTTCAATGACTAGCTAGATTCTCTTTTTTTTCATGTTATCATTAAAATATTAAAATTATTTTAGAGTGATAGTTTTAGAATCCATTACGTTATGACATGAAAAAACATAAAAGTCCTTTTTGTTTTATTTTAATTTTCATGATTTTTAGTTGTTAGTGTTGTTTTTGAAAAAGGAATGCTTATAACATTTCATTTATAATAAATTGTTAGATTCATGTTGGAATATCGATAAAAATATGAGTGCAAGTTAAAGATGTAACCGATTGAGCAAGAGCACGAGCAACTTTATTTGTTTGTCTCATTACAAACTCAACATAATAGATATGAAAATGATTATTTAGTAAATTCCTAAATATAAAGACCGTTGACAACATTCTTAAAGTCTAAATCAAAGTCAATAGATTTCAAATGGAGTTCTTAAGCCCAATTCAAAGCAGAGAGAAGTCCAAGAGCTTCTCCTCCATCAACATTAACAATAAGCGATAACTAGTCTGTCTATGCAAGCACAAATATACCATATACATCTCTAATTCACATACCAACATCCACCTTATTTAGATAGGTAGAAAAACATGCATCCACGTTAAACTTATATCGATTGAGTGAAAGGCTTTTTCCAAGCTATTATATTAGAGTTAGTTGGTGTAATGTACTGCTCTATACGTCACAATTGTTGCGCTACAAACCATTCTTGCAGAAGATTTATTCCCCTATCAATAACATATGCAATGGTATCAGTTGTGCCAATCCAAATTATGTTATTTCTCTTTTTCAATTAGCTCTCAAATAAGATCGCACAATTCCTGAATTGATAAATATTGAGTTGCTGCATAAATGAGACTAGCAACTCATGAACCTTAATTTTCTAGTGGAAATTGACCATGGCATTAATGGTATTCCATAAGTCAACAAGATTCCAAATTCTTAAGCTAGATGGAAAATTAAAAAGGAGATGTATATTGTCCTCATCTCTTATGTCCCATAAGGCACGAGTGTTGGGACAACTAACACCATGCCCTCAAAATCGAAATGTGGTCGGCAGACAACTGCAAAGCAACCTCCATAATAAACTTTTTACCTCTTATGCCAATTTCCAATCAGTTTTAGATTTGAATTCTGACACCGTAAATCCCAAAATAATATATATAATAATTTATATCATAATTCTATGAAATTTACAGCGGATAAATAAATAAAAGATTCAAGAAAATAAAAACTTTTGTAACTAATTTAGAATATCACTTTTCTCAAAAATCAAAAGGAACACTTTAAACTTCTTTACTCCTTTAAAGTAGTGCAATCTCAATAAGATTGACTTAAGTATAATTACTTGATTTAATTATAAAAACTTACTATTATTTATAAGATTTTCATACAAAAAGTTGTTTTAAATTAAATTAGTAAAATACAAATTATAATCCTTATTCCCAGTATCACCTATTAGAGCGGGCTCCTCCTAAACTTGAACTTCAAGACTCATTAACTTGTAATAACTGCGATTTCGCAAACACAGGACCAAGCCAGTCAAATACAAACAATGAAGGATATGAGTTTTGAAATCATGTTAATAATATAATATAAGTAAGAAGAACACACAAACAATCATAATACATTGTATCATAACACAAACATTTTCAAGGAAACACATCACATTATAAAGTTAAATTCACTCAAGTAAAATCAATGCATTTCACTATAACATCAAATCATCTAAGATAAATTATTATCACACATGATACCTATTAATCACAATAAAACAATCACAAGAAAATGCAATGCAATGCAAAAGCTTATATTCTACTTCACAATGTAGTACCATTCTAACTCTGAAGTACTTGGTTATGAAGCTTGATATTATGCCACCTCTTGACAGACGAAAAATTCAAATTGGCCATGTCCTCATAGATCCTCTCAACTTAACCCGAGACACATATACACGACAGTTGAGGTAAACGTGTGTTGCATGGTAGCTCCTAACATTTAGAGTGCTACCTCCAAGTCACCTAGGAATTTCCTACCCGAATACCTCTAAGGTCTAACAATCTTGCCTTAAGGCTCAATAGCAGACCACCATGATCAGGCTCATTTAGTTGTACTTCCTAGAATCACTAGACTTGTCAAGCCCTACCTATATGATGACAAAATAATCTCCACTTTGCAAATTCTCAATATTTATTTTCTCCCATCGTTAGCTTAGACTACATCATTAAGAGCATCATCTTTAGGAGTCATCACTATCTCATCAACCATGGGGTACTTCAATATTTTCATCACAATTTTATAACATCATTAATCATACATAATCATGATCCATCATATAAACTCATCAAAATTTCGTAACATCATTGTCATCTATCAAACATCATCATTATCATCACATAAACATATGTCATACAATGCATCCATCTTTTACTATTACATCACATAAATTCCTCTAATCAAACATATGCACATAATTTCATTCAACATCCAACATCACAACAATATCAAATATCAAATACCACACAATTATTCAAAATTAAATCAATCAACATCTTATAAACATTCATATTTAAAATTTTAATCTCCCAATCTTGATATTTTCACATTAATAAATTTATCTTTCAGAGGGCTACTATTGTACGTAGGGAGCCCTAGATGAATTATTGGGAAATACAGTTTTCCTGTTCATCTCACAATATATAATACTCATGAATTCAAACGCTCTCTCACCCCTTACCTTATTTCGACACTTCAGACACACGAGTAAGACTCCATGGGCAAACATTATTTGTTCTTTGACTTTTTGTCCTTTAATCGATCTAACTTGACAGTTTATGGGTAAACGTCAAAAATAAATTATGAGAAAATACTCTAAAAACTAAATTTTGTAATTCGATCTAAGAAAATTACCATAAATCAAAAAACCAATCAGTGGATAATGTAGTCACTTTCACACAATTGTTTTGGCATTGGTTTCACTCAAATCAAACTTACGGTGAAGAATAACAGTGCCAAATAACGAATTCTGTAAATGGAGAAGTCGAATATTTTAGAGAGAAATCAAGGTTGTTAAAAATCTGGAAAATTTTGTTCTACTATCTAATATGCTAATGTTGGAAGATCGAAAGAAGTAAATATAATTAGAAAACTGTGAAGTGTAAAAGAGTTGCAAAGAAAATAGGTCATAGTTAAGTTGAAATGAAGTTGTTAACATTATGATCGTTTGAAGATTCATTAGTTGTCTCAAATTATAAAATAATCAACTGTTGAAGTAACATGGATCCTTGGTTACTTTTAAGAATTTGGATAAGAAATATAGGGTTAGGAAAGAGAAGATTAAAATGAAGAAGATAATTAAACTTAGTGATTTTTTATTTTTTAATGTAAACTACATATTTTTGATGACGACAAAGAGCACCGGTTATGGACAATGCAACAAAATCAAAAAGAAGATCAATAAGCTTCATAATAAGCTTCAAATACAAACAATAGATGATAAAATGTAAAGGTATATGATACTAACCAATACTTCAAGAACATGAGAACAAGTCACATTTATACATGCATTTAAAATAGTTTCAAAAGTCCAAACCACATTAACAAAGTATTTAAAAATTATATTTTTGACTAAGTACATAAGTGTATTCGAATACACCATGTTGTATTCGAATACAACTTAAGTTAGAGGCAAAAATTTAAATGTTGTATTCGACTACAACAATGTGTAGTCGAATACACTTCAAGTCAGTGGCCAAATTCCCTATATGTGTATTCGACTACACACATTTGTAGTCGAATACAAGTTAAGTCAGAGGCTAAAATTCACTAATTTGTATTCGACTACACCAATGTGTATTCGAATACAAGATGTAAAATTTGAATTTTTTGAACGTTACAAGTATTCGAATACACATAAACTGTATTCGAATACACCTTGAAGCATCACAATTTCTCAGATCTGGGATGGCTCTAGAACATTGTAATTTTTCATCAAACCTCTTGGATCAATGGCCACAAATCTGAAGGGATGTTTTATGGAGTATAAATACCCCATAACTTCATATCAAAAATCAACGATTCTTGAATTAATTCATAAAACAACCTTGAACAAGATTCTGATTTTTCTAAGTACTTGCATTAGATTTTCATATCATTCTAAAAGTTCTCAAGTACTTGAATTGCTATTGAGTTGTTTATCAATATACCACATCTTAGACTCATTCAAACCTTATTGTATCATTTGTACAAGATAGCTTAATCTAAGATAGTGGTGTGCTATCTTAGAAGTATTGTTAGAAGATTTGTAGCAAGAATCCCAGGGTGGGAGTTGTACATTTTCTGACAAGTATTGAATTAATCTCTTGTGGTGTGCAAGAGGACTGGACGTACCCTTGGTTATAAGGGGAACCAGGATAAATCTCAAAGTCCATTTACTTTCTGCAGTTTATTATTAATCCTTGTTCTTAAACTCTTAAATTCAATTACCACATCACAAAAAAAAGGAGAATTTACTTACACCTAATTCACCCCCCCCCCCTCTTAGGCGTACTTCTATCCTAACAATTGGTATCAGAGCGGGTTAAGGTAACTTACTCCTCGATCAAATATACATGGCTTCCGCACAACTTGTTTTTAGATATGGTGGTAGCAGTACCAAGCCACCATGTTTTGTTGGAGAGCACTACGATTTCTGGAAAATACGTATGCAAGCATATCTTGAAGCACAAGAAGATGACATATGGGATGCAGTGGAAAATGGGCCTCACATTCCGAAAACTATCATCATTAACAAAGAAGAAATTAAGATAAAAAACTCTTGGACTGACGATGATAAAAGAAAAGTACTGTTGCAATCTGACGTGATACATGGCTTCTAGAAGGCTAAGAATATATTGCAATCTACACTAGGTGTGGATGAATTTTTTCGGATATCTCACTGCAAAACGGCAAAAGAAATATGAGATACGTTGGAAGTAACTCATGAAGGCAACATTGAGGTAAAAAGATCTAAACTCAACACACTATCACAAGAATATGAGTTATTTCGAATGCAGCCCGGAGAATCTATTCTACACTTGCAGAAAAGGTTCTCCCACTTAACCAATCACTTGACAACACTTGGAAAAATCTTCACCAATGATGAATTAAATCTAAAAGTACTAAGGTCATTAACAAGGGCCTGGCAACCAAAAGTTACAGCAATATCTGAAAAGAAAAGCCTATCCAAAATGTCTCTTTCTACACTATTTGGAAAACTTCAAGAGCACGAAATCGAACTTGGAAGACTAGAACAAAATGAAAGTCAAGAAAAGAAGACTAAAAATATTGCTTTAAAGATTGAATCAAGAGAACAAATCAAAAACAACGATTCAGATGAAGATGAAAATGTTATCCTTCTTGTTAAGAAATTTGGTAAGTTTCTTAAAAATGACAGAACATTCAAAAAGAAAAGCTTCAAGAAGAAAGATAATTCTACATCAAATCAAAACTTCACTTGCTTTGAATGTGGAAAACAAGGACATATTAAAGCAAATTGTCCAAACCTTTCTAAGAAGAATGCCAACAAAAAGAAAGACTTCAAGAAGGCATACATAGCTTGGGAAGACAATGAAGTAAGTTCATCTTTAGAAACAGAAAGTGAAGAATGCGCCAATGTTGCATTAATGGCCTCGCATCAATCGGATGATGAAGAAGAGGTATGCAAACAAGAGACTTCAAACATGTGGTACTTAGATAGTGGATGCTCCAAACATATGACAGGTGATGTAACAAAATTTTCAGCCTTAACACTTGAGTCAAAGGGACATGTAGTATATGGAGACAATAACAAAGGAAAAATTTTAGGCATTAGAAAAGTTGGTACAGCACCACCCCCCTCGATTGAAGATGTATTATATGTTGAAGGTCTAAAACATAATCTCATAAGCATCAGCCAGCTTTGTGACAAAGGATACAAGATAGTCTTTAACAAAGATGAGTGCATCATCCAAAATGAAGCTACAAATGAAACTCAGCTTGTCGGTAAGCGTTTCAAAAACATTTTCATGCTTAATTTTGAAGATTTATCCTTAAAAATGAAATGTCTTTTGGTAAGCGACAATAATGATGCTTGGCTATGGCATAAGAGATTTGCTCATATTCACATGGATCATTTAAACAAATTTGTCAAGCATGATCTTGTTGTAGGCTTACCAAAAATGAAATTTATAAAGGATAAATTATGTGACGCATGTCAAAAAGGCAAACAAACAAAAAGTTCTTTCAAACCTAAAAATGTCATTTCAACCTCTAGACCACTACAATTGATACGTATGGACTTGTTTGGTCCATCAAGAACCAAAAGTCTTGGTGGAAACTCATATGGACTAGTTATTGTTGATGATTACTCAAGGTTCACTTGGACTTTATTTTTGGCAAATAAAAATGAAGCTTTTAAGGCATTTAAATACTATGCCAAGCTAGTCCAAAACGAATAATCTGCCAAAATTGTATCAATTAGAAGTGATCATGGAAGGGAATTTCAAAATACTTCAATTGAAGAATTTTGTGAAGAAAATGACATTTTTCACAATTTTTCTGCACCAAGGACACCACAACAAAATGGGGTCGTTGAGAGAAAGAATAGATCCTTGATAGAGCTTGCTAGAACTATGCTAAGCGACTCAAATCTACCAAAATACTTTTGGGCAGATGTTGTAAACACAACATGCTATGTTTCCAACCGGGTAATCATTAGGCCAATTCTTAAGAAAACTCCATATAAACTTTATAAAGGTAGAAAACCCAATATCTCTCACTTTCACATTTTTGGATGTAAGTGTTTTGTGTTAAATAACGGTAAAGACAACCTTGGAAAATTTGATGAAAAAGTTGATGAAGGTATATTTCTCGGTTACTCTTTATCTAGTAAAGCATTTAGAATTTTTAATAAAAGAACTTTATTAGTTGAAGAATCAATGCATGTAACTTTTGATGAAACTAACCCCATAAAAGAGGAAAATATTATTGCTTGTGATGATGATGTTTTTGAAAGCGATGATCCAAGCAAAGAACTTCAAACAAATCAAACAGAACAAGAAAGTGAAGTCAATATTGAAAGGCAAAGTGATGATCTTCCTAAAGAATGGAGAACCCATAGATATCACCCTATTGATAATATCATAGGTGACATAAATAAAGGAGTCACAACAAGATTAAAATTGCAAGATGCTTTTCTTAAACATGGCTTTTGTCTCTCAAATCGAACCCTCCAAAATAAGTGAAGCACTTAAAGATGATCAATGGATACTTGCCATGCAAGAAGAACTCAATCAATTTGAAAGAAGCCAAGTATGGGAACATGTTCCTAATCCTGGAAATAAACACATCATTGGTACAAAATGAGTGTTTAAAAATAAACTAGACGAGAATGGCATAGTTGTTCGCAACAAAAGCTAGATTGGTCGCTCAAGGATACAATCAAGAGGAAGGGATAGACTTTGATGAAACATTTGCTCCGGTAGCAAGATTAGAGGCAATACGTCTACTACTAGCATATGCTTGTTCCATGAATTTTGAATTATATCAAATGGACGTGAAGAGTGCCTTTCTCAATGGGTACATAAATGAAGAAGTCTGTGTCAAGCAGCCCCCTGGGTTTGAAGATTCCAAAAAACCCTCACACGTTTACAAATTTAAAAACGCTCTTTATGGTCTAAAACAAGCTCCAAGAGCTTGGTATGACAGATTAAGTGTAAGACCCATAGTTTTAAATCGTAAATTATGCAATTTTAGGGTATTTTAGTGTTGAACTCTAAGGCTTTTTAGCCAAATTATTGTATTTTGGTACCTTGTGAATTTAATGCCAAAAATACATTTGGATCCCCGATTAAATTATTCGTCGAGCAATAGTTTTATTTATTTACGTTACAAAGAATTTAATACCAGACAATTTTGTTAAAATACCTCGGGTTGCTGAAAATTGTATCTGCCAACTGAGTTGCGACGAGAGTTGATATTTTTAACAAAAAGTGGTTTAGAAAATGATGGGTGAAATGGTAATTTTCTAAAATATCTAGATATTTGTGATTTAGTTTTAATAATATATATATATATATATATATATATTTAGTTTAAGTATATAAATATATATATATGTAAAGTAAGGTAAGGAATATATATATACATAAGAAAGCAAGGAAACAGAGGGTTCGCGTATTCCTTTTCTTCCTTTATTCGTTTTTCCTTTTCTTCTTTCTTCCTCTGTTTCTATTTTGTGTTGTGGTTTCAAAACCCAACAAATACAAATCTTCACTTTTCTCTTAGATCTAAGCTTCGTTTCGAGAAGTGACAGAAGGGAAAGTTGCTCATTGCCACGCTGCGGTGCTAGTGAGCTAATTTTCGAAGCGACGTCACGAATGTAAACTTTACCGAAATTAATTACGGTACCGGAATCGTGTGTTAGAGCTATCGTTGAGGTAAGGGCTCCTTCCAAACTTTTAGTTTGCATTTAGGACATTATTTTTGATTTTGTGGAAAAGAAATTTGATGTATTTGAGATGTGATTTTGTGAAAAAATAATTTATTGTGATTATGTGTAATTTAATGGAATTTAAATTTGAGGTGTTGTTTGTGGTGATTAAGTTTGGTGTGATTTATATGTTCATAATTATTATTATGAATTTCTGAGATCTGATTTGTTTGTGGATTTTGTAGAAAATGAATAGATGAAATTTGGTGGTTTATGTGTAAAAATGTGGAATTTTGAAATTGGATGAGTTATGTTTGAATTGTTGAAATTTAATTGAGGTGCTATATGTGTGTTGAGGAATTGAATTGATATAATTTGGTGTGAATTGGAGGTAATTAAATTTGAGGTGTTTGAGTTACATAATGAGTTATTTTCAAATAAATGAGTTTGAACTGAAGTTGAAATTTTACGAAAAATTTAGAGTTGTTAAAATTGTGAAAAAGTTCAAATTTTAACTAAGTAAAGAGTTTGAGCAAAAAGACAGATTGAAATTAAAAATTGTTAGAGTTCAAAATGTTACTCTTTTAATTACTCTTTGATTGAGTTTAAAAAGAAAAAAAGTTTATAGTATTTTATTAACCCAAATATTTTGGTACTTTAATAATCGAGTATGTGAATGTGAAATTTGGACAATATTTGTTTTAAGTAAATAATATAGATTATTTGATTTTAAAAATTGGGGTGTTACATTGTGGTATCAGAGCTTTGGTTTGGTTTTCTTTGGGAGCTGTGGAGCCTTGGTTTAAGTCGTAGGTTGACCTGTAGGTTAGGAGTTGTTATCTGATCATGCGTCGGGGTAAGTTGTTTGAGTTGTCAAGTCTATTGTAATTTGTTATGTGTTGATGAAGTAGAAAGATGTCTTTTGGAATTCTTCTAAGAGGTGTTAAGATTTCTTCTTGATGTTGGTTTTATAGGAAACAATCCAAGAAGGAACGACGCTGCAAGAGTCAACATCAACAGGGACGATCAAATGGCTGAAGCAATGAACAATATGGTTGCTTCTGTTGCTGCACAGACAGCTGCAAAGACTTTGCGAGATCTGGAGAAGAGGAAAAGAGAGATCCGTGCTGCTGAATCTAGGGGATTGGAAGATTTTCTGAGTTACAATCCTCCAAAGTTCAAGGGTGATGAGAGCCCGGAAAAAGCTGATCAATGGATTCAAGAAGTAGAAAAGATCTTCGAAATGATTAATTGTCAAGCAAGGGTGAAGGTCAACAATGCTACATATCTGCTGCTAGGGGATGCCGAATATTGGTGGAGAAGTGTCAGGCTTCTAATGGGATCAGCTCATGAGGAGGTGAATTGGGAGTCGTTCAAAAAGAAGTTTTTAGACAAATACTTTCCGATGAGTACTAGGACTAAGCTGGGGGATGATTTTTTTAAACTCTATCAGGGAAATATGACAGTGGGTGAGTGCGCTGCTAAGTTTGAGTCACTGTCAAGGCATTTTAGGTTTTTTCGTGAAGAGGTTGATGAACAATTTATGTGTCACCGTTTCCAAAATGGACTGAAGTATGAGATTCAAGACTCCGTCCTGCCATTGGGAATTCAACGTTTCCAAGTCTTAGTGGAGAAATGTAGAGAAGTGGAGGACATGAAGAACAAGAGAGTCAACCGAGGAGGGAACTTTAGTTCCGGGGGACCTAGTCGGATGAACCATCAGAACAACAAAGGAAACCAAGTTGTTAAGCCATATAACCGCCCGCAGAACAACAACAAGAGTCGGAATCACCCCGGGAACCAGAACTTTGGAAGACAATTGGGACAAGTGATTCGATGTTTCCGATGTGGAAAAGAGGGACATTATGCTACTGCTTGTACCTCTAACAATCCAATTTTGTTACAATTGCCAGAAGCCAGGACACATTGCAAGGGATTGCAGGGATCCGAAGGTGGAACCAATAGTGAATGCAACTAGGGCTACTCTTCCTATAGCTAGAGGAAGTGTTTATTGCGTAGGTGCTGAAGCTAGAAATCCATCTAGAAATTTGATTCAACGTGATTGTGAGATTGCAAGTAACACTCTAACTGCACTTTTTGATTCGGGGGCAACCCATTCCTTCATTGCTATGCATTGTGTGAATCGTCTGAAGTTATTCGTGTCGTCTCTACCTTTTGATTTGGTTGTTTCTACACCTGCCAAGACTTTGACAGTAAATTCTGCATGTTTACATTGTCAAGTAACTATCCAGAATAGGGATTTCTTGATTAATTTGATTTGTTTACCTCTACAATCCCTCGAGGTCATTATCGGTATGGATTGGATGTCGTATCATTATGTGATTTTGTACTGTGCTCGCAAACTAGTTCTTTTCCCCGAACCAGGAGTTGTTAAGTATCTAGCTGCTAACAAACTCGGAGTGTCACTAAGAGAAGGAACTCATGAGTTTCTGTCTTTGGCCAACGTGGATGAAAAGGTGATTGTGAACATAGAAGATGCAGTGCTTGTGAAGGAGCACCAGGACGTATTTCCAATGGAAATTCCAGGGTTACCTCTAGTAAGGGAAGTGGAGTTCTTCATTGATTTGCACCCAGGGACCGGACCAATTTCAATTGCGCCGTATCGAATGTCACCATTGGAATTAAATGAGCTCAAAGGCCAAATTGAAGATTTGTTAGAGAAGAAATTTATTAGGCCAAGTGTATCCATGGGGAGCTCCGGTGTTGCTAGTTAAAAAGAAGGACGGAAGTTCACGCCTATGTGTGGATTATCGACAGCTTAATAAGGCGACTATTAAGAATCGTTATCCTTTACCATGTATCGATGATTTGATGGATCAATTGAGAGGAGCCGCGATATTTTCGAAGATTGACTTGAAGTCGGGTTACCATCAAATTCGAGTGAGAGAAGGAGATATTTAGAAAACAGCTTTCAGAACTCGTTATGGACATTATGAATATCTTGTTATGCCATTTGGAGTTAGCAATGCACCAGCAATTTTTATGGACTACATGAACAGAATTTTTAGTCCATTTCTAGATAAATTTGTTGTGGTGTTCATTGATGATATTTTGATTTATTCAAGGACTGAGGAAGAACATGGAGAACATTTGTGCCAAGTTCTTGAAATTCTACGCGAGAAGCAATTGTATGCCAATTTATCGAAGTGTGAGTTTTGGCTAGAGGAAGTAAATTTCTTAGGACATGTGATAACAAAGGAAGGAATCGTTGTGGATCCTGCAAAGATTGAGACAGTTCTTGCTTGGAAACAGCCTCAGACCGTCACTGATATACGAAGTTTTGTAGGACTGGCAGGATACTATAGGAGGTTTATTGAAGGTTTTGCGAAGATTGTAGCTCCGTTGATACAACTTACTAGAAAAGATCAACCATTTGCATGGACGGAGAAGTGTGAGAAAAATTTTCAGTTACTGAAGACAAAGTTGACGACCAAAAGAACCGTATGAAGTCTACTGTGATGCATCTCACCAAGGTTTGGGATGTGTTCTGATGCAATACAAGAAAGCTGTAGCTTACGCCTCAAGACAATTGAAGATTCATGAAAGAAACTATCCTACTCATGATTTAGAGCTTGCTGCAGTAGTTTTTGCATTGAAGATCTGGAGGCACTATTTATATGGATGCACGTTCACAGTGTTCAGTGACCATAAATGTTTGAAATATCTGTTTGACCAGAAGGAATTGAACATGCGTCAGAGGAGATGGATGGAGACTCTCAAGGATTTTGATTTCACACTGCAGTACCACCTTGGAAAGGCCAATGTAGTGGCTGATGCGCTGAGTAGAAGAAGTATATCGGTATCTTCAACAGTGATGGCTAGACAACAAGAGTTGTGGGAAGCTTTTAGAGACTTACAATTGAATGTAGAGTTTGCACCGGGAACTTTGAAATTCGGAATGATTAAGATTTCGAGTGGACTACTCGAAGACATTGCGAATTTTCAAGATGACGCATTAATTCAAGAAAACAGGAATCTAATAGTGCAAGGGAAGACAACTGAGTTTAAGATCGGACCAGATAATATTTTGAGATGTAATGGTAGGATTTGTGTACCAGAAATTGCAGATATGAGAAAAACAATTTTAGGAGAGACTCACAAGAGTAAATTGAGTATTCATCTTGGAGCAACAAAGATGTATCAGGATTTGAGGCAGAATTATTGGTGGCCAGGAATGAAGAGACATGTAGCGGAGTATGTATCAACTTGTTTAACTTGTCAGAAAGCGAAAGTGGAACATCAACGACCTGCTGGAATGTTGCAACCTTTAGACATACCTGAGTGGAAGTGGGACAGCATTTCCATGGACTTTATAATTGGATTGCCGAAAACAAGGAGAAAGAATGATTCTATATGGGTGATAGTGGATCGATTGACCAAATATGCACACTTTTTACCAGTAAAGACCATCTATAAGGTAGATAAACTAACAGAGATCTACATTGCTGAGATTGTAAGATTACATGGAGTCCCGTCGAGTATTGTATCAGACCGTGACCCGAAATTCACATCGCACTTTAGGGGAGCATTGCATGAAGCTTTGGGAACGAAACTAAGATTGAGTTCAGCTTACCATCCACAAACGGATGGACAGACTGAGAGGACAAATCAGTCTTTGGAAGACCTATTGAGAGCATGTGTATTAGATGATAGAGGAAGTTGGGATGATGTACTTCCATTGGTTGAGTTTACCTATAACAATAGTTTCCACTCAAGTATTGGAATGGCACCATATGAGGCTCTGTATGGACGCAAGTGTCAAACGCCTTTGTGTTGGTATAAGGACGGTGAAAGTATGATTGTAGGACCTGAGATGGTGAAACAGATAAGGTTAAGAAGATAAAAGAGAAAATGAAGGTCTCACAGGATCATCAGAGGAGTTATGCGGACAAACGACGCAGACCTTTGGAATTCGAGCAAGGGGATCATGTGTTTCTGAGAGTCACACCTACTACTGGAGTTGGCAGAGCTATGAAATCAAAGAAATTGACTCCGAAATTCATTGGACCATATCAGATTTCTGCACGAATTGGACCTGTTGCTTATCGGATTGCATTGCCTCCGATACTGTCTGAAATTCACGATGTATTTCATATGTCGCAGTTAAGGAAATACCTTACAGATCCGTCACATGTGGTCGAACAAGACACAATTCAACTGAAGGATAACTTGTCATTCGAAGTATTACCTGTAAGAATTGATGATAGGAAGATTAAGCGATTAAGGAACAAGGATGTTTCCTTGGTCAAAGTAATTTGGAACCCAACTACTGGAGATGCAACTTGGGAATTGGAGAGCAAGATGAGGGAACAACACCCTGAGTTGTTTATCGATGCGTAGTTTTGAGGACGAAACTAATTTTAGGGGGGTAGTAATGTAAGACCCATAGTTTTAAATCGTAAATTATGCAATTTTAGGGTATTTTAGTGTTGAACTCTAAGGCTTTTTAGCCAAATTATTGTATTTTGGTACCTTGTGAATTTATGCCAAAAATACATTTGGATCCCCGATAAAATTATTCGTCGAGCAATAGTTTTATTTATTTACGTTACAAAGAATTTAATACCAAACAATTTTGTTAAAATACCTCGGGTTGCTGAAAATTGTATCTGTCAACTGAGTTGCGACGAGAGTTGATATTTTTAACAAAAAGTGGTTTAGAAAATGATGGGTGAAATGGTAATTTTCTAAAATATCTAGATATTTGTGATTTAGTTTTAATAATAATATATATATATATATATATAGTTTAAGTATATATATATATATATATATATATATATGTAAAGTAAGGTAAGGTATATATATATACATAAGAAAGCAAGGAAACAGAGGGTTCGCGTATTCCTTTTCTTCCTTTATTCGTTTTTCCTTTTCTTCTTTCTTCCTCTGTTTCTATTTTGTGTTGTGGTTTCAAAATCCAACAAATACAAATCTTCACTTTTCTCTTAGATCTAAACTTCGTTTCGGGAAGTGACAGAAGGGAAAGTTGCTCATTGCCACGCTGCGGTGCTAGTGAGCTAATTTTCGAAGCGACGTCACGAACGTAAGCTTTACCGAAATTAATTACAGTACCGGAATCGTGTGTTAGAGCTATCGTTAAGGTAAGGGCTCCTTCCAAACTTTTAGTTTGCATTTAGGACATTATTTTTGATTTTGTGGAAAAGAAATTTGATGTATTTGAGGTGCGATTTTGTGAAAAAATAATTTAATGTGATTATGTGTAATTTAATGTGATTTTTGGTGATTAAGTTTGATGTGATTTATATGTTCATAATTATTATTATGAATTTTTGAGATGTGATTTGTTTGTGGATTTTGTAGAAAATGAATAGATGAAATTTGGTGGTTTATGTGTAAAAATGTGGAATTTTGAAATTGGATGAGTTGTGTTTGAATTGTTGAAATTTAATTGAGGTGCTATATGTGTGTTGAGGAATTGAATTGATATAATTTGGTGTGAATTGGAGGTAATTAAATTTGAGGTGTTTGAGTTACATAATGAGTTATTTTCAAATAAATGAGTTTGAACTGAAGTTGAAATTTTACGAAAAATTTAGAGTTGTTAAAATTGTGAAAAAGTTCAAATTTTAACTAAGTAAAGAGTTTGAGCAAAAAGACAGATTGAAATTAAAAATTGTTAGAGTTCAAAATGTTACTCTTTTAATTACTCTTTGATTGAGTTTAAAAAGAAAAAAAGTTTATAGTATTTTATTAACCCAAACATTTCGGTACTTTAATAATCGAGTATGTGAATGTGAAATTTGGACAATATTTGTTTTAAGTAAATAATATAGATTATTTGATTTTAAAAATTGGGGTGTTACATTAAGCACCTTTTAATGTGAACGAGGATTTGACAAAGGGGAGGTTGATATCAAGCAACTTGAGCACGGCATCTTCATCAGTCAAGCAAAATATTGTAAAGAATTACTAAAGAAATTTGAAATGGAAAATTGCAAAGAAAGTACAACTCCAATGGGATCCAGAACATATGTTGATAAAGATGCATCAGGAATTTCAATCGACCTATCCAAATATCGAGGTATGATTGGATCATTGTTATATCTAACAGCCAGCTGGCCAGATATTATGTTTAGTGTTTGTTTATGTGTAAGATTTCAGGCGGATCCGAAAGAATCGCATCTAGTAGCTGTTAAAAGAATTATGAAGTATCTAAAAGGAACAACAAATGTAGGCCTATGGTACCCCAAAGGTAGCATATGTAGCCTAGTTGGATACTCTGATTCAGATTATACGGGATGCAAAACGGACCGTAAAAGCACCAGTGGCACTTGTCATGTCTTAGGCAATGCACTAGTTTCATGGTCTTGTAAAAAGCAAGCATGTGTTGCACTTAGTACTGCTGAAGCTGAATATATTGCAGCAGGAAGCTGTTGTGCCCAGATTCTAGGGCTCAAACAGCAATTACATGACTATGGAGTTGATCTTGGATGCATTCCCTTAAGATGTGATAACACAAGTGCAATAAGCATCTCAAAGAATCCAATTATGCACTCTAGAACTAAACACATCGATATCCGACATCACTTTCTACGGGATCATGTGCTTAAAGGTAATGTTGAGGTAACATTTGTTGATACACACAATCAATTGGCTGATATATTTACAAAATCGTTACCTAAAGACTCATTTTATAAAATCAGAAGAGAACTGGGTATTTTGAGTGAAAATGATCTTTAACCATTGCATGATATACATAGTTTGTCATATCTCTTATTTCTTGTTGATTATTGCTTTTTGATATAAGAATTTGTGTATTGCATGATGAAATTTTCATAAAAAACTGAGTTTTTAAGCAAAATTGTACTTATGTAGTCGAATACCAATATCTGTATTCGAATACATACTTTCCCAGATTTCCTGCATTCGAATACATCTTATGTGTAGTCGAATACACATTCCCAGAAAAATGTGTATTCGAATACAAGAAGGTGTAGTCGAATACACCTTCGCGTTTTTGCCCAAATATAAAAGTTGATTCACGTTTTTAGGTTTAGTTTCTATTTTGTGGTATTCGAATACAACCCTAGCACTTTCTCTCTTCTCTCAAAAACTCATCCATCCTCCTTTCACTCAGTTACCCATTCACTCAGCCTAGCAAAATCCATTACTCTTTGCTTCTCTCTTGTCATTACTCTTCAGATTTCTCACAAATCTCCCATTTTCTCCAAAACCCATTTTCCCCCAAAAATCTCCTTTCTCACCATGGATGCTCGCAAACGAGGACCACGAACCAAGCATGCAGCAGTAGGTCCTTCACGAAAACGAACAAGGAATCCTAACATCACAGATCTATCCCGGCTTCTACACACACCGGAAGAAATTGATGTTTTCGCACATTCTACTCTGACAAGTGCCTTATTATCCCAAAGTACGGTACCTTAGACTTTTTCTCTGACTTTAACTTTCCTAGGTTACTCAAAGCACAACATGTTGAAGAGTTTATAGGTTACAAAGGTCCTGTTTATCCAGACTTGGTTAGGGTTTTTTATTGCAATCTTACCCAATAGGGAAAACTGCTAGTATCTAGAGTTAAGGGTAAAACCATTCGGTTAAATACCAAAACCATCGGAGAAATTTTGAATATCCCCTTTAATGGTGAAAAGTTTTGTCCCAACAAATTGTGTGAATGGGGTGATATTTCTAAGTATGATGCGTATGTCTCCCTCTGTCGGTTTGACAGACGCACCATGGAACAAAAGAGAGCTCAGGCAGATTCCAAGTATGCCCAGCAACGATATGGTGTGGGAAATCTTACTGTTGATTATCGGCTTCTACACTATTTCCTTAGCTACATTCTGGTTCCGAAGGCTGGAAATTACTCCCAAATTTCGGAGTTTGAATTGCAAATTATGAATTTAATGTTTGAAGGTCGTCAAGTTAATTGGGCATTTTTTGTGAAATCTATTATGTTTGGATCTCGTGAGGCAATTGGCTTACCCTATGCAAAGGAAGTTTCACGGATTCTGGAACACTTTGGTGTGGACTTCTCTGATGAAGTTATGTTTACACCCACCAAATAAAATATGTTGGATTTAGGTGTTTTGCCTAGCATGCGGATAATATGGAATGAGGAGCTTGAAGCATTTGTGCATAAAGGTGATCATGGCCAACCATCTGATGTACAGGATGACAATGCTGGACCTTCAAACGTTGCTGCTCAAGGAGATGAAGATGACGAGGAGACTGCATCTGATGATGATTATATCTCCAATCAAATGCTCATGACTCGCCTTGATTCTTTCCAAACCTTCCAAACTCAATTCGACAATCTGACCACCTCTATCGACACTCGCTTCACCACTATTGAAACTACTATTGCTCGCAATCATGAAGCTCTATCTCAGGACATTAGCAATTTATTAGATAAAATTGATCATTTCCACATTCCGACAGATTTTGATTAAGTTCCTTACTTGCTATGTACTACTTTAACATTTTGCTATGTACTACTTTCACATTTTGTCTTATGTACTACTTTAACATTTTGCTTTATGTGCTCTTGGTTTTATGAACTCACTTGTCATTTGGATTATGGTGTATTTTGTATTGCTCTAATTACGACGTGTTATGTATTAACTTTTCTGATGTTATGAATTAATTTCTATTTATGATATTCTCCTTGTTCACTTATATGCCGTTTGTATGATTCTACTAGCAGCTTGTATGTCTCTTTTTCTATTTTTTTCTTCTTTTTGATCATGTCAAAAGGGGGAGAAAATTTGGTATTGTTGTTGCATTTCAAATCTTGTAGGTACTCAAAAATAATCTTTTCAAATCATCACATATAACAGGGGAGTATGCATATATTACGGGGGAACAATGATTTCAACTATACACTTTCTTTACAACAACAAAATATTTGTCATAATCAAAAAGGGGGAGAATGTAAACTACATATTTTTGATGACGACAAAGACCACCGATTATGGACAATGCAACAAAATCAAAAAGAATATCAATAAGCTTCATAATAAGCTTCAAATCCAAACAATAGATGATAAAATGTAAAAGTATATGATACTAACCAATACTTCAAGTACATGAGAACAAGTCACATTTATACATGCATTTAAAATAGTTTCAAAAGTCCAAACCACATTAACAAAGTATTTAAAAATCATATTTTTGACTAAGTACATAAGTGTATTCGAATACACCATGTTGTATTTGAATACAACTTAAGTCAGAGGCAAAAATTTAAATGTTGTATTCGACTACAACAATGTGTAGTCGAATACACTTCAAGTCAGTGGCCAAATTTCCTATATGTGTATTCGACTACACACATCTGTAGTCGAATACAAGTTAAGTCAGAGGCTAAAATTCACTAATCTGTATTCGACTACAGCAATGTGTATTAGAATACAAGATGTAAAATTTGAATCTTTTGAACGTTACAAAGATGTGTATTCGAATACACATATATTGTATTCGAATACACCTGGAAACATTACAATTTTTCAGATCTGGGATGGCTCTAGAACATTGTAATTTTTCATCAAACCTCTTAGATCAATGGCCACGAATCTGAAGGGATGTTTTATGGAGTATAAATACCCCATAACTTTAGATCAAAAATCAACGATTCTTGAATTAATTCATAAAACAACATTGAACAAGATTCTGATTTTTCTAAGTACTTGCATTAGATTTTTATATCATTCTAAAAGTTCTCAAGTACTTGAATTGCTATTGATTTGTTTATCAATATACCACATCTTAGACTCATTCAAACCTTATTGTACCATTTGTACAAGATAGCTTAATCTAAGATAGTGGTGTGCTATCTTAGAAGTATTGTTAGAAGATTTGTAGCAAGAATCCCAGGGTGGGAGTTGTACATTTTCTGACAAGTATTGAATTAATCTCTTGTGGTGTGCAAGAGGACTGGACGTACCCTTGGTTATAAGGGGAACCAGGATAAATCTCAAAGTCCATTTACTTACTGCAGTTTATTATTAATCCTTGTTCTGAAACTCTTAAATTCAATTACCATATCACAAAAAAAAAAAAGAAGGAGAATTTACTTAC
>JBBPBT010000478.1:1577321-1587981 GCA_037974875.1 Cicer bijugum
ATTCCCCCCCCCCCCCCCTCTTAGGCGTACTTCTATCCTAACATTTAATTTACTATTATTTTAGTCTTTTGTCTAATTATATACACATATGAGAAAGATCCACATATCACAAAGTCAAACAGATATATGTGTCACACAATTAACAAAATTAACAATAAAGTTAACATGGGAGACTAAAGTGATAAATATTTGGATGAGCCGAAGTCAAATTGTGTGAGATTCAAATCAATTAAGGGGAAAACTAATCTACTCCATTACTTTTGGTGTATCATATTATTAACTATTTTAAAAAAGGTTATGACAGTGCAGCAAGTGGCTGGAATATCAAGTGAAAAGAATCTATAAAACAAAAAGATATCAGTTATTTTCATTAATATTAGCAAATTAGTGTTATAGAATATGTACAAATAGCAAGTCATAATGATTTACTATTCTCAATTACTTATTTATTTGTTCTAATTTTGAAACATATAACAACTATTTTTAGTTGCAATAATTGATTGACAGAAAATGAAAAGACTTCAAATTAATTTTCTAATTAAATACACCACATAAAATGTAAACGGTGTTATTAGTAACAATACTAGAGGTCATAGTGAATCATGATTATTATACATCTAATAAGAAATTTCTCATCTTAATTAGTTTCAATGTACTTCTCATCATTGGTAGATAATTAATCTTCTAACAATCAAAATGACAACGATGAGAATTTTAGAGCTATATTACATTTACAAAAGAAAAATAGTTGATGATGCCAATGAATAAAAGAATGGGTTTTTGAACTCCAAAAATGTAAAAATAAGTGAAAGGTTTGAAGTTGAGTGTTGAAGAAGAAATGTTTGATAAAAATAATGAAATGACTTGTATATTGGTATCTACCAGATGTCAAAATCTAGTAAAAGTTATCGAATTCACGTATCCGAAAATTTACCTGCACAAAACTTGAGATCTGGTAAGACGTAATTGTGAGGGGCCTATGGCCAACAATGGGGGAATGAGCGACTATTATCATTTAATTGGTTTCAGGCTTTTGTTTTACAATTCAGGTTTTTTTTTGTACAATTCAATTTATCAATTTAGTATAATTAATCATGTATTTTATACATCCTTCCTCTGATTTTTTTGCCATTCAATAGAATAGTACCGTCTTTAATTCGTAATTTTGTTGAATGATGTCAAACTGTCTAGGAGTAGTGAGTGATTAGGTTAAGGAAGTAATCCCGATTTTTTTTATTAAAAAACTGACGAGTAAAAAAATATGGAGAAAGTAGAAAAAGATAAACCTTTGTTCCCTTATATTATAGATCCACATGACTAGACTCAAATTAATGAATTCGAAATTCCAATGTAATTTTTGAATAACTACAGATCAAAATAAAAATAAATTAATAAATAAAAGTCCTTTTATTACAAATTTCCAATTTCCTAAAGAATAAAAGTCACATATACAGTTCCGTAAAAAAAACAAGTCACAGATACATAATTTTCATCTATTTTTCCCTTTAAAGTTATACAATTTTGGTTGTTGCAGTAATCAATTTTCATATCTTCCGACCACAATTGTGAGGTTCTCCCTTCCGTGACATTGTTTACCTGGGTTTGCTGGAGATGCTGTTCGATGCAAATGACCAGTTTCCCCAGCAAAAGAATCAAACATGGCAATACATATTCTTGAAAATTCAGCCAAACATGTCATTTGTGCAATCAGATAAACGTCCAAGAAAGAGACTTAAAGAGGCTGAAGTAACACGGTGGTTCATGCAATGTCACTGTTGCATTGATGCTTGAATTAGAGATGTAAGAGAAGGATGAATCCGTGCCGTTCTCAAGGAGCGTGCTTCACTTCTTCCTTCAACATGTTCTTCCCCCAGCGGCCACCTTGGGCGCAAATCATACTGAAAGTAAACCAATGTTTAAGAAAATCAATAAGAGACTAATGAAATGTGATCATAATATGCAGCACATGTTGAATTTATGTTGCCTACATAAATTGATAGAATAGTATTCCAAGTTAACCATGAACAAATTTACAGAAATATCATGTGCCACAAAACCAATATGAATTCTCCACTAACTCCACAAGGTCCGTTGAGAGTTGATGAAAAGGATCGCGTGCAAATGGATATAACTTCTTTCTGAACTGGGTAACACTGGTAACTGATCTTGTCGATTGTTTAAAAAACATTAACCAAATTACCCCTTCACATAAATTTATTATATGATGCATATAGAGAATCACAAAGCAAACTCATCTGATAAAAAATTGCTTCTACATGTATATTTTTCGATGTTCAGAAAACACACCACAAAGCCTTCTGGTTCTTCTGCAGGAGGCGGAGGGTCATATCTTCCCACGCGAAAGTGCTCAATACCAGTCCAAGCAACCATTACACCTATTCAGTTCAAAAACATTCTTGCAAGATATTAGCTTTAATAACAGATTAGACAAGGTTTTATGTAAAGTTTGCACAGACAGATGCACAACACATAGAGTTAACCTTTATCATTAAAAGCAAAACAAAGAATACAAGATTACCATTGTCGGTACAAAGCCGGGGAGGAGGGCATACAAGTTGCAGGCCATTCTTCTTCACAACTGTATCAAGCCGAGCCCGAACATATTGATTTGATGCAACACCACCAGAGACAACCTGCAACAGGCAAGATAGAATGACATTCAGTTATTTTATTGTAAATTAATAGAAAGGAGAAGCATTGAAGTTATTTCCCAAAGCAGCATTTTAGACTTCAAACTACCAAGTATTTTATGGAAGGCTCCATCTTCATTGCCCAGTCTATTGCTCGTTCACACCTTTCCTCGAGATGTAACACTGCAATTCGCTGCTTGACATGAAGAAGATAGAGTAAATAAGAGATATATTAAAAGAAATGAGGGAAGGGATTATCTTATAATCTACAAAACCTACTAAAATAAGACTGACCTGAAAAGAAGCAGCAATATCAGCCCGTGATGATCGATCTTCATAACTTGCAGAAGAAATTGGAATTTTGGCATCACTGCAAAAAGCTCATATACTCATAAGTATGTAGAATAAAAAAAAAATGATATTTTCACTATTTACTTCAACAAAACAAATAAATTTTCATATGAAATATAGTTCATTTAGTTATCCTGTAGGCAAAAACTATCGGTCGAATAAAAATATCAGCAATAATCTGTCTACCTGAGAAAAAAGGGTGATATTAAACGGTTTGTGTAAATCAACTGCTTCTCCAATAAAGAAAGTTTTTATAATAAACTTGTACTATTAAGAACTACATTAATCAAAGCGTATGTGATAAGATAAAGGACATATAATCCATCAGGTTATGGGATTACTCCATCATTATATATATAATATTAATTAATTTACTTGTAAATAACTAATCTAGGAACATAAAATATTTACGTACATCTTTTTGGACTCAATTGCCAGCCTTACTTGGGTTTTTAGACCAGCATAGGAGAAGTTGCAATCTTTGTGCTGCTTCATTGGAATCTAGAGAAAATATCGTAATAAACTTAAATCTCCACTAGAAGCACAACAGCGACCAAGGTAATGTCATGAAAGGACAGATATTCAATGTAATGTAACAACCAAGAGGGGAAGGGAGAGGAATATAATATCGTACAACTTACAGAAAAACTGACTGATTTAGCATCACCCTCCCTCGCAAGCTCCTCTAGAGCAGGACCACCACTTCTACTCATATCAAGTCCAAGCCATTTAGCTGTTTTGTCATAAGCCTCACCAATAGCATCGTCTATTGTTGTTCCAAGTTGAATATATTGCCCAAGATCACGTGCAAGAATGAGTAGATTGTGTCCCCCTACCAAAAAAAAAATATATGTCATCACCTCATACAAGATAGCCAACTGTACCAATACCTAAATCATATAGTCAACAATAACTGTCAAATCACAGGTTTGCAACAAAACTGGTCTGCTCAGAAACTGTACCTCAAGAACCATCTCCACATATAAAAATAAGCAAGATACCAAAACATATGACTTCAATGAGAAATTATGTGTCCAACTTTAGAAGGACATATTCCTCTTTATGAAAAGTTAAGGACATGAAGAATGTGGAATGCCTAGAGCTTGAAGAAAATTCTAGTTTTATTCTTTGTTGTGTATTTCCACACGACTTTATTGATTTCTTGACCCTTGCAACCACTCTTGTCAAAAATATTGAGCAGCAACAAACCTTGTTCATGTTGTTGGTTATGTGTGGGTTGGGATGCCTACAGAGTACTCATCAGTTCATAATCAGATTTTGGTTCTCCCACTTTACCCACTTTGAATCCTGCATGGTAAACCTTTCTGCATGGATGCGCCTCTTGCTCTGATTGATTCCTCTGCCTGGTCTTCATCGTGGTCTCTGAAGACAGTGACCATGGTTGGCCCCCCAGGCAAGGAAGATCTTGTTCTGAGTGCAACCACTGCCACAAAGTTCAACACATTATTGCAGTGTGTTATGCCCTGAAGGTGTCATCCTCCTTTAAAGCCAATGTTGCACAATGTCGCACAGACTTCTCCTGAGTCTACTACTCCTAAGTCCACTATGTCGACATTTAATCCTTAGGCACCCCCAACCGAACCAATTACCTTTCTCGGCTTATGGCTTATGGCCTACCCTGTTAGGAACCTAAGAATTGATTCCTTGATTTAGAGGAAGAACACTAATATTTAGAAAGAAAAGATAAGAAATAATAGGAGAGAATCTCTCCAAGCAAAATGATACACAAGAGCAGATACGCTCCTACAATGGTTTACACCACTCAATTTCTAAATTTGATCAAAGATCCTTTCTAAAGGGGTGAAAGCCTCTATTTAAAGACTTCCAGTACATTAGGATAGGAATTATGTCCTAGATAACTAACTAATAACAGAAACACCAAAGCAGGTACACCTATACCACTACTAACAACCTAGGAATACAACTACTAACAAACTCCTAATTATCCCTATTTGTATATCCTAACACTACACCCCTCTTCAAAACAACCTTGTCCTCAAGGTTGACATATACTAAAGTCTTCTTGTTCAATGGTTAAAAATTAAAAACCTGCCATGATCCTACGTTATCCAAGGAAAAAAAATCATTAGGATAGGAATTATGTCCTAGATAACTAACTAATAACAGAAACACCAAAGCAGGTACACCTATACCACTACTAACAACCTAGGAACACAACTACTAACAAACTCCTAATTATCCCTATTTGTATATCCTAACATACCCTATATCAAATTCACGCCATACTTATCAGTTAAATAAGCCTGATCAAGGCTTTCTTAAAAGCCTATATAACTAAAAATGTCAGGTTTTAGGCTTTCTCAAATCTGTCCAAAATTGTCCTAGCTTAATTGAAGGTATTTGTATTATGCAGAGCTTATTACCCACAAACGCCACAAAATACAAATTCCTTGAAACATGAACTAGAACTTGAAACAACAGTTCCACAATCCAAGGAAGTAAAATGAAAACAGATAAAGTTCAAAGAAGAATACTAGCATGACTAACAAAACTTAAACCCAAAAACAGGTATAAGGAATATTATCTGAAGACTTAAAAAAAATGAATATTACCTGAAATAAGTAGGGCCATGAATGGAAACTGCAAATCTTTCTCAATTACCCTAAAACAAAAATTATTTATGTCATTACGAAAAATAGCATGATTACCTTAAGGACGCTAAAAAAGTGCAGGAAATCCTAGAAGCATGACAACATACAGATACTGAATAGCCATTTGAAATATTTTATGCAAGCCTATGCATCCATCATATTGGAAGAAAAGGACATACTAATTAAGAGGGCCACTATAGCTTTACCTAGCCACTAGAGCATGAGCCTCCATGTGATGGATGCCAATAATTGGTAAGTTAAAGCCCCCGGCAATTCTCCGAGCTTTCTGCACCCCCACTGCATTGTGTGAGACATGGACAGATGAGTATGCAATTGATAGCTAGAAGCCTTAGAACTCCGCTAAAGCACACAGAAGATCAGAAAATGAAATATATGCCTTCCAATGATTACTTTAAGTCAACAGACATTCATGCCTATAGTTTGAACAATCAAATCAAAATATTTCAGCTTAATGATGTTGTTGTATTATTTACGATATAATTACCTAACTTTCATGTTAGAGTGTATTGTGTGTGCTGTGGTAGGGCAATTTAGCTCATGCAACAGCATCTAGAAGCTTATATATTATGCACATATGTAAATGATTGAGCTGTGCAACAGAACTCTTACATCACCATCAGTTACTTAGTTTTAGTCTAACTGTCTAATCTTTCTACTCTATAAATAAGAAGTTATGTTGAAACTCATTCTGATGTATGGAAATAGAAACTGATTCCAAAGGACTTTCTTTAAATTTTCTTTCACTTTTCATCGCTTTTTTTCCTTTTCATTTTCCCCTCCCTTCAACTGACAATATTGCAAAATGAGAACATCGAATAAATTTTGAAAAAAGTCAGACAGAATTTCTGTCAATAACCATGCTAGAATTGGCACAACTGCATTGCATTTTACCAACTTAATAATGGTTCTATAGTATAAGAAACGAACTTGGAGAATCACAAAAATATACTACATTTTATTGATATTTCAACTATAAAAGTATAATTATTGAATATCATCAAGCGGCATATATATTAGTATGATTTCACAATATGAACCTCCCAACTCTTACAGTCATTTTCTTGCTTATTTTATGAAAACTATGGGAAATTCAATGAATATATTGAAATTAAATGATATTATGTGTTGGAAATATTGACAATGATTAATATGTCATTGGGAAATATGGGAGCTAACGTTTAAATGGAAATATTAGAGTTATAGTTTTTTTATTAAATGTATTTACTCCATTATAGAATTTATAGTTGGAAAGGAAATAGATTGTGAGAGTTCTCACTCAATCAATTCACAGAACTTCTGATAGGTATTACTTGTAGTTGTAGACCCAATTGTCCAAGGCCCAATTAAAGTTACCCAAAAGGAAAATTAGAGAAAAGGGGATAGTTAGGTGTAAAAGGTAGTGTTGAGAGAGGGAAGTTATCATCTTGCATATTTTCTATTAGAACCTTTAAGGTTGGGCATAGAGAGAATTATCTCTTCTATGTGGAGCGTTTGCTCTGGGATTACAATGGTTAATCTTCTGTAATATTTCGGTATCAATCAATAATACTTCTATTTCTTTTCTTTCGTTATCCGGGTTCCTATCAACTTCTGCCTAATTTAAGTAAGTCTATTCTTAAAGTTTCTTATGTGTATTACCACGAAGGCAGAGACTTAAACCAGGACCAATAGTAACAGCAACAGCGGTGAGATCCTTCTCAGTCATATAAGCTTTATCCAGGGCTTCTTGCACAACCTATAATTAAAAGTAAAAACGCCGTGCACGTGTCAATAATTCAATAAAAATGGAAAAAAGATAGAGATAGATTAAGATGTAGGAAGCCATATTAGAAATCTGTTTGAGAACCTGGTGGCATTCAAAAATATTATCCTAAGGCCCAAAGTAACTCAAAAGTTACAATATTCCACCAGGTTCTGTTTGAATGAATTGAACCAGCAACTAAGACAAGTACAAGTAAGATGTGTAGCATCGACATGCTTATAAGCAATATTTGTGAACAGTTGAATACAGATATATAAATAAAACATGCATAAGGTGACAAGGATGGATGTGTGTAGTATGGTCGCCTCAGAAAGCTTTGAAGCTCGAACAGTTAGACTAGTATATGACAGAAGTATAATTAAGACATAAATTGTCTTCCTTGACCGATAAAGCATGTGCTCAAGCTGGGATATATTAATAAAAGATAGGAATGATGTACGTACCTGGTCTATAACTTGTGAGTGAGCTTCTTCTGCCATTTTTGGAGCAACGCCTCCATACTTCACAAGCAGATCTGCCTTAATTTGAAGAAGTTACACAGTTAGAAAGCATTTTTATGTTCAATGAAATCAAGTGTAAACATGTGACTCATACCATTAGTGCTTAAGAATTACGCAAAAAGTGAAACCACCACAGATTAACACCATCACATTGTGTAATAATTGATAGCTTTCTCAGAAGTACCAAAGTCAATCTAACCAAACTTATTTACTTTTACTAGTTCAGGCAAGGAAACAATGAAGAATACCTTGGCAAAATGCTTAATTACTTTTTTCCAATCCCTGTATTATCATCCCATTATGTTTCCTTAGAGTCAATTTATAATTTATTCAATGCAGAAATATCCACCTAATATCATCCTACTGATTCTTGTACCCCAGACACCCCACCTAATCTGATACCTTAGTAAATGCCGCATGGAAAATGCACTAGAGCACAATTTTCAATATAAACATTACCATGACCAATTTTTCTAATACTAAATATTTGCTGCAATCTCATTGCAGAAAAAAAAAGGTCTATCAATGACAAGGGTTTCTTACGAGAGAAAAAGAAACACTTCCAATTTAAAAATAATATTCCTAAAAATGAACTTTTCTGCAAGCAATTCTAGAACAAAAAAGCTGAATGTAGAGACGAATTGACTATCAGTCAAATCAACTTTTTTAAATGCTTCTCATCTAACATCTCCACAAACATAGTGTTTAGTTTCACAGCGGATTTTTGTTCTAGAAATGATTTTACCACCAGCCAAAATGTGATTTTAGCGAAATCGTAGGGGTTTCGTTTTTGTCGGGCCAAATATGATTTAGGAAAAATCTTTCTGTTTGATTTATGTTGGGCAAAATTGATTGTCTCAAAACCTCAGTTTGACTAGAGTAAACCTCGCATATGACAGAAATCAATTCAAACTGGGAGCTGATGGATTTTTTCTTCCAAAACCAGAAAAGTAGCTTTTGAAAAATAAATCTGAAAGTAAAGAACAAATATACTTTTATTTCTTACTCTGAAATAAGTATAAATAAGAATAATTAGATTGAACAGGAAAATTGGTTCTCTATATTGTAATCATCCGTCAAAATAGTCCCTCATATTTGCGAATTGACAAATACATCACCGAAACTATAAAATGACATTCAAAGTAGTCTCTCATGTTAGCTGTTATTGTTAGAGCCTATAACTTGACATGTTAACTATGTCACATTGCAAATTGATCCTACATCAATGCCAACTCGCTAAAGACTAATTTGCCCATGAAATTTAGGTCATCACAGGAACAAAACGGTCACTAATTGCAATTGTACATGAACTAATTACTAACAAATTAGTCTATTAGATACCTACATTTCATAGACAAATAAGTCCATGGTGCAGTGACTTTAACGTGAAGGAGCGCATATTCGATTAACTTGCCTTACCACCTCATAATTCCTAACCATAAAAGTTAATTGAAAAACTATTTTGTCTGATACTTTCCAATTTCTTGAAAGTATTTTCCAATTCACAAAATTCAGGGATTATTTTGATCTATACTTTCAATTTCCAGAACTAATTTATCTATTCACTCAAAAAAATATGCATCAATTTCACTTATGTTCACATTCACATTATTCTACAATTGAAACACCAAAGTAAACTCAGCACATAGAAAACTCATACCTGAGAAGACACCACTTGACTCAAAATTTGACCGTCACTTCTCACCTAAACAACAAAAACCATTCAACGAGAATTCATAACACCGCACAAAAAATATTAAAAAAAAAAAATGAATGCTTACGACAGCGGCAGCAGTGTCGTCGCAGCTAGTTTCGATGCCCAAAACGACAAGGTATCCATCGCGTTTTGGAGTTCGGTTGTGAACGCAAGAAACGTTGTGGGTAGAATATTTGTGCGGAAGTTGGAATCTGCGAAGAGTTGTGAAAACTGAAGGTTTGGCAAGTAGGTTTACGCGGCAAATTGATGGAACCGCTATCGTAGAGAGAAAGAGTAGCATTGTGTTGGAGAAGAAGAAACGAGAGTCGATTCAACCATAAACATGAAATTCGAGATTAAAGATAGACAAGCTAGATATATACTCTATCTATTTGGTCTGGGAAACGCAAAAAAGTCTTTTAATTTATTTTGGATAAACCGTATGTTGGTGAAGAAGAAATGCTAGATTTAACGAAGAAATGTTTAAGATTTTGTGATTTTTTTTATAAAAAATGTGGAATTATGATATTTTGATTTTTGTTTATTTAGCAACATATATGTGTCATCGAATAACTTTGATAAATTAAGGAAAAATTAGAATAAAAATAAATTATTATATTTTATCTAAATTCAGTGTTTCATAAATAAATATAATAGAATAATATAATAAATGGTAAATACCATTTATACTCGATTAACTTAATTTCAGTTAACGTTTTAGTGTTTTATTTTTTTTTTCTTTTTCGATTTGGTCTTTTATTTTAATTTTAAGTGATAATTTTATCTTTTATGTTTTAAAATGTCAACAATGTTATCCTTTATTTTTTACAAAAATTCAAATTTTTTTAAACAAAACCCATAAAATTAATTATATTCTTTATTATAAAACAAATTTCATCAAATTCGTAACTCAAATCTTCAAATAAACTCATATTTGTCATTCTTTATTTGATGTTGTTAGAGATGAAAATATGAGTTTATTTAAATATTTAAGTTATGAATTTGATGAAATTGTATTATATTGAGGATGATAATTAATTTTATGG
>JBBPBT010000478.1:1601406-1612945 GCA_037974875.1 Cicer bijugum
GTGAATATTTTCCTTTACATAATTATGAAAAAGTTTGATGAGGGATAAAATGAATCATCAGATAAACAATACAAAAAGCAAAAAACTAATTTTATATGATCGATATCTTTTTTTTATGTATCGATTGTTTTAGGACCAAATGAAAGTAGTAGAAAAAGGTTTCTTAAAATATATTCACACACACTTAAAAGTTTTTATATGGTTTTTCAAACCATTGTATAAAAATATTTTATAAAAACTTACAAATAAAATTGTTTTAATAATAAAATTCTAAAAAAAGGATGCCTCATCCATTTATGCCACTATTAAATGAAATAATTGATTTTGACTATCATAACTTATTACGACTATTGTAAGACATTTTTTTTAGGCTTAATTGCACTTTTGGTCTCCCTATTATAGGTGAAAATTAAAAGTAGTCCTCCTATTTTGTTTGTCCCCAGTTTTAGTCCCCAAACAGAATTTGAGGCCAAATCATGATGAGTTGTCATTTTTTTAATGACGTGTCAATAAAAAGGTGATGTGGCAGACACTAACGTGGAATAAACTCATTATTATATTATTTCTGATTAAAAAATATAATTTATATTTTTAAAAATCATTTTTATAATTGTGACAATATTTTTAAAAATACAATTAAATTGTTAAAATTAAATTAAAAGAAAAAACACTAAAATCATTCACTCATGAACAAATCAAAATCAAAACCCTAAAATCATTCTATCTCTCTCTCTCTCTTTCTATTTCTATCTGCGACTCTCTCTTCTTCTTCATCAACAACAACAACAATGGTAGCTCCGTTTCCTCCTTCTTCGATTTCTCCAGCGACTCTTTCTTATCATCATTATTATAATCACTAGATAAATGGAACCAACTTTTCACTTCATTCTGTTAGTCGTGTTTCAACTTATGAGAAAATGAAGTAACAATCATCTTCATAGAGAACTTCATTTTTAATGTTGAAAGCATATAATGTCTAAATTGATCTACCAAAACAGAAAACTCATCTCTCCCAGTATAACATTATCAATTTGTCAGCAACAAAAAAGTACGACATTATTGATAGTACAGCATAAAAAAGGACAGAGAACATAGAACAGATATTACTCAAGGAACAATCTTAAAAGCTCTAGTCCTATCTATCCAAGTAATAAGGGAATTCTTAGTGTTCCTAAATCCGAAAAAACCATGCTCTTTTGCTTTATTCATACTATCAACAATACGTACCCCACCAAACGTAAAATCCGCAAACCACCAATTACCAACCTCATCAATGTTGATAGCTTCCAGCTTATTCAATTTCACAATCTCATCCCAAACAGGACCTTTATCCTTCATCAAATAAGACAACTTCAAAGGAGGACCCTCCTCATATCCATACTCTTCAATCCCAAATTGTTCCACCAAAACCTTCCACAATTGCTTCCACTTGAAAACATCACCATTGCTACAATTAAAAGCTTCATTCTTCGCATAAGGATCCACCGCAACCCAAATATGTTGCTCCGCAATCAAATCTGCATCAGAAACAACGTAATAATAATCCTCCCACACTTCCTTTGTACCAGGAAATCTCAACGGAACACCTTCGTGCTTGCAAATTGCAGCGTAAACACAAAGAGATCCAATAATATTCATCAAACTATAAGGTGAAAATCTGAAGATAACTTTGGGTCTGTGTATAGACCATTTCAAACCCTCTTTTTTTCCAGTATCTTCAAACAAAATATCTTCCTATATGTAATAGAATTTCGGTGCATCCAAACGCGGTAGTTCTTCCGTGAATGGCGGCTCATGGCTATTAACCTTGCCAATAAAGTCTAATGGTCCTAGATAGTTCTTGCCGCCTGTTTGAAGAGACACGTGGCGGAGATTCGGAGCGTTTGGGATAACGGCGCGAAGGACGTTCCATAACATTGCTGGAGAAATCGAAGAAGGAGGAAACGGAGCTATCATTGTTGTTGTTGTTGTTGATGAAGAAGAAGAAGAAAGAGTCGCACAGAGAAATAGAAAGAGAGATAGATAGAATTATTTTAGAATTTTGATTTTGATTTATTCATGAGTGAATGATTTTAGGTGTTTTTTCTTTTAATTTAATTTTAACAATTTAATTGTATTTTTAAAAATATTGTCACAATTATAAAAATGATTTTTAAAAATATAAATTATATTTTTTAATCAGAAATAATATAATAATGAGTTTATTCCACGTAAGTGTCTGCCACGTCACCTTTTTATTGACACGTCATTAAAAAAATGACAACTCATCATGATTTGACCTCAAATTCTGTTTGGAGACTAAAACTGGGGACAAACAAAATGGGGGGACTACTTTCAATTTTCACCTATAATAGGGGGACCAAAAGTGCAATTAAACCTTTTCTTTATTATTAGTAATTAGTAAAATATATTTTTATTTATTTTTCAATAATTTACAACGGAGTTGTTATTATTGAAGTAACAATGTCGATTTATAAGAAAGGAGGGGTTTGAATTGTAAATGCGCCTTTTAAAAATTCCTGATAAAACTTAAGAAAATAACTCAAGAATGATCTTGGTTATGAAAACAGAAAAACAGAGAACGTTCTTGATTTTTGTTTATAAAACAGAGAACCTTCTTGGATTAGCTTAAAATAGAAAATCAGTTTATGTTTTTTCTTAGTTTAATCAATTCAGCATAATAAAGAAAGAGATAGGAAGGAAAATACCACACAAAGATTTATCCTAGTTCACCCAACGTGGGTTACGTCCAATCCTCACATGTGAGATTTTCCACTAAGTGTTTAAAAGCAAAAAACCTTCTTGATCTTACAACACCTAGTCTAGATCACCCTTGATCTACTTCAATTTCTATTACTTTCCACCCAAAAAGCAATAACTATACCTATCTAACCTTGATAGGATGTAATCTTAAACAAACTCTTATAATTTGAGTTTTTACAATTGAATTGTTTTTGTCAGAATTGGAGATTTACAAAAGATCTAATGATAATTGCGCAAGCTAATATATGAAAATGAATCAGCAGCTGTTTCGCAAAAAGCAGAAAGTAAGATTGCCTCTGTTTTTCATAATTTCAAGTTTATGTGTAATTGATTTATGGATTTCTCAGCACTTGAATTTCTTGTCTTGATTCGGGATATTGGCCTTCTACTTATAGGCTGTAGAGGTACTGAATGAAAGTACAGAAGAGCTGTTGGAGAGGCTCTGCTTTTTAACTAAAACATTATTTCACAATAAAAATACTCTAGCTTTGAAATAGCTTTTTGACTTTATTGGTTTAGCATTTAAAGCAGTTATGTCCTTTTTAGAAAGAGCTCTTGACGTTTCTTCATTGATCTTGGATGGTACATTCTCTGTCTTGAGTCTTGAGTGTAGCTAGAGAAGTTTGGAGGAGAATTACAGATTTAAACATCGCAGATGCAGTGCTGCTGTTGTTGTGTTGAAAACGGAGAATGATTAACGTTATTGGTTTGTCAATTTGAACTTTCTTGAGCTTCAGTAATCATTATAGAGTTCCCATTTTAATCATTCTGGATTTCCTTTGCATTTGTCTTGTCATATGTCAAGATTGATCGAACTTTCTTGACTTTTGATTTTTGGAGTTTACAAACTGTCATGACTTTTGTCTGTCTTTGAGTCCTTTTATTTTTAAGATCAAATAACCTTTTTGAGTTGGATGAATCCTACTTATTCCTTGCCATGTACTGATTGTCTATCAATAAATTTCCTGGGCAGATTCTTTGTTAAAGATGTATAAAAAGTTTGATCAAAATGTTGTGATGAACTTTTTTGAGACTGCAGATCATTCTCTATTTTGATGCATAATGATCTTGTTGTTGTCTTTTCTACTTTGGCTTGATTCTGTACTTAATTAAATTCACTCAAAAACACATGTTAAATTAACATAACATTTTAGAATCATAATTAACTTTCTTAATTAATCTTTGTTTATTTTCATCAAAACTTTAAATATAGAGTTTGTCTCAACAATCTCCCCCTTTTTGATGATGACAAACATGTTAATTTAGATTTTAATTCTGATTCTAATATCAAGTATGTGAAGGAATTTTAAAGACTCCCCCTCAATTTGTGCAATATTTAATTTTGCATAATTTAAAACATTATATGCCATAAACTAATTTTTTCATTAAATTGAGAGCAAAGGTACATGATTGTAAAGAAAATTACATAATCAGTTCAAATTTTAAAAACTAACTTAATTCTCCCCCTTTGTCATTCAAAAAGACAATAGAAAAGAAACTAAGAAGCTAAAGAGGGAGAAGATCCTTCTAAAGAGGACGACTTTCCCGGATGAGGGACTTGAGAGGGAGGAGGAATTTGATGAGGAGGTGGAATTCCCAGTTTGGGAGCAAGATGGTCGGCCAGCCAAGTTCTCAACACAACAGTTTCTTGATCGTGCTGAACCTGTCGTGCCATGACGATCTGAAGTGTAGCCATGATGTCAAAGTTGGAGGGTTCAGTTAAGGGAGGAAAAGAGTGAAGGTGAGTAGAGGGTTGAGAAGTGGTAGTAACAACAGTGTTGGATGGAATAGGTGTTGGAGAGATGGACGAAAAAGAGGCAAAGGAGGATGAGACAGAGGGTAAAGGACCAATAGATGTGTTAGAGGGACCCAACGTTGCTGGAGAGTTTAAAAACTGACTAATGCCAAAAATGGAGGAGTTAGTTTTTTGATGGCATACAAACAGTGGAGACATGGTAGATAAAAGTGGATTAAACAAGAAGTTACCAAAATCGTGAGTAGGTGATGGAAATGTTTGAGAAAGAGAGGGAACAGCTGAGGATGGGAGAGTGGATGGTTGAGGAAAGGGATTTGAAGGAGTTGGAAGGTTTTCTGGAGAACTTTCTGGAGGTGGTGGAGAAGGTTCAGGAAGTGGTGAAGAAGGTTCAGGTAGTGGTGGAGAACATTCTGGATTTGGTAAAGAATGTTCTGGGGTGGTGATTTTTGTTGTGTTTTCTGCATGGTCAATAGGATGTGATGGAAAAGGAACATGGCTGGTAGTAGGGCGTCGTCCTGCCAAGCGTTTGCGTTTCAATGAAGTGGGAAAAGATGATGGATGAGTAGGTGTTGGAGCAGAGGAGGTGTTGTGCATGTGAGAGAGATTTTTTGTAGAAAACTTTGAGATTTTGATCATGGAGGCTTCAGATGCAAGAGAGACTCCAAAATGCCTGAATACCTTGGTTAGGACCATGCCATAAGGTACAATATTTTTTCTGCAATCCTTGGTGGCTGCACAAATCACATGCTGGAGAATCACATAGGGCAAATTTATTCTCTTGCAGTTGAGGAGATGATGGATTAGCAACACATTATTATCAAAGACATACTCATGACTTCCACAGTGAGGAATCAGAGTATGTTGGCACATGTTATTAAACACTTTAGGAAGGGGCTTAAGATAGGTGGACAAATAACGGGTGGTGTTTTCTTCAAAAATATCAGATAAGACGTTAGTCTTGCGAAGATTTAAGGTTGAGTACCAATGATCACCAAAGACAGAGGGACCTTCTGTGGGAAGCTGATGAATAGAGGCCATAATGTCTGGAGTCAGTTTGATTTCCACACCCTTAATCTTAGAGATGAGTAGAGTTTGTCAGCAAATGTCTTGGCATTGCAATAAAATGCACGGACAACTTCTGGGTAGTAAGATTCAGAAATTTGTAAGAAAGAAGTCCAACCAAGAGCATCAGTGTGATGCTGAACAGTATTGCCATTGACAACAAGATTGTCAAACACAAAGTTCTACCAATCCCAATTGGGCGTTGAGCCCATTTTTCATCGAAACGTTTATAGTTGTTAGGGGAAATCAGAGGAGGAGTAATTTGTTTGGGTTGCTTTGATGGAGGAGATGGTTCAGAAGCAGATGAGGTGGAGGTAGAAGAAGACTGAGGGGATGGAGAATGTTTGGTGTGTTTTGTGGGGAGGGTTGAGGATGGGGAGAAGAATCTGGAGGAGGAACTGAGGGAGCAAGAGAACGTTCTCGTGGTGGGGAACATTGTGGAGAATGTTCTTGATAGGTGGGTTTCTGACAATTTTTTAGGTTTTGTTTAGGGGCAGAAGTTTTTCTTCTCTGAGATTGTGGAAGTTTTTCACGAGCAAGGTACTGGGTAGTTGTCATTACAATTTTTGTTTTCATGGGTTTGTTTTGTGGTTTGGATTGAGAGAGGGGTTCATTTTGTTTTGTAGGAGGAGAAACAATATCATTCATCGATCTCTGTTTTTGATTTGGAGGAGTTGATTGTGAGGGTTCAGAGGAGAAAGCAGATTTGGAAGGGGTTGTGGGTTTAGGGTTTTTTGGTGTTTTTTCTGATATGGATGGTTGATTTGTGGATGGTGTTGTGGCTGATGGCGTGTTTTGTGTTGGTGTTTGTGTTGATGGCTCTTTTTTGTGTGGATGGTTCTGGTTGTGTTGATGGTTTTGTTGATGGAGTGGTATTGGTGGGTACTCTTGCTGATGGAGGAGGGCAAGAATCAGAAGAATCGTCACTCTCAGAATCTGAAAGAACGAAGAATAAAGGTTCAAAAGTTTTAGGGTTCGAAGATTTTGAAGTACCAATGCCAGACTGAACTCTCATTGAACGTCTTGGAGGAGTGGTTTGAATACGGAGATGTGGAGGAACTTGAGCATTGTTAGGTGTAGGACGAGTAAACAGGGGTGTAAGAAGGGTAGATAGAGGATTGACATTTAGAATGTTTGGGTTTGTGTTAGAAGGAGGAGAAGTAGAAGATGTTCGTGGTGGTGTTGGTCTAGGTGGTGGAGAGGGTGATCGTTCCATAGAGTCGTACGAAGAAGATGAAGAGTATGGTGTGCAGGAGAGGCGTTTTTGCGTGCTGATTGTTTAGTTCGAGCCATAATTGTTTTGTGGGTGAGAGGTTGAGGATGAAGAAGATGAACAATGGAGTTGGTATTTAGAGAGAGGAGTAATGTAGAAAAAAAATGAGGAGACGAGAGAGATTAACATATTTTCAGACTTGAGGAGATGAAAGGAGAAAATAATGATGACTTGTTGTCCAATGGAAACTGTTGGTGCCTAGGGAAGGAGGAAAAGCATTTTGGGAAAAGCAGAAGAGTGTGCGTGTCAGCACTCTATCTCAGACAAAAAGGCATGTGCATTAAATGCCAAGATTTTACTTTTTGATTTGAGAGGGAAAATCTTAAAATAATGAAAACTGTTGGTATTTCAGAACTGAGAATGATGCGTCGTGAAAAGGAGACTGATAAACGTTTTCCGTTTTCTACACTAGCATAATTTAACCAGATTTTTCTGGATTTTTCATAATTTTCAATTTTTCTTTGATCAAATTGAAACTATCCTCGACAAGAGGCTTTGTAAAAATGTCAGCAAATTGATTTTGAGTATCAACAAAGATTAATTCCATATCTTTTTTGTTGACATGATCACGAATGAAATGATGTTTTATTTCAATATGTTTTGATCTAGAGTGCTGAATGGGATTTTTAGACAAATTTATAGCACTTGTATTATTACAATAAATTGGAATACTGGAATAACTTACAGAGTAATCTTGTAGTTGATTTTTAATCCACAAAACCTGTAAACAACAGTTTGCTGCTGAAACATATTCAGCTTCTGTTGTGGACAAAGCTATGGTGTTCTGTTTTCTGCAGGACCAGCTAATTAATGTTGCTGCAGAACGTTCTTGGTTTTTGTTTATAAAACAGAGAACGTTCCTGGATTAGCTTAAAACAGAAAATCAGTTTATGTTTTTTCTTAGTTTAATCAATTCAGTATAATAAAGAAAGAGATAGGAAAGAAAATATCACATAAAGATTTATCCTGGTTCACCGAACGTGGGATACGTCATGTCCTCACACTATGAGATTTTCCACTAAGTGTTTAAAAGCAAAGAACCTTCTTGATCTTACAACACCTAGTCTATGTCACACTTGATCTACTTCAATTTCTATTAATTTCCACCCAGAAAGCAATAACTATACCTATCTAACCTTGATAAGATGTAATCTTAAACAAACTATAAACAAACTCTTATAGTTTGAGTTTTTACAATTCAATTGTTTTTGTCAGAATCCGAGATTTCTCAACTCTTGTTTGAGAATAGATTCTGTACAAAGGATCTAATGATAATTGCGCAAGCTAATATATGAAAATGAATCAGCAGCTGTTTCACAAAAAGCAGAAAGTAAGATTGTCTCTGTTTTTCAGAATTTCAAGTTTATGTGTGATTGATTTATGGACTTCTTAGCACTTGAACTTCTTGCCTTGATTCTGGATATTGGCCTTCTATTTATAGGTTGTAGAGGTACTGAATGAAAGTACAGAAGAGCTGTTAGAGAGGCTCTGCTTTTTGACTGAAACATTATTTCACAATAAAAATACTCTTGCTTTGAAATAGCTTTTTGACTTTATTGGTTTAGCATTTAAAGCAGTTTTGTCCTTTTTAGAAAGAGTTCTTGATGTTTCTTCATTGATCTTGGATGGTAACATTATCTGTCTTGAGTCTTGAGTGTAGCTAGAGAAGTTTGGAGGAGAATTACAGACTGAAATAGAGCAGATGCAGTGCTGTTGTTGTTGTGTAGAAAACGGAGAATGATTAACGTTCTTGGTTTGTCAGTTTGAACTTTGTTGAGCTTCAATAATTATTCTAGAGTTCTCGGTTTAATCATTCTGGATTTCCTTTACAATTGTCTTGTCATCTGTCAAGATTGATCGAACTTTCTTGACTTTTGATTTTTGGAGTTTACAAACTGACATGACTTTTGTCTGTCTTTGAGTCCTTTTATTTTTAAGATCAAATAACCTTTTTGAGTTTGGATGAATCCTACTTTTTCCTTGCCATGTACTGATTGCCTATCAATAAATTTTCTAGGCAGATTCTTTGTTAAAGATGTATAAAAAGTTTGATCAACATGCTGTGATGAACTTTTTTGCTGTGATGAACTTTTTTCAGACTAGAGATCATTCTCTATTTTGATGCAGCATGATCTTGTTGTTGTCTTTTCTACTTTGGCTTGATTCTGTACTTAATTAAATTCACTCAAAAACACATGTTAAATTAAATAACATTTTACAATCATAATTAACTTTCTTAATTAATCTTTGTTTGTTTTCATCAAAACTTTAAATATAGAGTTTGTCTCAACAATTATTGTACTTTTTATTCAATTATTATTTTTGAAAAGTATACATGTACATAACATGATTTATTTAATTTGGTTGAATATTTTGCTAAATATTTGATAAAAATATTTATAATAATACTTATAATAATGACACGATTTTATTATTTTAAAAAAATAAAAATAATAGATATTTTAGATTAATCAAACGCCCAAATGTTAGTGAGAAAAGTCTTATAAATCTCTAGTTGGTTATTAGGTTAGGTTAACAAGAAGAAGGGGGAAAAAAGAGACTTTGGTGAAGAAAAAGAAAGAAAACATATGCAGTTGTGATAGAAACGAAGAAAAAAAAATCCGTTTCAATGGTCAATGATTGTGCAAAGAACTTGATGCACTATTTTCAAATTTTAAAAATTAATTTGTGAAGGTGTAACATTTTGGAGCAAAGATTGTGTTGCGTATGAACCTTAATAATGACACTCATAATTGTAAGGGCATCACTCTATTTGCTTTCCAACTTGAATTATATGTGATATAAATGCACTATGATGTTATGTATTGGTTATGTTTGTGTGTTATCTTTAAAATATGTGTGTTATATAAATTATATGTTTATGAGTGATGATATGAGATTAAGTAATTTGCGTATTTCGATTGATAACATATGGTTATTCAAGGTGATGACGTTGTGTCTAAACTAGGTTGGTTTAGGACAACATTGAATAGTTTTGGACACTCTGATTGAGTGATTTATTTTGTTACTAACTAAGGTGGCAACATTCATGCATGCATTGGTGACCTGGACCTAGTCGCGAGTACATGACGGCAGTTCCTTGAAAAGGCAACGTGATTCAGAAAAATTCTCAACGGTGTAGTATTGAACATGAAACTCTAAATATCATTTGTCCAACAGTGGGATATTGTCTAATGGTGAGACTCTTTTCTCTACTGGGTGATGATATTTTAATATCATGCATTGACCTATAGTCTAACAAATATGATATATGCATTTTGGTTGATTTGTATCTCTAGTGCTTGTGATTTAATTGTTAAATGGAGCATATAACTTATTTATATTTTCTATAATAACTATATATGTTTGTCTATTTTCTATGTGTTTGTTATTTGAAGATGATCATTGCATTTGATAGGACGTCACATATAGTGTTACTTGAGCGAATTATGTCACGATCAACCTAGTATAATGCTAGAAAATACAATAGCATGCAGTTGGAGGCTCCGAGATACTTTTGTACTAGTGTTAGACTTGTTGGGAGAGTTTTTCACAAGCGTCCAAAGTTATGATCAACTAGGATTTATTTTTTGGTAGTAAAACTCCAAGAATTTTGCCTTTAGAACTTTCTTTTGCCTTTAGAATTTTGCCTTTATGAATACTCTTATTCATTATTTTTTAAAATACATTTGAAAAATTGATTAATTGATTTTAAAGTAAATGAGTATTTAAGATAATCTTATCAAAAAACTAATATGTATGTTTACGTTTATAATTTCGTTAGTTAATGTCTCATAAAAATAAGATATTACAACTACGAAAATCAACCTTCGTGTTTCTAAAACATCCTAATAATCAATTATACAAGTTTGTTTAATGGTTTATGAAGTGGAAGATAGTTCCATATTTTTGAATAATACAAATAACCGATTAGGATGTAGTATCTAGCAGAATATCACATGTGACGAATCAAAATTTTCAATGCTCATTATTACACCCTTTTTTGGTTGAACTTTTTATTGTATAAAAAAGGGTCCTTTTAACGTTCTTTTTCACACCAATTTTCTTCTTCTTTTTCTCTTGTCAATTCTCACTACTTATCCTTTTTTTTTAGCTCACATTAGTACTTTTCTTTGAGATTCTCTTTTACTACATAGGTTGAGTTGTAATATTTTTTGTATTTCTATTTCTTAAGTTTTAGTCGACTTTATTTCACGAATATGACTTCGTCTATTTTAGTATTATATATTTTTATTATTATTACTAACCCACACGACACATGGATTTGACCATCTTAAATACACATTTTTTTCATTAAACCTCATCAATCACAAATAGTCGAATACACACTTGTTCTTATTTTATTTTAATCACTAAAAATTAAAATATTCGTCTTCAAAATATTAAACCTCAAATATTATCATATTTAGAGAAATATTAAAATAATAAAATAGAAAAAATATAATATTGACATTTAATATTAGTCACTAAATTAATTACAATATTATTGTTACATCAAGAAGATTATTTATAAATAATTAAAATAAAATGATGCTTTAGAAGTAATTAAAATATAAATATGCAAACACTTATTATTAATATAATGTACTTAAAAATATCACAATAATTAACAATGCACGTATACACGTAAAGTCACTTAAAACTTTATTCCATAAAACATTTAC
>JBBPBT010000478.1:1613571-1636006 GCA_037974875.1 Cicer bijugum
ACAAAAAGATATAAATTATTTACAAGAAGATTTGATCAATATTTATCATAAGATATAAATTATTTACAAGAAATTTTATCAATATTTATCACAAGAAGATGTGAATTATTTACAAGAAATTTGATCAAAATTTATGTGAAAGAAGATATGAATTATTTACAATAAGATTTGATCAAGATTTATCTACAAGAAGATATGAATTATTTACAAGAAGATTTGATCAAGATTTATCACAAGAAGATATGAATTATTTCTAAAGATATGATTCAGATTTTGACAAAGAACATATACTAAATTGAATTGAATCATACATTATGTTCCCGCCCAGATCAAAGCAAGCAATAAGAAGGTAGTTTCATTTGAAGAATTTACGAAAACAATCTTAAAAAATACGAACATTATCAATATGAAGAATGTAAAAATTCAATTTGAACAAAATAAGAATAGAATCAATATAAATAATTTACAAACTCAATCTAAACAAAATACAAACATTATCAATCGAGAAGAACTGCTCATATTGGATTCATAAATAAAAAATTGACTAAAGAACATATAATAAAAAAGCATCTTGTTCAGAATAATTTTTGAATAAGATAATTGTTGACCAAGCTAGGAATGAAGATACAATTCAGAATTAAACAATGACTAAATTGAAGCCCTAATTTTATCTATAAATAGATATTCAAGGTTGAAGAAAAAATAATCGAAAAATTATCAAAATGTAGAAGAACCAAAACTCAAAATTCCAAATTCATCTTAGAGTTCAAAGAGTGAAACAATTTGTTCGAATGAGAAATAAGTGATTTTCCTAGATTAAGTAATTGTTATAATCAAGTTGTTAGAAACAACTACTCAAGTTCCAAACCTTTGTATAAAAATCCGATAGTGGTGTTAGTGTGTCATCAACCATATGGGATTGTCAAATTGTGTGGAGAAGAATTGGTTGGTTGAGTCAAGGTATGTGTGTTCCTCAAAAGTTTGAGGTTGTGAGACTATTTGAGAAAATTGACTTGGAGGGTCAGGTGCTTTGTAATTCAAGTTGTTGAATTACTGGATTAAATCCTTCTGAGAGAAGGGACTAGATGTAGTCAAGTTAGTGGTGAACCAAAATAAGTTACTTGTGTTAGTTTGTTCCAACACTCTTTAGTTTTGTTATTGTTTTTACTCCAAGTAAATCATCAAGGCTGAACCAGTTTAACCAAATAATGAAAAAATTATCAACTTAGTCAAACACAATTCGACCCTATTCTCGTGTTTGCACCTTCAATTGGAATCAGAGTTCGCTGTCAAGACTGAGCACTTTAAAGTGTTTGAGGAAATATTCAAGGGTTTAATATGTATGGATTCAATGAAGAACACTACAAGAAAAACTGTTGTTACCTACAGCATATTTTGTCTTTACCCACCAAATATTCGTAGGTAATGTAAAATTACTCACATATTATCGACGGACGCAGGTTCATAGCTATTTCGCTCGTAGGAATATTATTACCGACGGACAAGCAGTGGTACACACTTAGTTAAGGACTGTTCGTGGCAGTATGATTGACTGACTCTCCGTGGGTAACGTTACTGAGAGCTTTTTCGTGGGTAAAGTTACTCATAGATTTTTCGTGGGTAAAAACATAGGTAACATTACTCACAATAAATACAACTTGTAGTACATTAATAAATAATCTAAACTTAGTCAATAAGTGAAGCAATTGGGTATGTAAGTACATTGTTGACCACCAACTAACTGATCAAAATAATAAAGATCATGATATTCATATAAGAATGAGAAAAAGCAGCAATATGGCCTTATTGCCAAGGATCTATTAACCATCCAAATAGTAGCATGTCCAAATCTGGCCATGAGGTAATTTGTAAAGTGATAAAGAGTTTGGAGGTTTGAATCTCACCCTCAACAAAATACCAAAAATATTAATCATATATACTATAGCTATAGAGAAAACCTGCCATTTGGATATAAACACCAACTAGTACAACAATAAAAAAAATAAAAACATTTGGTGATCTCAAATAGCAAGTGCAGAATGAACTAGATAATAATGTAACTAAAAATTCGATCACTAGAGATGAAAAATCTTAGAACTAGATTGATAATTAGAGAGTTACCTAAGAACTAACCAAGAGACGATAAATCTTAGAACTAGATTGATAATTAGGGAGTTGCAGCCATTGGTACAAATTATGGCATGCTCTCTTCGCAACATGAATGATATCTTCAATCTGTTCATCCACATATACCATCAAGCAAATAAATTCAAATGATCCATACACATGTATTGAAACCTTATAAATAATATTTAAGAAACATTACATGTGGAATAGCTAACCTCTCCAAATTTGCTGCATAAGGCATGGGAACAACATAATATAAGTTAAATTAGCATCAATATAGACAAAAAATGAGATGAAAAAATCAGTTCTCATTCCCTTTTTTCCATACCCCTTTTTAGGAGGAACAATCACACTTCACTGCAACCATCATTTTAGAGAACAAGAAAAGTCACGACTTAGCTAATAAAAACAATACATGACACACTACAACAAAATCAAAGGATGTATTTCAATATTCACCTTTCCACCAACTCGCATTCCTTCAACTATTGTGTACATTGTCGACGAAGGTTTTGGTGCTGCTTGTGCCGAGAATAAACCATTTGGGTTGTCTACAAATTTGCACTTCCTTTCCTTTCCTTTCTAGGTTGAGCTCCCACCTAGAATTGATATGGCTCTCAAAAGCATAAAATAGGTATTCATTAGCATTTAACGCGATCAAGTAAAGCTTGAAACAACCATCATTCTTTCTTTCTTTCTTTCCAGGCAAGAGATCACTAAAGTATATAAGAAATATGACTTTGGACGCAGAACTCAACACTATTTAACTAATCTATTATATGATAAGCTAATAATCAATAATGGTTTTAACAAACTAATAACAACTAACAATTAGAAGATTAATGATAAGCAAACTAACCAATCTATTATATGATAAGCTAATATTAGTAGCCTATAGTTGCAACTTCCATTGATCACACACACACAAATCAGACACATTAGGGTCCATTTACTTGAAAATATTTCTTATTTTCATTTTCTAAAAGTTGTGTCAAAAACTGTTTTCATTATTTTCATAAATACATCTTCATTAACTAGCATTTCATCTTCTATCCATGACAATTGTTTGCTTAGCATAGTAAAGTAATTAATTGGAACCTGAACAATAGCACGATTTCCAGCAAGAAGTTTAGATTCCCAACTTGAAATGGTTGTAATTCCACGATACAAACAGTCAAAGTGAACCTGTAATGAAGAAGAAGAAATGAAGAGTAGTTAACAAATTTGGAAGAAAAAAATTAACAATTTCCCCTTTCCAAAAGTGAGCAAATCTGAATAGTTGAACCTTTTTTAGCAAATCAAAATCGGAGAATGATTTAGGGTTTGCTAATCAACTAATAAATCATTTCTTTTTTCCTTTAATCAACAAATAATCATGAAAATAGAACAAATTAGATAGAGTGCACGAGAGAGATAACAAAAATCAAACGAGAGAATGAGAGAGAAACAGACAGACAGAACGAGAGATCGAGGGAGAACCTGTGAACGACAGCGAGCGAACTTCGAGGTAGCAGCCGGAGCGGTATGAGTTGATGAGCGGCGGGAATCTGGGTTGGAGAAGGTTGCAATCTGGATGAGGTTGGGAAAAAAAGAAGTATTTAGGGTTCTATAGAGACAAGTGAGAATGAGTGCATTTTTTATTTATGTGAGAGTGAGTTTTTTTTACTTGTATATAATTCACGTATTATTTTCTTCGTATATGGAAAAGTTATGGTAAACAGAACACGAAAAAAATTTGAACAAGTTTGTATTTTTCTTTCTTTACCCACGGTCTTTTTTAATTTTACCCACGCAACAACTGTGAAAATACATTTAAAAAAATCAATTTATCTTATAAATAGTATAAACACGGGTTTTCCGTAGATAAATAATTAACTCACGGACCGAGATCCGTGAGTAATTTTCCGTAGGTATTCAGATCTTTTCTTCTAGTGGAAGCTGCTAAAGGAAACATCAACAAACCACATATGTTTGATGGAGAACATTTTGAGTAGTTACTTTATTTCACAAGATCCTAAACTTTGGGACTTGGTGGAAGATGGTTATATTGCTCCAAAGAATAATGATGGTATTGAGATTCCCAAGAAAAAGGTGAATGATGATCTGAAGAAGATGTACTATATGCATCATAAGTCTAGAACATTCATGACAAATGCAATCACTTTCAAGGTGTTTGACAAGTGCTCCGACAAGGAGACAACGAATAGGATTTATGATAGTCTAACTCTGACCTATGAAGGAAGCAAACAAGTTCAAGAAGCAAAGTCAAAATGTATGAGTTTCTCAAGATGGAAGAAGATGAAGACATTGAAACAACATTTTCCAAATTCCAGACTCTGGTCTCAAGATTAAATATACTTGAGAAATGTTAAACTACTATTGATCATGAAAAAAAATGTACTAAGAAGTTTGTCAATCAAGTGGAGATATAAAATCAATGTTCTTCAGGAAGCAAAGGATCTGAATACTCCAAAGCTGAAAGAATTAACCAACCTTGGCTTTGAAATCCAAGCATAAGAAAGTTCTAAAGGCCACAATAGGATTAGAGGATGATGATTCAAAGGATCATAATTAAGCCACAGAGGAAAAGGAACTAGCTTTCAAAACCAAAAATATTCAGAAAGTGTGGCACTACAAAAAGAAATCATTTCCACAAAGATATTCCATACAATCAAGAAAAGGAAATGATGAAAAATCTAAAAAGAAAAGCATTATCTACTATGGGTCAAACGAACTTAGACATGCCAAGTCAAAATGTCCAAATATGAAGAAACAAAATCATTAGAAAAAAGATTCCAGGCCCAAGAAGTAGAGTTTGATGGCTACATGGGATGATTATGGTGAATCATCTGATGATGAACATTTGATGACTCATACCAACTCTGCCTCTAGATCCAACACAAATTATGACTCTAGAAGTGAATTAGCAGATGAAGAAATTGAGGTATTTTCTCACTTATCTTGATCTAATTTAACTACTGGAATCAAAAAATTTCTTTAAAACTTAAAATACTTATAAAATAAAATGCAAACCTAAATAAAGAAATTAATGTTATAAAGAATCAAAGTGCTGAAGTTAATATAGAAGATACAACTCTAAAAACTGATATTGATGAACTTAACGTTGAAAATCTAACTCTAAAAAGTAATCATAATTCAACATCAAGTGAAAATCCCACATGTAACTCGGATGAGCATGGATAAGTATTTCAAGATTTTCTTGTTAATTGTATGGAAAAAGGCATGTATACTTTTATGATTTATGGAGCTAATAAAAAATTGTAAAAGATGTCTAGGATTTGAAAAACTATAACTGAGCCTAAACCTATTCCCTTTGATATCTTGTATACTGTTTTCTCTAAGAAAGGTCACTCCAAATTATCTTGTCCTGTGTTAAACAAAGGAAGTACAAGAAACATTTCAAGTCTAACAAACCAAGACCCATCCAAATTTGGGTACCTAAGAACAAAATTATTTGTGTTGCAGATTTCCTCAGCAATCAAGTTAAAACACCAATCATGGTACTTGGATAGTGGATGCTTACGACACATGACGGGGGAAAAATCTATGTTGCAAGAACTAACAATGAGCAAATGAGGCACAATGACTTTTGGAGGAAAACAAAAAGGTGAGATCATTGGTCAAGGTACAGTTTGTAATGGTACTTCCCTTTCTATTAAAAATGCCTCGTTTGTTTAAGGTCTTAAGCATAACTTATTAAGTATTACTTAGTTAAGTGATAGTAATTATGATATTATATTTAATCACAAAACATGTAAGGCAATTATTCAGAAGAATGGATTTGTACTCTGTATATGTTAGAGGCAAAACAACATTTATAAGATGTTAGAAAATAAAGAGAAATAAATTTGGCACAAAAGATTAAGTCATGCAAACCTTGATTTCAAAACTGATTAAACTTCAACTAGTCAGCCATTTACCTAAGCTTAGTTACAAAATTGAAATCATATGTGAAGCTTGTCAACAAGGAAAGAAAAAAACAAACAACTCCTTTACTCCTAAGAACTCGGTCTATACCTCAAAGTCCATTGAGCTCTTACATATAAAATCTCTTTGGGCCAGTGAAAACAACCTCTCTAAGTGGAAAGAAATATGACTTTGTTATAGTAAATGATTACACTGGATGGACATGAGTAAAATTCTTAAAAAGTAAGGAGGAATCTCATAAAGTATTAATCAAATTATGTAAAAAAGTAATGAATGAAAAGGGTCTTAAGATTGTAACAATTAGCAGTTATCATGAAAGAGAATATGAAAACAAGTTTTTTTTGAAGTTTTGTGATGAGAATGGAATCTCTCACAAGTTCTCCTCTCCTAGAACACCCCAACAAAATGGAGTTGTAGAAAGAAAGAATAGATCACTTCAAGAAATTGTTAAAACCATGTTAAATGAGATGATCGAATGTTGCAAAACACTTTAAGGCTGAAGCAATTAACATTGCCTGTTATGTTCAAAATAGAGTTGTAATTAGGTCTATATTGAATAAAACACCGTATGAATTGTGAAAGGTAACAAGCCTAACATCTCTTACTTTAAACAATTTGGTTGTACTAGTTATATGTTGAACACTAAAGATATCAAAAGTGTACCTTCGTTGGATACTCTAAAAGATCTAAGCCTTCTAAGGGAAACTCATATTGTGGAAGAATCCATAGATGTTAAATTTGATAACAAACAACTTCACCTTGAAAAGTCAAAGCAAGATGATGATAATGTAGGTTTACCAGAACCTGAAAAATCAAAGGATACAAGAAAATCAGAAGAAGATTACAAATCTTTACAGGATGAATTTGATCAAGTTAGAAACAGTTAAGATAAGTCAGAAGTAAGATTTAGATAGAAGTACAAGTCATCTCATCTTGAAACTTTAATAATTGGAAGTGCAAGTGATCCTTTGAGGACTAGATCATCACTAAAAGATACCACTTTGTTTGGATTGCTCTTATCAATTGAGTCTACCTCTATTGATAAAACATTGACAAATGATGGATGGATTCTTGCAATACAAGAAGAGTTAAATGAATAGAAATAGATGTTAAAAGTGTTTTTCTTAATCGTTATATAAGTGAAAAAGTCTTTGTTAAGCAAACCCCAGGTTTTGAAAGTTCTGAAATTCCAAATCATGTTTTTAAACTTAGAAAATCTATGTATGGTCTAAAACAAGCACCTAGGGCATGGTATGATAGACTTAATAATTTATTGCTAAAAAATAACTTTGAAGGAGGACAATTAGATGATACACATTGTATAAAATTGATAGAAGATGACATTCTTATTATTCAAATTTATGTTGATGGGATTATTTTTGGATCTACTAATGGCATTCTTTGCCAATAATTTTCTAAATTGATGCAGTTTGAATTTCAAATGAGTATGATTGGAGAACTTAAGTTCTTCTTAAGGATACATATTTAGCAAAGTCAAAAAAGGTATATACATTCATTAAACTAAGTATACAAAAGAGTTTCTCACAAAGTTTAAGATTAGTGATTGTGAACTTATGGCTACACCAATGCACCCTACTTGTTCACTTGAAAGAGATGAACCAGGTCAAAAAGTTGACAAGAAAACCTATAGAGGAAGGATAGGATCTCGACTTTACCTTACTACTTCCAAACATGACATCATATTTAGTGTGTGTTTATGTGCAAGATTTAAAGGTGGCCCCAGAAAATCACATTTAACTGCATGAAAGAGAATCCTTATATACCTAAAAGACATTACCAATATTACCTTGTTTGACAAAAAATCTTCTATTTACAAACTAAGTAAGTATTGTGATTCTGATTATGCTCGAGATAAACGTGAGAGAAAAAGCACAAGTGGAAATTACATATTTTTAGGTGACAAAAGAGGGAGAAAGATGTTTGATAATGTGAGGAGAAAAAATACATAGACTTAGGAGGAGCCTTAAGTAAGGGGGAGTCAAAGTATTTTAAATATATTTTATTATAAAAAATACAGTATTGTCATCATCAAAAAGTGGGAGATTGTTAGAACCAAGTTAGTTTTATACTTAGATTTTTTATGTTAACAAAAGAATTTTATGAAAACCATATATTTGAATTCACAAAGTATGGAAGAAGATTCATATTTTTTAAGACAATTTAAAATAAGATTTGATTCAGATTTATTGAAGAAAAACGTGGACCAAGTTGATAAAGATTTGATCATGATTTATCACAAAAATGTATGAATTATTTACAAGAAGATTTGATCAATATTTATCGCAAGACGATATGAATTATTTACAAGAAGATTTGATCAAGATTTATTTGTAAGAGGATATGAATTAATTAAAAGAAGATTTGATCAAGATTTATCACAAGAAGATATGAGCTATTTACAAGAAGATTTCATCAATATTTATCACAAGAAGACATGAATTATTTACATGAAGATTTGATTCAGATTTATTGAAGAAAAACGTGGACCAAGTTGATAAAGATTTGATCATGATTTATCATAAGAATGTATGAATTATTTACAAGAAGATTTGATCAATATTTATCGCAAGACGATATGAATTATTTACAAGAAGATTTGATCAAGATTTATTTGTAAGAGGATATGAATTAATTAAAAGAAGATTTGATCAAGATTTATCACAAGAAGATATGAGCTATTTACAAGAAGATTTGATCAATATTTATCACAAGAAGACATGAATTATTTACATGAAGATTTTATCAAGATTTATCGACATGAAGATATGAGTTATTTATAAGAAGATCAAGATTTATCAAAAGAAAATATGAATTATTTACAAGAAGATAAGATCAAGATTTATCACAAGAAGATATGAATTATTTGCAAAGAGATGATTCAAAATTTGACAAAGGATGAAATACTGAATTAGACTTAGTCATCTTCCTACTTGTGAAAGTTCAAGAATTGGTTAAACACTATGATCCCGTCCAGATCAAAGCAAGCAATAGGAAGGAAGTTTAATATGAAGAATTTGCAAACTCAATTTGAACAAAACAGAAACAAAATCAATATGAAATATTATCTAAAAGCATCTTGTTTATAATTATTTTTGAATAAGGTCATTGTTAACCAAGCTAGGAATGATGATACAATTCACAATCAAACAAGGACTAAATTGAAGACGTAATTTCATCTACAAATAGATATCCAAGGTCGAAGAAGATGATCATCAAAAAATCAAAAACGAGTAGAATAACTCAAGTTCAACATTCTAAATTCATCTTAGAGTTCAAAGAGAGAAACTCTTGTTCGAATGTGAAATATTTTCTATGTGTTTTATTAAAGTGTGATAGCCATTGTTATAATCATCAAGTATGAAATAGTTTAGTCAAATAATGAAAAAATTATCAACTTAGTCAAACACAGTTCTACTCCCTTCTCGTATTCGCACCTTTACTTTTTACTACATAGTTTGAATTGTAATAATTTTTGTGCTTCAATTTTTCAACTACACTTGAAGTGTAAATCACTTCTATCTCTCGTTATAACATTATCGAAAGCAATCCAATAGTTAAAGAGAGATGATATCTCTTGTAATATGAAAATATTCTTTAAAGATAAATTTTGTTTGAAGAGTTCTCTTAGGTTGCTAAAGGCTTCATGCTAATCTTGTTTTGAAAGCTTGGTTATAATAATAATAATAATAATAATAATAATAATAATAATAATTCTGAAACTAGACGTATGCCTTAGATTATTAGTGGCTAAATGAGTATAATTCATTATGGTGTCTTCTTTTATTTCTACACATTTATTTTATGCACTTTTTTTGTCTCACGTTTGATTTTAATTTGTTTTCAAACATTGCATTTAATTTACTCAATTTTTTTATGCTTAATTTTTTTTAAAAGTTTACAATTCACCCCTCTATATCTAGAATCACTTGTTCAAGAAGTGGCATCAAAGCCTAACTCATTGTGTAAAGACTAATCATCTCAAGAGTCAAGATGACTTCAAACAGCGATTGTGTCAATCAGCCCATATTTCAATGGTGATTGGCATGACTATTGGAAAGAAATAATGAAAAATTTCTATTAAGGCTTGTTGTCTTATGTAAGACCGATAATTTTTAAGCATACTTTATGTATTTTAGTGTATTTTGGTATTGAACTCGGAGGCTTTTTAGCCAAAGTAATTAATATTTTGGGAGTTTAAAGGACCAAAAAGTTATAATGATGCTCGATTAAAATTACTCATCGATAAATAAATTAAATTAACTGCGGTGAATCTTTTACGAAGAATTTAATGTGAAATGGTAATTTTAATAAATATCTTGATATTTGGAGATATTTGTCAAAAGTAATTAATATATATATATATATATATATATATATGTTTGTGTGGAGAGAAAAGTAAAGGAAATAGAAAGAAAAGAAATAGAAAGGAAGGAAAAAGGAAGAAAGGAAAAGAGAAAGAAAACAGAATCCTTCTTCTTCCTCTACCTCGCGTGAAACTCCCTCCCTTCTTCTTCCATTTTTGTTTTCTTGGCTTCCTTTTAGTTTAAGAAAAGAAACCCAAGGCTTAGTGGGTGAGAATTATCAAATTCCCAGCTTCTTCCTTCTTCCCAGATTCGAAAACGGAGTTAGGGATTTCAAAACCGTCAAACACAAACCTCCCCATTTCATCTAGATCTAAGCTTCGTTTCGCGAAGAGATAGAAGGGAAAGTTGTTCACCGCCATGCTACGGTGCTAGTGAACCAACTTCGGAAGCGACGTCACGAGCGGAGACTTTACCGGATTTACTCGCGGTGCCTTAATCGCACGTTAAAGCTAACGTTAAGGTAATGGCTCCTTCCAAACTTTTAGTTTGCATTTAGGGACTTATATATGGTTGTATGGAAAAGAATTTTGTTAGGGTTGAAGTGTTGATTTGGGGGAAAATGAATCTAATGCTTTTATGGGTAAAATCTTAGAGTTGGGTTTTGGTGATATTGATGAGTGTTTTGTGGAAAATGAATTTAACCCATTTATGTGTGGTTTTGAGGAAATGAAATTTTATATGTTGAGTGGTGGGTTGTGATGATTTGTGTTCGTCGTATTTGTCGTGTTCATAATTAATACTTATGAAATTTGAGATGTGTTTGTGTGGATTTTGTGGAAAAATGAATTGATGTGATTTGGTGTGAATTGTGGATTGAAGTTGAGAATATGTTTGAGTATGTTCTGGGTGGAATTTGAAAATCATTAGAGTTAAACGAGTATTAAAAATGGGGAATCTTTTAATATCTCTATTTACTTAATATTTGTCGTGAAAATCATTAGAGTTAAACGAGTATTAAAAATGGGGAATCTTTTAATACGTCTGTTTACTTAATGTTTGCAGTGAAAATCATTAGAGTTAAATGAGTATTAAAAATGGGGAATCTTTTAATATCTGCATTTACTTAACGATTGTCGTGGATAGAGTCATAGTATGCTCATGCATTTCATAGTTCATGGCGACCGGATGGGCCATGGTGATAGTGGTGACCGAATGGGTCATGAGATGATTCCATGTGATTTGTTGGTTCATCTTATCCTTGCGAGGATTGTCGCGTCGTGTAAGGTCTGCGATAGACTGCACATTTTTGGTAAATCATGCTGACCCGTGATAGGTGGCACCTCGGTAAATAGTACTTCGGCCTGTGATAGGCGGTACATTTACGTTTGATTTAAACCCAGAATACAGTTTACACTAAAAACCTTTAAGAAATCGATTTCTCAATCGATTTGCTTAGTAAAAACTTTTATTCTGAGTCAGACAATCGATTGCTCAGTTGTTTCATCCATTGGTTGGTCAGTTGATTTATTACTTGATTGTTTAAAAACCTTATTTGATTTCATTTTACTTGGCAAGTATTATATGAACGTTTAGCATATGGAAAACCCTTTTAAGGTGCATGCTAAGTTGAAAGGTTATTTTGTGCATTTAAAAACTTAAATGTTATGTGTTAATTGTTAATTTCGGTTGGTGACCCTTTACAACTATTGTGGAAATCTGGCTTTGCCCTCATATGAGAATCAGGATAATCCAATCGGTTCGAACCCTGTGGATGGGAATGTAGACAAAAGAAAGTTCCTCTTCTTGAATTCTAAAAAGGGTGGTTATGTCTCTTATGGTTATGTCAACGAAGGTAAAATCATTATTGGTGTTCCCTTTACCTTATTATTGAAACTATTCTACTTGTTGATGGCTTGAAATACAATTTGCTAAGTATTAGTAAATTATGCGATAAAGGTAGTGTGATATTGTATTTGATTCTTCTAAATCCACAACCATGGATTCTATTAACAAACAAATTGTTTTGGTTAGTCGAAGAACTGAAAATATCTATATTGTTTATCTAAATGATCTATATTCAAATAATGCATGTTGTCTTATTAGTAAAGAAAATGAAACTTGGCTATGGCATAGAAAAATAGTTCACATCCACATGGATCATTTAAATAAACTTATTCACAATGACTCATAATTGATCTATCAAAGATCCATATTAAAAAGAAAAATATAGTTCACCATTGACTTTATACTCCACCAATTTGTTAATGCACACAACCAAGTAATTGAATGATCATATTTCAAGAGGCATAGCAGAATAAAAAAATTGTATTAAAATGACTTTTTATTTCACGAAATTTGTTCATAATTACATATTGACCATACTCAAAATAGTGCAAAAATTTAAAAACACATAAACTACAAAAAAAATACATCTATTTATCACATGTCAGACTCTTTTTTATCAAACATTCAAATAAAAATACTCCCCCAATTTATACAAAGGATCATTCAAGTAACTATTCGATTAACTAATATAATCTAGAAATAGTATAAAATAATATGCAACAATAGATAAACAATTCAATTCTTGATACATACATTGGATGGATTAAATTACATCTCTTAGTTTTGAAACCTCAAAAGTTGTACCTTCATCTCTTTAATGTTGGTGGAATGACCTTTATCCTTAGGAAGTTGTACACAATATTATTAACCAGATTATCCAATTCCTTCCTAAGTGATGAACTTAATATTAAAATCAACTTGTTTAATATTAATTCTAATTTAACAATAATAGATTCAAAACTGAGATTCAAGAACACATGTATTATCAAGACTAATATTAATTCCAATTTAACAATAATAGATTCAAAACTTATTCAAAACTGAGATTCAAGAACACATGTATTATCAAGATAAAGAGTATAGAGATAGAGAAGTCTGCACCATGGATTTTTATACTAATTCGACTATCTATTCGATAGTCTACATCCAGTCCCGAAATCACTTACTGATTCCAGCCTTTACTAGAAATGATTTGAGTATGTTTACAGACTTTCTAGCACTTCAATGCCTATACATCTAACTCAACATCAATCTACCACAACAACCAATCTATCCTAAATAACTAATCTCCAAGCTCTAGCAAGATCAGATTGAGATCTCTTTTAGATGATCACACACACTCTAAAAGACGACCACCAGTTTCACAATACTGGATTTCAACAACAACCAATCTATCCTTAAGAACTAATCACCAAGCTCTAGCAAGATCAGATTGAGATCTCTTTTAGATGATCACCAGTTTCACAATACTGGATTTCAACAACAACCAATCTATCCTTAAGAACTAATCACCAAGCTCTAGCAAGATCAGATTGAGATCTCTTTTAGATGATCACACACACTCAAAAAGATGACCACTAGTTTCACAATACTGGATTTCCACTCTCTTTCTTTTACAAAGATGGTTCTTGCAAAAAGACTAAAACACTTGATTCAATCACAATGAATTCTCACACAAAGTATTTGCCAATAATGTTTGTGAGTTATAACAATTTTTCTCAAGGTGTATTTTTCGAAAAGCTAACGAAATTCTTTCAGTTTTCTATATCTATTATAAAAATTGTGATTGATTCAGTTTATATAGTTTCATAAAAACTTCAGACAAATTGATTTCCCAATCGATTTTATTAATGCGTATTTCCAGCTCAATCGATTTTGCATTTCTTGTTTTTCTTGAAATTCTTGAAATAGATTAACTAATCGATTTGCTAATCGATTTTTTTAATGCATATATCAGAAACTGATATTCAGTTCTTATCAGAGTCGATTGAATAATCGATTATAATTGTTTTGTTCAAAATGTGAGATCAAACAATCGATTACTTAGTCGATTCACTTTCATTAACATAATCGATTTGGCAATGAGCTAATTTCTCCCTATAACTCAGACACTTAATCAAATCGATTTGTCAATCGACTAATTTGTCACTGTAACTCAGACACTTAATCAAATCGATTTTCCAATCGACTGATTTGTCCCTATAACTCAGATATTTAATTAAAATTGATGTGTCAATTGATTATGCAATATGTTTCTGATAAATGATGAACTAATTCATTCATGCAATCGATTAACTAATTGATTAGTAGAAAGTTTGTAACTTAAGAAAAGTATATCAATCGATTGTCCAATCGATTTCTTTTAATCATAGAACACAATTATGATAAAAACATTTAAGTAATCGATTTGCTAATCGATTAACTCAGTGAAAACTTTGTTCTATGAATCAGAAAATCGATTAACCTATTAATTTACCAATCGATTGTCCAATCGATTTCTTTTAATCATAGAACACAGGTCTGATAAAAACATTTAAGTAATCGATTTGCTAATCGATTAACTCAGTGAAAACTTTGTTCTATGAATCAGAAAATCGATTAACCAATTGATTTACCAATTGATTGATTAACACACTGATTTTATGATTTCAGTTTTAATTGGCAAATATTAGATGTGTGAAATCATAATGATGAATCTAACTAATAAACACTATGAACAATAGACAAATTTACACATAATCTTCAAGCCTTGTATGATATGATCAATCTTTGCTTGATTGCTTGAGATGCAAGATTTGTCCACATAATCTTCAAGCCTTGTATGATATGATAAATCTTTGCTTGATGACTTCAGGTCCAAGATTTGTCCAATTGTAGTGTTTAATACTTTCCTCAAATGTATCTCAACCCAAACTATTAGATTAATCAAATAATGCATATACATTGTATGTTTGGAAGTTATACCAAAATCATAGTCAATGAGGCATATATCTTACAATCTCCCCCTTTTTGATTAAATGACAAACATACAATTTAACTTTGAGTTTACATTTCAAAATTAAAACTTAACTTTATAATAACTCTTATTTAAAACTCCCCCTGAATTATAGACTTCATAATTCATTTCAATTTCAAATTTCAGATTCAATTTTCAGTATACATGATAAGATAAGCATAAGCACAAGTTAAATTCATCCAAATTCTCCAAGTTAAATTCTTTCAAATTCTCCCCCTTTGTCATTGAGTTCAAAAAGATAATACAAGAGAGAATAATGATTCAAAAGCTTTTAAGAGAGATATACTGAAAAACAAAAACAAAATTACAAAACAACAAAAAAAACAAAAGCCTAAACAACTAATCTAGGGTTGTTCGTCATTATGACCAATGGGAGAGGTAGAGACTGCTATGTTAGCCTTAGCAAGGGTCTCCTCACCATGAGGTTCATAACTATCAAGGTTTATAGGGGTTGTTTCTTCAGTTGCCTCCAACGGCTAGTATTTTTGCAACAGTCATATTGCAAATCGATTCCCAAATTGATTTTCTTAAGTAAATGTTCAATGGATAAATCAATGTCCAAATCGATTTCCATATCAGTTCAGGAAAACTTCTCATAACAGCATCGATTTCCAAATCGGTTTCTTTAAAGATATTGACCAGTGCAGGTATTCCAATCGACTTATTTGGCTCGTAGTTTTTATAATTTGACAAAATCGATTACCAAATCGATGCTCGTGTTTGAGTTTGGAAAATTTCTCAAATCTTTGGATTTATGGGAGAAATAGTCGATTATGAAATCGATTTTTTAAAACGATTTTCCATATCCTCAATCGATTACCAAATCGATGCTCGGGTTTGAGTTTGGAAAATTTCTCAAATCTTTGGATTTCTGGGAGAAATAATCGATTATGAAATCGATTTTTTAAAATGATTTTCCATATCCTCAATCGATTCACCAATCGATTGGATTGATGTATATTTTGTCACATCAATTTTGGTTCAGCATTTATTGCTACCACAGATCACTAAATCGATTAAGAAATCGATTTTCTTGTTTTATATTTTGACAATTGAGAAACTTTGTAGCATAAATCGCTTGTGAATTCGATTTTGTAATACATATTTGAAATTTTGACACAGGATAATCGATGTGCAAATTGACTTATCTATTGCAAGTTAGTAAATTTAGAGAAAACATCAATGTCTCAATCGATTTTCTACAGATATCATATTTCATTTTGATCCATTTTACCAAGTTTCATTCTAATATATAAGAAACTTTCTTTGGTTAGGGTTTTGGTAAAGATATCAGCTAATTGATCAGATGTATTAATATATTCAAGCATGATATTACCATTTTGGTATTGATCCCTAATGAAATGATGTCTAATCTCTATATGTTTTGTTATTGAGTGCATAACAAGATTCTTTGTGATATTTATGGCACTAGTGTTGTCACACATTATTGGCACAGTTCGAAGATCAACACCAAAGTCAAAAAGGTGTTGTTTCATCCATAATATTTGTGCACAACAACTTCCAACAGCTACATATTCAGCTTCAGCTATTGAAAGTGTATCACTATTTTGCTTCTTGCTATGCCAAGATACAAGTGAATTCCCTAATAGATGGCAAGTGCCAGATGTACTTTTTTTGTCTAATTTGCAACCAGCAAAATCAGAATCAAAATAGCCAACAAGAGTGCAAGTTGATCCCTTAGGATACCATAAACCTAGATTTTTGGTTCTTATTAGATATCTAAAAATTCTTTTGACTGCACTTAGATGGGATTCCTTAGGATTAGCTTGATATCTTGCATACACGCAGACACTAAACATAATGTCAAGTCTACTAGCTGTAAGATATAATAAAGATCTTATCATGCCTCTAAACATGGTCATATCCACAGATTTTCCCTTTTCATCTTTATCCAAATGACAAACTTGACTCATGGGTGTATCAATAGATTTAAATTTATCAAAAGCCAAACTTCTTTAAGAGATCATTAAAATACTTGATTTGACTTAGGAAAATACCATTTTTGCTTTGATTGATTTGAAATCCTAAGAAGAAGGTTAATTCTCCCATCATGGACATTTCAAATCTTCCTTTCATCATATTTTCAAATTCTTCGCAAAGCTTATTGTTTGTGGATCCAAAAATTATGTCATCGACATAAATTTGGACAAGTAGAATGTCTTCCCTTTTTCTTTATAAAGAGTGTTTTATCAACATTTCCTCTTAAAAAATTTTGTTGTATGGGGAAATTACTGAGTTTTTCATACCAAGCTCTTGGAGCTTGTTTCAATCCATAGAGAGCTTTTGTTAGTTTATAAACATGGTTTGGAAAAGCAGGATCCTCAAATCCTGGAGTTTGACTAACATAAACCTCCTCTTGGATATCTCCATTCAGAAAAGCACTCTTTACATCCATTTGATACAATTTAAAATCCATGATACAAGCATAAGCAAGCAAAATCCTAATTGCTTCTAATCTGGCTATAGGAGCATAAGTCTCATCATAATCAATACCTTCCTTCTGGTTGTAACCTTTAGCAACTAGTCTAGCCTTATTTCTTGTTATTACTCCATTCTCATCCATCTTATTCCTAAACACCCATCTAGTTCCAATAATATGTTTGTTTTCTGGTTTAGGAACTAAGATCCATACTTTGTTTCTCTCAAATTGAATAAGCTCTTCTTGCATGGCAATTATCCAATCATTGTCCAAGCGAGCTTCTTTTATATTCTTAGGTTCTACTTGAGAAACAAAAGTTGTGAAATTACTGAAGTGTCTAACGGATTTTCTAGTAGCGACCCCTTTAGAAATTTCTCCTATGATGTTGTCAATAGGATGGTTTTTGTTGAATTTCCATTCCTTAGGTAAGTCATCTTCCCTTATAGGTTCTATATAATCAATGTCAGTTGGAGGTAATGTTTCATTTGGTTCTTTTGGATCTGATTCTTCAATTTCATCAAGAGAATCACCAACTGTAAGAGGGATACTATTCAAGTTTTTGGTAAACATTTCATCAAATTTGACATGAACAGATTCCTCTATAGTTTTAGTTCCTTTATTGTAGATCCTATAGGCCTTACTAGATTGTGAATATCCTAGAAAAATTCCCTCATTTGCCTTAGAGTCAAATTTCCCTGATGCTCTTTTCCATTATTCAGTACAAAACACTTGCATCCAAAGACTCTAAAATAGGCAATGTTTGGTTTTCTACCTTTGTATATTTCATAGGGTGTTTTTCTAAGGATAGGCCTAATTATAACTCTATTTATCACATGAGTAGTTGTGTTTATTGCATCAGCCCGAAAGTATTTTGGAAGCTTAGAGTCATTAAGCATTGTTCTAGCAAGTTCTTCTAGAGCTCTATTCTTCCTTTCTACAACTCCATTCTATTGTGGAGTTCTTGGGGCTGAATAAATGTGGTGAATTCCTTTTTTATCACAATAATTGTCAAAAGATTCATTTTGAAATTCTCCACCATGATCACTCTTAATGGAAACTATTTTCTGATTCTTCTTATTTTGAACTTGATTTGCAAATTTTTTGAAAATTGAAAAGGCATCACTTTTGTGAGACAGAAAATAAGTCCATGTATATCTAGAGAAATCATCAAATAAAACATAGCCATAAAGATTTCCTCCAAAACTTTTTACTTGAGAGGGACCAAATAGATCCATGTGAATCAATTGTAGAACTCTATTAGTTTGTACTAAGTCTATTGGTGGGAAAGAGGACTTGGCCAATTTACTTTTCTCACAAGAGTCACATAATTTGTCCTTAGTAAATTTTATGTTTGGAAGACCTAGCACTAGTTGTTTGCTAACAAGTTTGTTAAGACGGTTTATATGTGTGTGAGCTATTCTCTTGTGCCACAACCAATCTTCATCAGATTTAGATAACAAACAGCAAACATTATTTGCAGACAAAGAGTCAAGATCAATCATGTATATATTATTTACCCTTTCACCTACCAATTTTATGCTATCATCTTCCTTGTGCTCAAGTGTACAAGTATGTGATGTAAAATATACCTGGTAGCCTTTATCGCAAAGCTGACTAATGCTAAGCAAGTTGTGTTTCAAACCATTTACACAGAGAACATCCTTGATTACCGTTATTGATTCAATCCCTATGTCTCCAGCACCAAGTATTTTGCCTTTATTGTTGTCACCATACTTCACATATCCTCCTCCTTTCAAATTCAGAGATATGAAATTTGATTTGTCTCTAGTCATATGCTTGGAACATCCATTGTCTAGGTACCATGAGTGAGTTTTGGAGGTCAAGCAGATCTGCAATATTATTAACCAGATTATCTAATTCCTTCCTAAGTGATGAACTTAATATTAAAACCAACTTGTTTAATATTAATTCCAATTTAACAATAATAGATTCAAAACTTAGATTCAAGAACACATGTATTATCAAGATTAATATTAATTCCAATTTAACAATAATAGATTCAAAACTTATTCAAAACTGAGATTCAAGAACACATGTATTATCAAGATAAAGAGTATAGAGATAGAGAAGTGTGCACCATGGATTTTTATACTGGTTCGACTATCTATTCGATAGTCTACATCCAGTCCTGAAATCACTTACTGATTTTAGCCTTTACTAGAAATGATTTGAGTATGTTTACCGAATTTCCAGCACTTCAATGCTTATACATCTAACTCAACATCAATCTACAACAACAACCAATCTATCCTTAAGAACTAATCACCAAGCTCTAGCAAGATCAAATTGAGATCTCTTTTAGATGATCACACACACTCTAAAAGATGACCACCAGTTTCACAATACTGGATTTCAACAACAACCAATCTATCCTTAAGAATTAATCATCAAGCTCTAGCAAGATCAGATTGAGATCTCTTTTAGATGATCACACACACTCTAAAAGATGACCACCAGTTTCACAATACTGGATTTCAACAACAACCAATCTATCCTTAAGAACTAATCACCAAGCTCTAGCAAGATCAGATTGAGATCTCTTTTAGATGATCATACACACTCTAAAAGATGACCACCAGTTTCACAATACTGGATTTCCACTCTCTTTCTTTTACAAAGAAGGTTCTTGCAAAAAGACTAAAACACTTGATTCAATCACAATGAATTCTCACACTAAGTATTTGCCAATAATGCTTGTGAGTTATAACAATTTTTCTCAAAGTGTATTTTTCGAAAAGCTAATGAAATTCTTTCAGTTTTCTATATTTATTATAAAAATTGTGATTGATTCAGTTTATATAGTTTCAGAAAAACTTCAGACAAATTGATTTCCCAATTGATTTTAGTAATGCGTATTACAAGCTCAATCGATTTAGTGTTTCTTGTTTTTCTTGAAATTCTTGAAATAGATTAACTAATCGATTTGCTAATCGATTTTTTTAATGCATATATCAGAAACTAATACTTAATTCATATCAGAGTTGATTGAATAATCGATTATAATTATTTTGTTCAAAATGCAAGATCAAACAATCGATTACTCAGTCGATTCACTTTCACTAACATAATCGATTTGGCAATGGGCTAATTTCTCCCTGTAACTCAGATACTTAATCAAATCGATTTCCCAATCGATTGATTTGTCCCTGTAACCCAGACACTTAATCAAATCGATTTGTCAATCGACTGATTTGTCCTTGTAACTCAAATATTTAATTAAAATTGATGTGCCAATCGATTATGCAATATGTTTCTGATAAATGATGAACTAATTCATTCATGCAATCGATTAGCTAGTTGATTAGTAGAAAGTTTGTAACTTAAGAAAAGTATATCAATCGATTTCTTTTAATCATAGAACACAGGTCTGATAAAAATATTTAAGTAATTGATTTGCTAATCGATTAACTCAGTGAAAACTTTGTTATATGAATCAGAAAATCGATTAACCAATTGATTTACCAATCGATTGTCCAATCGATTTCTTTTAATCATAGAACACAGGTCTGATAAAAACATTTAAGTGATTGATTTGCTAATCGATTAACTCAGTGAAAATTTTGTTCTATGAATCAGAAAATCCATTAACCAATTGATTTACCAATTGATTGATTAACACACTTATTTTATGATTTCAGTTTTAATTGGCAAATATTAGATGTGTGAAATCATAATGATGAATCTAACTAATAAACACTATGAACAATAGACAAATTTACACATAATCTTCAAGTCTTGTATGATATGATCAATCTTTGCTTGATTGCTTGAGATCCAAGATTTGTCCACATAATCTTCAAGCCTTGTATGATATGATCAATCTTTGCTTGATTGCTTGAGATCCAAGATTTGTCCACATAATCTTCAAGCCGTGTATGATATGATCAATCTTTGATTGATTGCTTGAGATCCAAGATTTGTCCAAGTGTAGTGTTTGATTCTTTCCTGAAATGTATCTCAACTCAAACTATTAGATTAATCAGATAATGTATATATATTTTATGTTTAAAAGTTATATCAAAATAAAATCATAGTCAAAGAGACATATATCTTACATTTATGAGTAAATTTATTTATTAAAAAGCGGGTGCAAAATTAGGAAGAGTTTGTTATTCAAATTAGATATGAAAAATTTGGTGCAAGATAATGATTATCTTTTAGTGTTGTCAAACTAATCGCAAAATGATACTTGTTAAACATCATGCTATACACTGATTGGTGAACCAAATAATGAGAGATGACTGTGAATTTAACCCTGAACCCAAACAATATTACTTTTTTTATACTCAAAAGACAGTGACATCTTGAACTTCCATTATTATGGTGCACGTGCATCCATGTTTATAAATTATAATATTTTAAACATTTATGTATAGTCATAGAATGGTGCATACATATTCGGTGGAACATAAACATGCATTATGACTATTGAGAACTGATTTGTATTGATTTAATACATTGGTTGGCAATTCATAGTGTAATATTATAAAGTGGCCTATTGATTTTCTCTATACATTGAAATTTGCATTTAATAAATGTGCATTAGATTAGTAGTTTTTTATTAGAAGTGTACAAAGTGTTTTGATTAGTCAGTTTGTTTGTTGGACTACAAAAGATTTTGTACATATTTTCACTGAAAGTGGACAAATTAAGAAAGAAAATATTTTAATTTATTATATAAATTGATATATTTATTCAAAAAGTAAATACATT
>JBBPBT010000478.1:1645518-1663158 GCA_037974875.1 Cicer bijugum
TATATATAAACAAAAATAAAGACGGTTAAAGTATATAAATTTTTTGTACTAACTCAACTACAACTCTTTTTAATAACTAACAAAAAATATTAATATCATTAATTTTAATAATATTTTTTTAAAATAATAGTTATATTAAAATCAATAAGTTTTACATGTGTTTCAAACTTTTATTTATCATATATTATGTGAACAACATAATTTCTATTTTTTTATAAATAAATCTATAATAACACATATTTTACTAATATATATTTTAAAAATAATATAAATATATTTATAATATGATATATATTTACTAATCTAAATTTAAAATGTATAAAATACTAACTTGATGTCGGGTAGAGTGTGACTTGAAGATTTCACATAGCAAAGCTTAGAACTCTTTCAAGTAATTAACACAATATCACCACTATCAAAATAAAAATTCAATAATATTAATTACATAATAACTTCAAATCAAAAATAAAAATAAAAAAGTAAATATATAATATAATATAAACTTACCAAAATTCAAGCAAGCTTGGAGGAATAATTTTTGTAGGGAGAAGGTGGAGAGAAAATTTAGAAAGAAGGTTTAGAGAGAAGGTAGAAGTGAAAAATGATTAGAGGAGTAGAGTGATATTTATAGAATTTGGTTGATCCTTTGTGGCATCCAAAACAGCCACAATGAGCAACGAATATATGGCTTTTGTGGCGGCCAAAACGATAAAAAAAGGCAGGTGTTTGTGGCGGCCGGGGCGGCCATAAATGGCAGAGATTTTGTGGTGGCCTTTGCAGCCACAAAAGGTAACGTCACTTTGGGATTTTGTGGCGGCCTTTACCCTCACAAAGGGTTGATTTTGTGGCTGAAAAAGCCCTCACAAAAATCTTAAAAATGTAGGTGGATTTTGTGGCTGCCTAAGCCCTCACATAATCACAACATTGTGATTTTGTGAGGGCTTAGGCAGCCCCAAAATCCACCTACATTTTTAAGCTTTTGTGAGGGCTTTTTCAGCCACAAATAAAGACCAATTTCAATTTTTGTATTTGTGAAGGCTTTTTCGGTCACTAATCTGTTAGGATTTATTTCGGCCACAAAATATTTGTAAAATTGGCCACAAATGAGGGGATTTTTTTGTAGTGCCAGACCTGCATCCGTCGACTAACTCTAAACCATTTACAACCGCTTGCATGCTTTTTTTTTTTTTTTTGGTTTGATCGGGGGAGTGAGTCTTTTATGCTAAGCTACTTAAACATAAATTTCATACAGTTACACTTAGTAGATTAGATTGAAGACTGTGTGATGTGTCTTAGGGGTGTTCAAAAAAAACAAAAACTGAACCAAACTGTTGAACCGAACCGAACCGAACCGAACCAAACTGGTTTTGAATTGAACTGGTTTAAGAACCGAACTGTTTTCGAACTGATTTTTTAAAACTAGAACTGAATTGAACTGGTTTTCAGTACGAAAAAACTGAACAAAACTGGTTATTGTTAACAAACCGAACCGAATCGGTTTTTATTTCCAAAAACTTGAACCGAATTTGTTTTTTTAGAAGTAATTAGAGGTAATTATATAAATTTTGGCCTATATGAACAAAAAAATTAAGTTAAACCAGTTCGATTCAGTTCAAAATAATAAATCGGTTCACCACTTTTATAAACCAATTCAGTTCGGTTTTTAGAACTGAAAACCGGTTCGGTTCGGTTTTTCCAAACTGAAAACTGGTTCGGTTTTTCCAAACTGAAAATCAGTTCGGTTCAATTTTTAAACGGTTCTAGTTCGGAACTGAACTTTGTCCACCCCTAATGTGTCTAGCTCTAAAACATTCATATAAATTTTGCAAGGCACTTGGAGGGCACAAAGAGGAGATATTCATGCACTACATTCTATTGGAGGCCCTAATTAGTATTGTTGACTAACTGATTAAAAAGGTGAAGAAGTGATCATTTTCAAAACTCATCTTTTTGACTTAATTTTCAAAACTCATATCAATTTATTTATTACTTCATATGCTCACACATATGTTTCATGATTTTGCTTTAAGAAAAGACATTAAGAAGTTCGAGAAATAAAAAAGGATTGACACAACTATGGTCCCTAAGGTACGAAAATATATCATTTCTTAAAAACTAATTTTTTTTTTGGCTTTCTAATTTTTTAATATGCTTAATTATTTATTGTACAATTTTTATAATTTCTACTCTATTTTTTTTTTTTGCCTCCTTACAAAAGTGGGGATCAAGGCGAGGGAGGAAGATTTTCTAAAATTATCAAAGAGACCATTAATACAGTAAATCATCTATAAAGGTGGTCCACCTTTATAGTTATTGTTTTTGTTTAAACTCTAATATATCACTACTAATGGTCCACCACCTCTCTTGCTCTTTTCCAAATTTCTTTAAATCATCTTATTGGTGTGCAATGCAGTATTTAGTACCTTTGCTGATTACTAAACTTCATAGAAAAACTGGGCATATCATCTTTTCCGAGATATCTCTTCTCAACTAGATTTGTGTTATAGTTTAATCAAAAGAGAAATAATAGTTAATAAAAATATTTTATATATCCATCTAATTTTTAAAAAACAGTTGCCTCTATTATATCCGAAGAAAAAAATGTAATGTAATATGTTCTAAATATATAAAATAAAATTAAAAAAGAAATAAAAAAAAATTAATTTTAATATTTCGCCGTCTGTGGGAATCGAACCCACGACCACGTGGTTAAAAGCCACGCGCTCTACCAGCTGAGCTAAGACGGCTACATATCAGAATTTATTCTATTTCCTATTTAATGTAATTAATAATAGATTAATCATTTGAAAGTAAATTCACCCCATCGAACATATTATTATTGGTCATTAGATGCAAAGCATATCATTATTATGGTTTACAAGACAACTTTATCAACGAGTTACATATTTCCTTTTTACTCTATTTGCAATTTTTGATATTTCTTGTATTTGAGTCTAGGTTCTGCATAATTTAGCAGAAATTATCCCTCAAACTGATTTGAATCATTCATAATAGAGATCATGGTTTTAAATTGGTGGTAGTCATGCTGTAAACCTTTATATTGTGGGGAGATGCGGCATAAATTGCAGCTGCAATGCTGTTAAATTACCGACTTCCAAAATTTGCAATATTTCGCCTGCAATTGCGGTTGTTAAGTGCAATTTAAAACCATGAGAGAGATATGCACAAAACTTATACACTCTATTCTTCCAAATAATGCATCACATGATACTACATGCTTACATTTCCTCTTTTTCTTCATGTTTGTAATTGTAGAGAATTCAATATGTTATCACTTCAAACCTAATTGATTACATTCTTTCACCCAGTTCCGGGTTAAAGTTTTCATCTTCTATTAGAACATGCACAATAATAATCAAGCAAAAAACCGTGCAACATAATGTAACACTTGCTTAAAGAACACATCATTCATATGGTCTATTTGGAACCCAATTTAAGAGAATCTTTCCCCCCCATCATTATAAAAAAAATTAGTGAAGAAAAATTCAAGAGTGGAAATGTGAAATTCATCTCTAATTCTTTCCCTAAAACTTTTGGATGGTGAATTAGTGACAGATTTTATTTTTTTCGTCTATAGTTTTCGTCAGTGATTTTGCTCTATTGGCTATAAATAGATTTTGTGGAGAGGGTCTAGAGTTGGCCTGAACTAATTTTTAAGACTGGGTAACCAACACACCAAATCCAACCTAACTCCTCTTTTGTACACTTCTAAAGTCAGGGGCACATTACATTGTACATAATTTTGTGGTTGTATGTTCATCAATTAGGTTTGATCTTCTCAATTTCTGTTTTAAAAATTGTTTCTCTTGATGTGTTTGGTGTTGCCCCTCACCCTCACCCTAATCTTTTTGTTTTATTTATTAGTGATATTTTTTGGGGTACTGCAAATGATTGTTGATTTATTGGGATGTCAATATAGTTGGGATATCACTAAATCATAGTGATATCTTTGCACTTCCAATTTTTACTCAAAAAAACTAAGCTTGTACTTGTTTGTGTTTCTTCAGTTGATTAATTGATTTTTAATATAAATAGGTGTTTGAACTTGATGGGCATGAGGAGGGGAGTATCAGTCCTTGCACAAAAGATGGGTCAATTGATTGTTATGGAAAACCTGCTATAAAAGCTAGGACAGGTGAATGGAGGAGTGCCTCATTGTTGTTAGGTATCAACACACCTTTTAATATTCATGTTGTTGTTGGATAGAAAATAGTATCCATCTTCATGAGTATAACTATAAACAAGATAATCATTACAAACTTGTTTTTTGGACACAAGTTTAATGGGAAACATTGAATCTATATAGTTGGGAGTATATCAGCATTTCAGTCTTTGAAATTGGACAGTCGGTCAATTTTATTTTTCAATTTTAGGAAAAAGAAATTTAGTCTTTTAAATTGAACAAGATTAATCGACGTACTTGTTTTACTAAATTTAGCATCATAACTTAAAAAAGTTTTATGTTTGTTTTCATAGAACAAGAAACTGTTCTAGTGAATATACAGAATTATTTTGATGTATGTTTTTATTTGTTTATGTAGAGACTACTCAAGGTTTTTTATTTGTTTTGATAGATATTTACTAAAGAGATATTTTGATGCGTGGACTAAACTGATTGTCTTTAATTTAAGGAACTAATTTTCTATTTCGTAAATTTGAAGAACTAAAATGTTCAACCCTTACAATTTGGAGGACCTAAATGTTGATTGACATTGTTGGCAATATTACCATCTGACCATTTTTGGAGACATGTTTAATTCAATTGTATTATGATATATTTTCAATTATATCATATTTTTATTAACTATGTAATTCTACTATTGAGACAGTGAATCAATTTCTAGTTGCATTGGCTTTCACTGGAGTTGAGGTAAATTTGGTTCTATTTGCAAAGTTAGTATTGAGACAGAGTAATGCAGAGTCAGCTAACACTTTTAGTAGATGGATGGGAACTACCTATTGCTTCTCTCTAATTGGAGCTTTCCTTAGTGACTCATACTTGGGAAGATACCTCACATGCATCATTTTTCAAGTTGTGTTCAACATTGTTAGTACTCAAATACTAATATGAACTAAATATTTACATGCAACTTTATCAATATGTATATCTTTTTATGTCGACAAGAGATTAGGAGTTGTTAACCCTTTTAAAGTAAAGTGCATGTTACACGTTTGGATGGGTGTTTAGAGTAGCATTTTTTATTCCAATATACAAACATTGTTTTATCCGAGCCAGCCAAGAAATTTGTGCAAATTGAAAATCCAGAAGGATAAATAACTAAGGTAGGCTATACTAAATGAATAATTCATTCATTTTGTTGTTGCATAGTTGGATAAAACAGTATTTTGGGTTAGATTGGATTAGTTTAGTTTATTTGAGTTTATCTAGTAACATAAATCATAGAATTTGGATTGACCTTAACTCAACTCTACAAAATTGACTAGTGCGGTGACAACTTATAAATACAAACACATATTCAGGCATTATCTCATCCAATGTAACACTCTTGACACACCTCCTCACGCCTAGGTCTGGACATTTGAAGCATAACCTGAGTAACCCGATTGCGCTGACCCGATAGTAAGTCGCATAATGGATCATGGATAGACTCTGATACCATCTTAGAGTTTGGGTCGACGTTATCTCATCAATAAACAATTGGCAGACTGTGTGATTGAGCTTATGAAAACACCTTATGATACGTCCATAAATTATTTTCAGCTTATTTTGATAAACTTTTCAAGTTAATTTATGAAAACTACTTATAGTTTATATGGAAACAACTTGACATTATTATATTATCGAAATAGCTTGTACATAAGTTTTTATATGATGATTGTTTATGCTATAAAAACAAACTACAACAGTCTTACCAAATCTAAAGTTATATTTTCTTTATGCAGGGATTGGTTTTATTATCCTTGTCAACTCACTTCCTTTTACTTAAACCTCAAGGTTGTGGAAAAATAGGATTCCTATGTGAACCTGATACACCACTTCAAGTTGCAATACTTTACATATCAATATATCTTATAGCTCTTGGAAATGGAGCTGCTGATCCTGCATTAGCAACATTTGGTGCTGATCAATTTGATGAAGAAGAACCTAAAGAAGAAAAATCTAAGACCTTATTTTTCAGCTACTTTTATGTGGCATTGAATCTAGGATCTTTAGTGGCTGAGACAGTGTTGGCTTACATAGAAACCTCAGGAAATTGGATTCTTGGATTTTGGATATGTTCTGGTTGTGGATGTTTTTCATTTCTTGTTTTTATGACTGGAACTCTTAGATACCGGCACATGAAGACTTCTCAAAATCCTATTTCTAGATTTGCGCAAGTGATTGTGTCTTCTATGAAGAAAATTAAATTTCAAATGCCTGCAAATGGAGAAGGACTCTATGAAATTCAAGAAGGGGATGATTCTAGTGGTAGGAGAATGCTCCATACAAATGGCCTCAGGTAAGTGATTTAAGAGTGTATTGAATTGTTTTTTCATTTTTGTGCATTAAATTTGTTAGAATTATAAATAATTTTAATACAAACAAGAGTCAATTCTAAGCTGAGGTAATCGATTTATGAGAAATGATATCTCGACAACAAAATCAACAACAACTTAGATGGTTAGCATCATTTATATGTGGTTAATTATATTAAATGGATGCTTAATTATATTAAATAGACGGTTAATAAATATAACAAAGTGTCACGACTCATTAACTATATAATGAATGTAATTAATCATAATTTTTAACGTCATTGACCATGTTTTTCTGGTGTTTAAATATACATAATATTCATTATAGCCATCTAAATTATATTCAAATATATATGATATTAAGGTTTTAAAATAAACATGATATCTATTAACCAAATGCCCAAAATTTATAGTTAATGACATTCAAAACCGTGCTTAATTTTGTTATGTAGATAGTTAATGAGTCACAACTCTTTATTATATTGATTAACCATCTATTAAACATAATTAGTCATGCATTTAAACTGCATTATTCATCTAAATTGTTGTCGAATTTTTTAGCAAAGTAACACAACTCTTGATGGATTGAAGCATCAAACAAACTAGATTTCACTTGATAGTTTAAACACTGGTTTTCTTATTCCTATATAGATAAAATTCATGTACCAACACTTTGTTACTTGTAAAAGTGAAAAAAGTATATATAAATTTGATATGAGAAGGAAAAGTGGAAAACAAAATCATTTGTATTCAATATTGTATCCATATTCTTTTGTTCATTTTTTTCTTAATGACAAACAGGTTCTTGATAGAGCTGCAATCATTTCCATAAATCAAAAGAACAAGTTGCTAGATAAAAGTCAAATTCCAAATCCATGGCAACTATGCACTGTCACACAAGTTGAAGAAGTGAAATGCATATTAAGACTATTACCAGTATGGTTCTGCACCATTTCCTCGTCGGTCGTCTTCATACAAATTCGCTCCCGATTCGTCGAACAAGGTTCAACAATGAACAGAAAGTTCTAAAAGTTTCAAATCCCTGCAAACATGACAGCATTCGACGTCATAAGCACATCGGCATTCATCGTGTTATTCGACGTACTCTTTGTACCAATCTACGTAAAAGTAATGAAAAGATCTCCAAAACTTCCTAGCGGGCTTAAGAGAATCGGTATTGGACTAGCTTTTACTATAATAGCCTTGGTTGTCGCTGGTTTAGTCGAGAGAAAAAGACTCGAATTCGCCAGCAAAGACGGTAAAGAGACGAGTTCTTGAGTATATTTTGGCAAATACCACAATATGTGCTTGTAGGAGTAGCAGAAGCATTTTTTTATGTAGCACAGATGAATTTTTTTACATCACAAGCACCAGATGGATTGAAAAGCTTGGGAATGGGATTGTCTATGTCTTCATCAGCACTTGGAAGTTATGTTGCAAACACTATTTTGATTGTGGTAATGAAGATTACAACAAGAAATGGACAACCTGGTTGGGTTTCACCTAATTTAAATGAAGGTCACTTAGATATGTTTTTCTTCTTGTCTGCAATTTTAACTGCTATTAATTTGGTATTTTATGTTGTATGTGCTAGAAGATATAAGGTTATAGAATTTGAGAAAAGAGAAGAGGGACATAATGAGGAAGTTGTGATTTAATTTTTTAGAGTATGGTAGCAAAATTTTTGGAAGAGTATTGAGAGAAGGTGAGGATGAAAGGAAAGTAAATAAAGAAATATTTTTTTTGGACTGTATGTCTTTATACTTGTTTATTTTTATGTGGAAACAGATTCATAGAAAGGTTTGTCATCAAGTACTATTCTAGAGGCTAAAAATTTGTAATCCAATTGGTACTTGAAATTTTTGTGTTGTATGGTTGAACTTGTGTAATCTATCTTATATATAGCATATCAATTTTGATTTATTTTGTATTATCATTGAACCTTTCAATCATTTTTTTTACACCGATAACCTCAACGTATTACATAAACTAATCCTTTATATATAAAGTTCTCCTACAAAAATTTGAATGCTAATACATTTTTAAGTTTGAATTTGAATTCATAATCTCTAGTTAAACTGGAAAAAACAAAAATCCATGGTATTCTATTGGTCAGTACATCCAAGCTTTAGTATAGGTCTCCAATCATTAAAGGAGATCAATATTTTTTTTTTTAGTTTTCTACTCGGCACCTCCCACCTCTCAATTTATATGAAAATATAATTTTGTCATTTTAATTATCTATAAAAATTTCAATTTTTTTTTATATCTTATTTTTTTTACTCCCTCTTTTAAACATTTAGAAAAATTACCGTAAAATTTGAATCTTTCCAAATCTTCAAAACCAGAAAATGAGTGATATTCGAATATTTCAAATTTTTAAAACACAAAACTTACAGATTTTTGAAACTTTCGAGCAATTTAGAACTTTCGAAATAGAAATTTTTTAGATTTTTCAAAGTTTCGAAAAATCTGAAAAGTTTTCTATTTCGAAATTTTTAGATTGCTTGAACGTTTCAGAAATTTGAAAATTTTTTATTCGAAAAGTTGTAAATTTTATGTTTATGAAAGCTTGAAATATTCGAATATCACTTATTTTTTTATTTCAAAGATTTGAAAAGATTCGAAAGCTACAATTATTTTTCTAAATGTTCGAATAAGAGAATGAAAAAATGATAGGTAAAAAAATTAGAGGTTTTTATAGTCGATTAAAAGGACAAAATTGTATTTTCATGTGGGTTGAAGGTGACAAATATAAGTGGGAGTAAAAAAATTCTATTTTTTTAATAATATAATCAAATGAAGGTGAATTTTTTGGGTTGAAAATTTATTGATCATTCAAACAAAAAATAATTTTGCATGACTTGCAACCGTAAAACTTGAGTGGAATTACTCCCATTGATCAATCAGCCATACAATGCAAGAAGATAGAAATATCCAATCTTACCCCACCAATGAAGAGATTGTTTTTCGAATTTGAATGCATAAAACAAATTGTAACTTGTCTGTAAGTTATAATTTAATTAAAAAATAATAATATTGTTTAATTTAATATTTTATTTCGAGTTCAAAGTTAACATCTCATAAATATAAATTAATTATAATAGAATTTACTGTCTTTTAATAAAATTTTAAAACCCAAGATAATGAAAGCGCTCCAAAATATTTGAAATATAAAATACCTTTTAATATTGTATAAATTGTTACATGTATGCATCAACCCAGTAAAATTTGAATGTCACCAAAAAGTTATTCTTCCATGTCTATAGTAGAAATCTGGAATTGATTTGTCTACATTTATTAATTTATTCCTCCGAATGTCGTATCTTTTATAATATATTTCTAAAAAAGTAATTATTATCAAAACATATTACTTCATTAATTTTTTAAAAATTACTTTATTCAATTTATTTAATTTTTGATAATTTAGTTAAAATTATTTTTCCAAAAAAATTATTTAGTTTATCTTAAAAATGTATCTAAAGTTTTTGACAATATAAAAACATATGTGAAACAATATTAAAAGAAAAATATATAATAATCACATAAACGAAAGAAAAACAAGCATTCTCATATTTTCAGACTCATTCCGCATGCTTAAAATTTGTATTTTAGAAATTTGTATTTTACCCGCGGACCGGTTTCCGCGGTAACACTGAGAATTGCGGGCGATTTCTACTTGTCTTAAGAAATTTTCTACGGTACCACGTTACGCAGGTAAAGCGGAAGGTAACGTTTTATTTTGCTGCAGATTTACATGCAATTGTATTTTCACAGCAACATTCATCTATTAGACAGCCACTACACGACAAATTCCGCAGCAAAGATTATGAGTGTTTATTTTCAAGAAATTCCGCAGGTAAGTTTCATGTCAATTTTTATGGTTTTATTTTCATATAAATAAGGTAGAATTGCTTTTTAAGCAAATTAAAAATATAAGATAAGTTCCACAATTAAAGATGGCAATATAATTCAGACTCATAGTAATCCATCTTGATTTGGAAAGAAAAATCTCTTTTGATTTAGTGTGAATTTGAATTTTATTCAAAATTAAATATTGGAGCAGAGACTAGTTCGGGTGTTGATAGTCACTCTGTACCACCCCAATCCGCTAGTAATATTATTGTAATTTTTAAATTTTATAGTAGTATCTATTAAATTCATTGAATTAAAAGTTTTGATAAATTTATTTATTTAATTTTAAACTCAATAATTAAATAAATTATTTTCATAATTAAAATTTTATTTTTAATTAAAATTATGACAAAAGTATTATTTCAAAATAAAATTAAAAGATAAAACTTAAAAATTTAATGATATTAAATTTAAAATATAATTAAACTAATTGACATGTTATATAACTATTGAATATTTAGTTTGATGATATGAAAGTAAATTAATTTTAAAATTTATTATAGAAGTCCCCAAAAATATAATTATTATATTTGTTTATAAAAAAGTAAAAGAAAATTGCATATAAACATAAAAATTATCCAATTTTTTTTGAAAAAAAAATTATATCAAAGACCTATTTTGTTAAAAAAAATTGTATGAATGACCTATTTTTGCATAACTCCTAAAACAAATTATTCATAAGAAACCCTCAATTTAGACCTATAGAAGAAATCCTCACACCGTCGCACCTCATCTCAAGTCACCACCGTTACACCTCGCCGCCGCATCTCAACCATAGCCACCACCGTCACACCTCGCGGCCATCGAATATTAACTTCTTTAAGTTGCATCTCAACTTCGTTGTCATCGTAACCTCGTCGTTGTCGTAAGTGTTGCGCGCCACTTGTTTTATTTCAGTATCGTTTCTCACCATTTTTTGTTATTCTCTTTCATTATTTATTTTCGTGAACTACAGTGAGTTAAGGTTTTGATTTTCTTTTGATTTAGGGTTTTTCTTCTAATTTAGTGTTTTTGTGTGTTTTTTCTTTGAATATTTTCAATTTGCAAATTGCTTTAGTTGTAGAATAGGTGTTTTTATGATATTGGAGTCTATTGTCAAGTTGAGGGAGCCAAATAATTCTGACATTGTCGCCATTGCTACTTGCATAAAGGTATAAATGCTGATTCAAATGTCCCTATCAATTATTATTGCCATTGTCGCCATTTTCCACTTTGTTGTTTGGTTTTGCTTAGTTTTGTTGGACTTTCAGGTACAAGCTAATGTATGTCTTGTACTACTTTATTTGTTTTCAAGGTTTTTGGTCAGGATAAGATAGTCTGATGAAAAAATTTCAAATGTGTTGTTTAATTGTGTCACAACATGCTTCAAAATATAGGTTTATATAGATGTTAATATATGTGGTTTTTTGTGGTGTTCTATCAGTTTAATAGGATAATTGTGAAAAAACCTAGTGGAGTTTTGTTCTACTTTTGGTGCACAAAACTGCTCCTAGTTGTATTTAGAGCGAAGATGGTATTTCCTCTTTTTCTCTAAATATTTGCTTCTATGCTCGTATATTCAGATCATTAATGTTGAAATTTTATAATTATTTTTGCAGCCTTGGATGGATAATTTGGAGGCTCAGACTTATGAGACATTCGAGAAAGATGCTATGAAATACCTTCAAGTACGACAATGCATGATACTATATTCTCAACTTCACTCTTCTGATTTATGTTTCCGCTCTGATCTTGTAGTCCCATAGCTATATCACTTCTGCGAATGTTATGAATTTATTAGCTTTAATTTAGACCCTTTCCCTCCCATATTCTTCAATTGTTGTCAAATGTCTGATGCCTGTTTTCTTTTTTAGTATGTTTGTGTAATTTAAATGATATTTTCTGTTGTCAGCTCTCTAATGAGATCAAATATCAAAGAATGTCGGCTCTTGTTTGTTACTTAGATATCTAGGTTTTGACTTGTTTGTCATAAGTTGTGTACGTGTAGTCTAATCATTAGATTTCTTTGTTACAGTACCAAAGAGCTATTAGTAAAGCATTGCAAGATATGATTACCGATGAGGAGGCATCTGTTAAAACCATTGTAAGAATTTTTGTCATGTTGTTTTTCTAAATGCATCCTCAGTGTTAGAGAAGTTACGATCACTTCCTTTGGATACATCACTTTGGATGCTTGTGTACAATATTATAGAGATCGGAATTATTTGTTTTTTTTTCATTGCTAGGTACTGATGGTTGTTGGAGCTGGACGTGGTCCGCTTGTGCGGGCATCATTACAGGTGTGATATTTTATCTAATAGTTTAAATAAATGACTGTACAATGCCAGATTGGATGTATCATATTCTTTTGAATCATTTATGTCTTTTTCATTCGTAGGCTTCAGAAGAAACTGGGCGAAAACTAAAAGTTTATGTTGTTGAAAAGAATCCGAATGCAGCTGTCACCCTCCACGTTAGTTTTGGATCTTTTAATTTATAAACGGTTATGTTGAAATGTGCCAATATATATTTTGTTTACTACTGAAATAGAAAAACTCAAATTCATTGCCTAAACTTCATCAAGCATTATTTAGTGAAGTATGTTTGAATAGTTTTAAGATTTTGGCACTTGTAAGTATGTAAATATGGGTGTTAGTAAGTTAGACATGAAAAACATGGTGGCTATAGTGCCATTACTAAGCAATAATCTTTTATCAGCTTGTTAATGTTTGCTCACTGTTACATATCTCATCCGTTGTTCATGATAGCGTGGGTTCAATTGGTTGGTTACTTTATGTTCTCTACTCGTATTTATAAATTATTTTACTCCTTTCGCCAATTGATTAAGATGTTTATGACAATTACAATAACTTTATAAGCAGGGGTCTATCTTCTGATTATTGATATTACTCTTCAATTGATCAATTTCATTAATTTAGACCTGAGTTTTTTTTTTCTGGAACAGGTATTAGTTAAATTAGAGGGATAGGAGGATACTGTTACCATAGTCTCAAGAGACATGCGCCATTGGAACACCCCTGAGAAAGTTGACATATTGGTAACTTTTATGCTCATTTTGTCATTGTCAATGATTTGACTTTTGTTGTTTATGGTCAAGTGTCTGATTATTGTTGGCTTGAATTTAGGTTAGTGAATTGCTAGGTTCTTTTGGGGACAATTAACTGTCTCCCGAGTGCCGTGATGGAGCTCAGAGATTTTTAAAGCCAGATGGAATTTCAATACCATCTTTGTATGTGAACTCTTTTTATTTCGCCGGAAATTGCACAGGCAAAAAGCAAATTTCTAATATTTGTATATTTTTTTAGGCAAAATATAACCTTATATTAAATGATCATAAAGAATGTGTTATCTACAAAATATATTGATGAAGAGTGCCTCAAATCATTATCAATTTGATTATATTATTCTTATTTTAATATTTAAATGACTTTTATTATATTTTGTAAAAAAAATACAATTTTCAAAAGCATTGAATTGTTCAATTTATTTTTATTTACTGTTTATTTTTTTTGTCTTAAGTAGCCGTGAAAGCAATATTTTAAGAAACAAAACTTATTTTTTAAAATATAAGTTGGATGATAAGTAATATCTATTTTAAATTAATAGCACTCACTTTTTTATCTGAAATTTAGTGCTACTTACTTTAATTAATTTTTTTTTTGTGTGTGTATGTGTGATTAATTTTACTGGTATTTTATTGCGTTACATAATTGATGCACATTAATTTACTGATATTATATAGTTTTACTTTAATATACCTATGCTCATTTAAGATAGTGTGTTTGTTTATATTCAACTATTTTAGAGTAGTGTATAATATATAGAAGGATTAAATTAAAATGTTTTTGTTTCTTGTAATTATAACTGTTTTGATTTTGGTCATTGTAAATTTTATTTTATTTTATTTGATTTATGTCTCTGTAATATAGTTTCATTTTAAATTAGTAATTTCATTCAATTTCCATATAAAAATTGTAACACCGTTAAATATAAATATAATTAAAACAAAATTTTTTTAATCTAAAAATAAATTTCCAATTTTTAACCTAAAATTAACTCCACATGTTTCATTGTTCTTCCCTTAAAAAATCTAAAATTAATTCCAAATGTTTTATTATTCTCTCCCCTAATGTTTCATTCTTCTTCCCTAAATAACTACAATTCTACGTAAATTAGGATTCCAAATACAATATTATTACAAAATTGCAAATGTCTGTTTCTTCTTTTGATAGATTCACTTCAAATTTCTTTGCGCCCATGGATAGAAAACGTGAAATTGATAATAGGTAGCGATTGAGACTTGGTTCAAAACGATGAACCGATTGTTTCCGTTATTAATAAATTGAATTTTGATTAACCAATTATCACATTAGATCATTTTTCAATTCCGACTAACATTCCCAATTCAATTTCCAGTAGTTTTGGATCCACCAAAAATCTGGTCAACGAATTGAAAAATCAGGTCAACCAAGAAATCCCCAAAGTGGGTTTCACCTTAAAACGGTTATAATAGAAGGTAAAAGGTAAAAAAATAAATTGAACCAATAGTTTCAAAAGAAACCCACGAATATTATCTTAATATCTTCGCTATCTTTGATAATATAATACCAATTGCTATCTTGCAATTGACCTATCATTGTTGATGTTCAAACTTGAACCAACAATTTCAAAAGAAACTATTTTGAAGTTGTTAATTTTAGTTTTTTTTAGGGAAGAAAAATCAAATATTTGGAGTTAATTTTAAGTTTAAAAAGGTTATAATTTAGTTATATTGGTGGTTTATTTTTAGGTTAAAAAATTTATGTTTTAATTATATTTAGGTTTAACCGTGGTATAATTTTGTAATAGAAGTTGGATAGAATGATTATTGTAAAATGAAATTATATTTGTAGAGATGTGAACCAAATAAAAAAACTTACGAGGACCAAAATAAAAAACAGTTATAATTGTAAGTACCAAAGACATATTTAAACCTATATAGAATATGATGTTATTACATTTTTATTAGTGCAAAATAATTTTTAAATACAATCATCTGATTGATATTCTAATGATAACAAATACAGATAAATAAAGAACAATTATTCTCTAACTATATATGTTAATTGTGCATATTAAAGTCAAAGGTTATGTTAACAAGTGTATTAGAAATCTTCTAATGGAGTAAGATATAATAAAACAAAATAAATATCATGGAAACAAGCGCAACAGAGCATGAGTTGTAATATAAATTTTATCATATGATGACTAGACAAAAGCAAAAGAAACCAAGATTTTCACTTTAGCTTGACAATGTAAGTCTGGTGACATGCGCTCTTGTTGTCGCAAGCTTCAATTGACTATTGGATGCGGACAATGTAGTTTCTTTGGCTCTGATACATAAGCGTTACAAGAATTCTTCTACGTCTGCCTCTGATAAAAGTGACGAGCAAGTTACTGCCTCTACCTTTGATAATCTCATCAAATGTTTCATCGCCTGAATCTGAACATTTATGTATCCTTTAACAAAGTCAATGTCTCTGGTTAAGTCAATGCTATGAAAAAATCAATGGCTATCATAAACTCAACACTCTAACAAATTCAATACCTTTGGAGAAATCAACACTAACAAAAGTTAATGATCTGATTATCTGAAAGACATCCTCTGATCATTGTATCCTCTGTATGTGCACATCCTTTTATAGTTATCTAGAATTTGTTTCCTCTCATAACATGCTTGCTCTAATGATCTATAAGACAATACTCTATATGTTCTATCCTATCATCTTGTACCTTCTGATTCCTCTAGTTTTCATACAAATTTCAAGGAGTAATTTATGGCAGTCAGTTCTGAAATTAACAGATAGATTTATCTTCAATAGTTCAATTGCTGAAATCCATGAACATCTCAACGAATATTTCCTCCTTGTATTTAAGATGAAATGGTTATGTAAATAAGTAAGATAGAAAGAGACAAACATATAATGAATAAGCAAGAACATGTAAAAAACACATGAATGAAAGTAGAGAGTTATTAGAATTGATGTAAATCAGTCAAAGTGTTTTCATTCAATTGAACTGACATATGATTGAATATGTAGCATCCTCTCAAAAAGAGTAATCATCCTAGAAATATACTTTGTGTTAAATAAGACGCAAATTAGAACTAATGTAAATCAGCCAGATAGTGGCACAACCCTCTAATTCTCAAAGAGGTACCTAAAAAGGTACAACGTCCCTCATAAACCTCAATGCCAAGATGCTAGTATGGTAAAGAACGATTATGGGAACAGAAGTTTGAAGAGACTATAGAAAAATACTCAAAGTCTGAAGAGGTAGAGTAAATAATATTTGTACAACTATTTATGGAAATAATGGATTAAGCTCCCGACTATATTGAGGCAAAATCTCTCTGTAAGAGTTTGTAAGAGGAAGACTAAAGGTAGCAACAATTTATTGTGAACTAGTATAAACATATATGTATATCTTTAGTCTCTTTTAATTATCACATTTTAGTTCTTTATGATTCAACATTACTTTCTCTAAACCTCTTTCAATAGTAAGTTGAATGTTTTGATAAAAAAAAGGTTTATGTGTAAGAAAAGCAAATAGTTTTTAAAACAGTAAAAACAATTCAAACCCCCTTTTTTCTTGTGTTTTTCAGTACCTTCAATTATTTCAATATCTCATCTTCTCTTCATATTTTTAAATATCATTCAAATTTTAATTAAAAAACAGAGTGAATATATATTTTTTTCTCATAATAATTGTTTGGTTTCACTATCCATTTTTTACTCATATCAGTTAAAAACTAATCCAGCTAGAAAATAAGTAATTGGTACATATCAATGATTTTGATGTTTGTGTTCATCTTGCCTTCACCATTATCGTAATCCATCCAAATGAGTTAATTGCAATTATTCCACCAAAATGGTTCCCACAAGTTAACGAAAGCTACAATGGTTTAATGAGATTTTAAGGTAATACACATTTGCACTTTCCTTTTTTGATCAAACAATATGGCTCACAACTTAAAAATATATTTATATATTTAAATTGATAAAAATTATATCAATTGAGAAAAATATAATTCAAAATCGTTAAAACTAAAGTGTCTAAAATACCAATATTTCTAAAGTCCTAATGTTTTAGACAAAAAAAAATCATTGATTGAATGCACTTAATCAAAACTAATTTGTTAATCTGAATCAAACAAACACCATAACATGACAAAAAAAAAAAAAAAAA
>JBBPBT010000478.1:1671502-1832097 GCA_037974875.1 Cicer bijugum
TATACTATTTTTAAAACATTTACAATAGAAAGATTATAAAGTTTTTTTTCTATGAAACTTTTGACATAAATAACAGTTTGAAAACTTTTTATTTCAATCAATTTTTTATATAAAATAGAAAGTATATTTCGTAAACTATTAAGATAATTATAATCATGTTATAAAATAAATATTGAAGACAATTAATTTTATTCTTCATTTAAGATAGTTCTTGAAATTGTAAATTTCGTGATTTAGCCAATTTTACATTAGGATGCATTTATAGATTTATAGAATTTAAAAATTAATTTCAACGTCGCTTACAATTTAAGGACTGTCTCATTTTTTTTTTGGTATAAAAATATCTTTACTTTAAGTAGTGGATATCGTGAGATGAAAGGAGCAACCTCGTGAAAAGTAATGATGGCGACAATGATAATCCTAAGCTATTTGCAGCACGGAACAACATCCGAAAGATTCATTTAACAAACCTCAAATTATAGGTAGATACGATAAATTCAAGCCACTTGCAAACACACTTTCATAGATATAGCTTATACTATTTGGATTATATACTCTTTTCACAATCGTGACTCAAATAATCATTGCATACTCACTAATAAAAGTATATAAATGAAAAAAAAAATTACTTTTATTAAAATATATTTATTACGGATTGATGCATTTATGATTATTAATTGAAAGTAAAGTAGTAAATTGTAAATGGTGTATATAGTATTAATTAAAAAATATAATTAGAAAAATATAATTAATATTTTATTGTAAATTGATAAACATATTTATTTTAGGATATATATATATATATATTTTACAAATGAATTATTTAATATAAGACAAAGGGAGTAAAAATTGGGTCTACTGATGTGGGGAGTTCAGGGTGCGAAATACTTTGATAACACGTCTCTAGAGCAACAATGAACTAAACGTTTAACGACCACAAGACATTTTGACACTAAGTCTCAACCTAAAACTTTAAGATAATGATTATATAAGTCACTATTTTTACATATCCAACATATAGTCCATTTATAGTCAATGTAGAACTTTAACCATTGACACTTCGATCCAACAAAGTGCAAAATAGTATATTTTGTAATCGATATGGTTGTATTAAGGAGAAGAAGAAATGCTTTAATATAGGGTTATCATTCGAATCAGGTTCACATGATTTTTTAACGAACAAATATAATCTGAACGGTTACATAAAATCCAAACAAATATAATAAATTATTCTCATTTCTCACAATAACAAAATGTTCTCACCTAAGACTCTCTTATATATATATATATATATATATATACTATTGAAACAACTATGGACAATTTAGTAACTTGATTTGAAAAAAAAAAAAAAAATCATTCAATCATTCTTTTACAAATTTTTTATTTGTCAGAGATAATTAGAGATAACTATCTCAATAATGCAGAATACTTTTTTTTCCACCTATGCAGATAAATGGCCAAACAGAAAATCGAATTCCATTGAGAAAAAATAATTGACAAAAAATTAAATATGAGACAAACACAATTTTTAACGTAGAAAGCTTCACTGAAATTGAAATAATAAAAACCACGGGACCTAGTCTGTGACACCCTAAACCCCAACCTTTTTTTTTCTTATTTTCTAAACAATGAAATTATTTCAAAACAAATAAATAAATATAAACTTTCAAACATTTTTTTAAGGTAAAAAGTATCACATAATCACGAACACATCGAATAAATTCAATGGTTCCATCAAACTTAACAACTTGAAATCACAATATTCGACAACAAAATCTTTTTAGAAGTACACATACTCATGTGTTAAATTAAGTGCAAATGTGGTCCCAACCCGATGTCACTATCAGAGCGGGAATTCCCAAAATAAAAATACTCAAAATAACATCAACACAATGCATAATAATAAAGGTCTCCAAGACATGATGACTTCCGCCTCTCTTGATGGTACTAGTCATCACCTGCAACTTACAACTCGTCTGCGTCCATCACAAACGCCAAACACAAACAACGAGGGGTGAGTATCGAAATTATGTAACAGTATAAAATACACAAGGAGAACATGCGAGCAATCAAATTATCACAACCTTAAAAACAACCAAGTGTATAATATCGACAATTTATCAAATTCATTCACAATAAGATAATCACAAGGATGAAATGCTATGCATGTCCTATACTCTATACTTCATCATTTGGTACCATTCTACTCTGAAGTACTTGGTTAGGAGGCCTGATACTATGCCACTACAAGAGTGGACGGACAATTCATGAATGGCCAAGTCCTCATAGATCCCCTCAACTCAACCCAAGACACCTATACGCGACGGTCGAGGTACTCTTGTGTTGCACGGTAGCTCCCGACCTTAAGGAATAACCCACTAATCCACTTAGGAATTCCCCACTAGAGGTTCCCCCAAGGTCTATCAGTCTTACCTTATAGTTCGACTGTATCCCCCCACGATCAGGCTCATTCAATTGTACTTCCCTGAATCACTAGGTTTGTTAAACCCTCCCTATATGATGACAAAATAGTTCTAACTCCAAAATCACAACTCAACAAATTTCAATTTGACTTCACAACATTCATCATTACGTATATATATATATATATATATATATATATATATATATATATATATATATATATATATATGAGTCAATCACAATTAAATCCAATATTCTGGTTTGCACTACTCACAATATCAATCACAATTTCATTCAAGTAGCAAGAATACTCCAGTACATATCATTCACACAGTAACAATCAATATAATTTTCATAAAATCAGACGACATACAATCTTGATATAAATAATTTCACGGTAATTCTATAGGTTGCTAAATTATATTTTAATCCTCACTATTACGATTCACATTTTATTAATTAATTATTATTACTCAATATGGCTCAACCGTACGTAGTAAGCCCCAAATGAACATTTGGGAATTTCAATATTCCCGTTCATCTCACGTTATTTTATACTCATAAAATTGAACCTCATCTCACCCCTTACCTAGTCTCAAACTGCCCACGAGCGAGAATAAATCAACGCAACAACCAATTACAAATTAATTACTTGCTCCAAATAGGTAATTACTTAATTTATTAATAATACATTGACACTTTATCTAATAATACATTAATGCATTGTAATATAATTCAAAAATATATTTAATACCGTTAACACATATTACTATAATAAAATTTTATTTAACAAAGTATGATAGAAAGAATTTAATATTATGTCTATATAATATATATAATTTCTATTTATAACTATATATATATATATATATATATCACATGGACGCAAATAATAATAATTAATTATTACTTATTTTTGACTACACTTAATTTTATAACATAATCAAATATATGAAATGTAACACCCAGTTTTTCAAAGCGAGGGTGTATTTTTTTTTTCAAAAGAAATTAAAATACAACAGAGAAATAAATAAGATAAAACCTTTGGATATATAACTAAGTCATTAAAATTTACAAGCAGCGGAAAAGTTTTTCAAAATATAAATCCAAAGCATGTCCTGCTGTCAGCAATAGTACAGGTACATCCTTTCAACTTTACATAAAGGTAGCCCAAGAGAAAGACATATGTGTCCTGAGTGACAACCTAGTCTGATCATTCTATACATAACAAAAACTATACGCCTTGAGTAATCTCCACGCGCCCCGTGAGATTCTCCTAGCGTAGCTCCAATCAAGCACTCCCATCCACATTCTCATCCGGAGGGTACGAACCGGTAGAATCACCCTGACTCTCATCTGAGGGCAAAGCCCAGATTTCCACAATAGTTGTAAAGGGTCACCAACCGAAATTAACAGTTAACACATAACATTTACTTTTCAATGCACAATTAACCTTTTCAATTTATCATACATATTGGATGGGTTTTTCCACATGCTAAAAGTTCATGTAAAGCTTGCCAAATGTAAATGACATCAAATAGAGTTATCAATCCATCAAGTAATACATAACTGAACAAAGCATTGATAAATCAATTGAGAAATCAATTATCAAACTCAAAATAAGATTTCCCACTGAGCCAATCGATTGGGGAAATCAATTTCCTGAAAGTTTTTAGTGAAAACTGAACTCTGGGCTTAAATCAATCGATTGGGTAAATCGATTGACTCAATCGATTGGGTAAATCGATTTCCTGACAGACAGAGCCCCTGTATTGAATCCATTCGATTGAGCAAATCGATTTTTGGAAGACAAAGCCCCTGACTTGAATCCAATTGAATCCAATCGATTTATCAAATCGATTTCTTAAATGATTTTGAAAGACAACTTACAAAATTGGTTGGATAAATCGATTTCGTGCAAAACAGGGCCCCTGTAACTCATCAAATCGATGTGGTAAATCGATTTCCCTGTATATTCTTTCAAAAATACATAAACTAACTCAATCACATTCAAACACCCCTCCAAACCTTAACACTTAGCAATACCCATACAATCACCACGACAATATGAGTTTCGAAAATGTTTTACAATCTAACATACTATCACACAATTCTAAAACATAACTCTTAGAACAATCAACACAATCACAATTTGAATCAAACACACTTACACATAGTTTCAAACCATAACACTTAGCAAAATCAACACCATCATAATTTGCATCAATCACAACTCGTGTGCCAAGCACCCTAATGCAATGCGTATATGCCAAAATGCATGGACTCGGAATTCCAAACCAAAACCCTCCTCGAAGGGCCGTAAATCATAATTGTACCGCCTATCGTAGGCCAAAGTACCAATTACCGAGGTGCCACCTATCACGGGTCAGCACGATTTACTAAAAAGCGTATGTCGTAAATGTACCACCTATCACGGGTCACTACTGTTTACCGAGGTGCCACCTATCACGGGTCAGCACGATTTACCAAAAGAAAAACGTAAGTCGTAAGTGTACCGCCTATCACAGGCCAAAGTACTACTTACCGAGGTGTCACCTATCACGGGTCAACACAACTTACCAAAAAGTAAATCGTAAACGTACCACCTATCACGGGTTAGTACAGTTTACCAAGGTGCCACCTATCACGGGTCATCACAATTTATCAAATGAAATGCATGAGCATACACTAACTCCATTCACAACAAGCGTTAAGTAAATGCAGATATTTAAAGATTCCCCATTTTTAATACTCATTTACTTAACCGATTTTCACACCAAAACATTAAGCAAACAGACATATTAAGAGATTCCCCATTCTTAATATACTTTTGACTTAAACGATTTCCACAACAAAACGTTCGGTAAACAAGTCATTAAGAGATTCCTCGTTCTTAATACTCATTTCACTGAAACCATTTTCAAAAACAAACATTAAGTAACCAAAACATTAAGAGATTCCCCATTCTTAACGCTCACTTAACTTAAACGATTTTCAAACAACATTAAGTAACTAAGACATTAAGAGATTCCCCATTCTTAACGCCCAATTAACTTAAATGATTTTCACAAACTCACATTAAGTAAACAAGACATTAAGAGATTCCCCATTCTTAATACTCGTTTAACTTAATGGTTTTCAAACTCCACACCAAACCAACTTTCACATTCAATCCAGAATTCACTCCAAAACATTTTCCACACAAACCACCCAAACCACACAAAACACATCTCAAGTTTCAACAGTTATCAATTTAGAACACGTCAAAACAATGAACACACATCAACACAATCCACCACTCAAACACACAAGTTTCATTCGTTCAAAATCATTCATAAATGAGTTTAAATTCATTTTCCACGAAGCATTCATCAATATATCCAAAACCTAGCTCTAAGATTTTACCCATAAAGCCTTAGATTCATTTTCCACCAAATCAACACTTTAATCCTAACAAAATCTTTTCCACACAACTACAGATAAGGCCCTAAGTGCAAGCTAAAAGTTTGGAAGGAGCCCTTACCTTCACTTTAGCTTTTTCGTTCGATTTCGGTACCGTGAGCAAATCCGGTAAAAATCTCCGCTCGCAACACCGCTTCCAAAGTTAGCTCACTAGCACAATAGTGTAGTGGTGAGAAACTTTCCCTTCTATCACTTCTTGAAACGACGCTTAGATCTAGATGAAACAGAGAGATTTGAGTTTGAATCCCTAAAACCGTTTTTCTTCGTTTTCGAATCAAAGGTGAAGAGTGAAGTTGAGAAATCCTTGTCCTATCACCCACTATCAATTGCGAACTCCAAGGAAAGAAAAGAAAGCAAAAACGAGCAACAATGGAGGAAGGGGGAGGAATAGGTGTGCGCGGCAGAGAGGGAGAGGGAGGGAAAATGTTTCTTTCTTTCCTTCTCTTTTCCTTTCTTTCTTTTTCTTTTCTCTCTTTTTCTTTTCTTCCCAACTCCTTCCTTTCCTTTTCTATATATACATATTAACTATTTCCAACAAATATCTCCAACTCTTTAGATATTTATTAAATTACTCTTTTACCCAAAATGCATAAAACTATTCGCAAAGGATTCACCGCAGTTAATTAACTTATTTATCGACGAGTAATTTTAGTCGGACATCAAAATATCTTTTTGATCATATAAACTCCAAAATATTAATAACTTGGCTAAAAAGCCCCTGAGTTCAATACCAGCAATCCATTAAAATACATAAAGTACGCTTAAAAAAATATGGGTCTTACATTACTACCCCCCTAAAATTAGTTTCGTCCTCGTAACTATGCGACGATAAATAACTCTGGGTGTTGTTCTCTCATCTTATTCTCCAGTTCCCAAGTCGCATCTCTAGTAATTGGGTTCCAAATCACTTTGACTAACGAAACATCCTTGGTCCTCAATCGCTTGATCTTCCTATCATCAATTCTCACAGGTGGTACTTCGAATGACAAGTTATCCTTTAGCTGGATTGTGTCTGGTTCGATCACATGAGATGGATCTGTAAGATATTTCCACAACTGTGACACATGGAATACGTCATGAATATTGGACAGTATCGGGGGTAATGCAATCCGATAAGCAACGAGTCCAATTCGTGCAGAAATCTGATATGGTCCAATGAATTTCGGAGTCAACTTCTTCGATTTCAATGCTCTACCAACTCCAGTAGTAGGTGTGACTCTAAAAAATACATGGTCACCCTGTTCGAATTCCAACAGTCTGCGACGCTTGTCCGCATAACTCTTCTGACAATCCTGTGAAGTCTTCATTTTCTCCTTGATCTTCCTTACCTTAGTTGTAGTCTGTTGCACCATCTCTGGTCCGACGATCATATTTTCACCGTCCTTATACCAACACAAGGGTGTTTGAGACTTCCGCCCATATAAAGCCTCGTATGGTGCCATTCCAATACTCGCGTGGAAACTATTGTTGTAGGTGAACTCAATCAACGGAAGTACATCATCCCAACTCCCCCGATCATCTAACACACATGCCCTCAACATATCTTCAAGGGACTGATTCGTCCTTTCAGTATGTCCGTCCGTTTGGGGATGGTAAGCTGAACTCAATCGTAGTTTCGTTCCCAACGCTTCGTGCAATGCCCCCCAAAAATGTGATGTGAACTTCGGATCACGGTCTGATACGATACTCGATGGTACCCCGTGTAACCTCACAATTTCAGCAATGTAAATCTCCGTTAGCTGATCTACCTTATAGGTGGTCTTTATTGGCAAAAAGTGTGCGGATTTCGTCAATTGATCCACTATCACCCATATAGAATCATTCTTTCTCCTTGTTTTAGGCAATCCAGTTATAAAATCCATGGAAATGCTGTCCCACTTCCATTCGGGTATATCTAAAGGTTGCAACATCCCAGCAGGTCGCTGATGTTCCACCTTCGCTTTTTGACAAGTTAGACAAGTGGACACGTACTCCGCTACATGTTTCTTCATTCCTGGCCACCAATAATTCTGTCTCAAATCCTGATACATTTTTGTTGCCCCAGGATGAATACTCAACTTGCTCTTATGAGCCTCTTCTAAAATTGTTTTCCTCATATCCGTAATTTCTGGTACACAAATCCTACCATTACATCTCAGAATGTTATCTACTCCAATTTTGAACTCTGTTGTCTTCCCTTGCACTATTAGGTTCCTCTTCTCCTGAATTAAGACGTCATCTTGAGAATTTGCAATGTCTTCAAGTAGTCTACTCGAAATCTTAATCATTCTGAATCTCAAAATTCCCGGTGCAAACTCTAAGTTCAAGTGTAGGTCTCTAAAAGCTTCCCACAACTCTTGTTGTCTAGCCATAATTGTTGAAGACACCGATACACTTCTTCTACTCAACACATCAGCCACTACATTGGCCTTCCCAGGGTGGTACTGCAGTGTGAAATCAAAATCCTTGAGAGTCTCCATCCATCTTCTCTGACGCATTTTCAATTCCTTCTGATCAAACAAATATTTCAAACTCTTATGGTCATTGAACATGGTGAACGTGCACCCATATAAGTAGTGCCTCCAGATCTTCAATGCAAAAACAACCGCAGCAAGCTCCAAATCATGAGTAGGATAGTTTCTCTCATGAATCTTCAATTGCCTGGAAGCATAAGCTACAACTTTCTTGTGTTGCATCAGTACACATCCCAACCCTTGGTGGGATGCATCACAATAAACTTCATAGGGTTCATCTGATTGCGGTAATACCAACACTGGTGAGGTCGTCAATTGTTTCTTTAGTAATTGAAAATTTTCCTTACACTTCTCCGTCCATGCGAACGGTTGATCTTTTCTGGTAAGTTGTGTCAATGGGGCCACAATCTTAGCAAAACCTTCAATAAACCTCCTGTAGTATCCTGCCAGTCCTACAAAATTCGTATGTCCGTGACAGTCTGAGGCTGTTTCCAAGCAAGAACCGCCTCAATCTTAGCCGGATCTACAACGATTCCTTCCTTGGTTATCACATGTCCTAAGAAATTCACTTTCTCTAGCCAAAATTCACACTTTGACAAATTGACATACAATTGCTTCTCGCGTAAAATCTCAAGAACTTGACGTAAATGTTCTCCATGCTCTTCTTCAGTTTTTGAATAAATTAAAATATCATCAATGAACACCACAACAAATTTATCAAGGAATGGACTAAAGATTCTGTTCATGTAGTCCATGAAAATTGCTGGTGCATTGGTAACTCCAAACGGCATAACCAGATATTCATAATGCCCATAACGAGTTCTGAAAGCGGTTTTCTGAATATCTCCTTCCCTTACTCGAATCTGATGGTAACCCGACATCAAGTCAATCTTCGAAAATATCGCTGCCCCTCTCAATTGATCCATTAAATCATCGATGCATGGCAAAGGATAACGATTCTTAATAGTTGCCTTATTAAGCTGTCTATAATCCACGCATAAGCGTGAGCTCCCGTCCTTCTTCTTAACTAGTAAAACTAGAGCTCCCCATGGCGGTACGCTTGGTCTAATAAATTTCCTTTCCAACAAATCTTCAATTTGGCCCTTGAGTTCATTTAATTCTAATGGTGACATTCGATATGGCGCAATGGAAATTGGTCCCATTCCTGGGTGTAAATCAATGAAAAATTCCACTTCTCTTACCGATGGCAATCCTGGAATTTCCGTTGGAAATACATCCCGATACTCATTGACAAGCATCACATCTTCTATGTTCACATTTATCTTTGCCTCCACATGAGCCAGAGACAAAAACTCATGAGTCCCTTCACTTAGCGACACTCGGAGTTTGTTAGCGGCTAAATACTTAACAACTCCTGGTTCGGGGAAAAGAACCAATTTGCGAGCACAGTCTAAGATCACATAATGTTACGACATCCAATCCATACCGAGGATGACCTCGAGTGATTGTAGCGGTAAACAAATCAAATTAACCAAGAAATCCCTATTCTGAATAGTTATTTGACAATGTAAACAGGCAGAATTTACTGTCAAAGTCTTAGCAGGTGTGGAGACAACCAAATCAAAAGGTAAAACAGACACATATAACTTCAAACGATTCACACAATCCATAGAAATGAAAGAATGGGTTGCCCCTGAATCAAAAAGTGCAGTTAGGGTGTTACCTGCAATCTCACAATCACGTTGAATCAGATTGCTAGATGGATTCCCCTCTTCAGCATTCACACAATAAATGCGTCCTCTAGCAGTAGGACGAGTAGCCCTAGCCACATTCACCACTGGTTCCACCTTTGGGGCCGTGCAATCCCTTGCCATATGCCCTGGCTTCCGACAATTGTAACAGGAGATGACATTAGAGGTACAAGCACTAGCATAATGTCCCTCTTCCCCACATCGGAAGCATTGAAGCACTTGTCCCAATTGTCTTCCAAAATTCTGGTTCCCGGGGCGATTCTGCCCACTGTTGTTATTTTGTGGTCGATTATAGGGTTTAGCAACTTGTTTCCCCTTGTTAGTCTGATAGTTCGTCCGACTAGGCCCTCCTGCACCAAAATTCCCTCCTCGGCTAGCCCTCTTATTCTTCATATCCTCAACTTCCCTGCATTTTTCCACAAGGGCTTGGAAACGTTGAATTCCCAAGGGCAAGACAGAGTCTTGAATCTCATACTTTAGTCCGTCTTGGAAGGGATGACACATGAATGGTTCATCAATCTCTTCACGGAAAAACCGGAAATGCCTTGATAGCGATTCAAATTTAGCGGCATATTCGCCCACGGTCATGTTTCCCTGATGCAGTTTCAGGAAATCATCACCCAGCTTGGTCTTGGTACTCATCGGGAAGTATTTGTCTAGAAACTTCCTTTTGAATGATTCCCAGTTCACTTCCTCGTGAGCCGATCTCATCAACAATCTGGCACTCCTCCACCAGTACTCAGCATCCCCTAGTAGCATATAAGTGGCATAGTTGACCTTCACTGCCGCTTGACAGTTAATCATTTCGAAGATCTTCTCCACTTCTTGGATCCACTGATCCGCTTTCTCTGAGTTCTCATCCCCCTTAAACTTAGGAGGATTGTAACGACGGAAGTCTTCTAACCCTCTTGACTCCGCAGCACGGATCTCTCTTTCCCTCTTTTCGAGATCACGTTGAGTCTTGGCAGCAGTCTGTGCAGCAACAGAAGCAGCCATGTTATTCATAGCCTCCGTCATTCGATCATCCCTATTGGCATTGGCTCTCGGAACGTCATCCCTCCTTGGCGGCATGGTTTTCCTATAAAACCATCATCAAGTAGAGTCTTAACACTACTTCAATAATTCCAAAAATAACTTCCGACCACATCAGCGCATAATAATTATTCTGAACTTCACAACTCAAACCACCTAAACCGACACATGATCAGACAACAACTCCTAACCCACCATAAAGAACTAAAGGTTCCACAGCCCCCAAAGAAAACCAAACCAAAGCTCTGATACCACAATGTAACACCCCGTTTTTCAAAGCGAGGGTGTATTTTTTTTTCAAAAGAAATTAAAATACAACAGAGAAATAAATAAGATAAAACCTTTGGATATATAACTAAGTCATTAAAATTTACAAGTAGCGGAAAAGTTTTTCAAAATATAAATCCAAAGCATGTCATGCTGTCAGCAATTGTACAGGTACATCCTTTCAACTTTACATAAAGGTAGCCCAAGAGAAAGACATATGTGTCCTGAGTGACAACCTAGTCTGATCATTCTATACATAACAAAAACTATACGCCTTGAGTAATCTCCAAGCGCCCCGTGAGATTCTCCTAGCGTAGCTCCAATCAAGCACTCCCATCCACATTCTCATCCGGAGGGTACGAACCGGTAGGATCACCCTGACTCTCATCTGAGGGCAAAGCCCAAATTTCCACAATAGTTGTAAAGGGTCACCAATCGAAATTAACAGTTAACACATAACATTTACTTTTCAATGCACAATTAACCTTTTCAATTTATCATACATATGGGATGGGTTTTTCCACATGCTAAAAGTTCATGTAAAGCTTGCCAAATGTAAATGACATCAAATAGAGTTATCGGAACTAATTACTTACTAATTACTTACTTCAGTGAGTTATCTTCCATCAATTCCCTTTAGAAATCAATTGCATCTAATGACTTAGCTACTAACTTATTTTTTGGAAGTTTGTATAACAACAATTCTTATATAGCATAATCCGTTTGTTGACAGAAACAAAGGGAAGACTTCTAAAATTCCAAAGTAAAGACTCAAATCATGGCTATACAAATTTATTTTGGGTTCGTGGTTTTCAATTTCTTAACTTTCATATATATATATATATATGTATTACTTATCCTATTATACTAACAAAATATGTATCATTATTAAAGTGTAAGACCCGTGATTTTAAATCCTAAGTTATACAATTTTAGGGTATTTTGTGTTAATTTGCTTAGGCTTTTAACCCAGTTTTCGGTATTTAGTGAGTTAAAGGCCGAAAATATATTTTTGGAAATTGGATTAAAATTATTTGTCGAAGAATAATTTATTTAAGTTTTGAAGAATTTAATTCTGGGCGGTTTTGTTCAAAATATATCAGCTTGCTGAAAATTGTATCTGTCAATTGAGTTACGACGAGAGTAGATATTTTTATCAAAATAGTTTGAGATGTGAGAGTTGTTGGAAATTTGTTGGTTTGGTTATATATTTATATATATATTATAAGTAATTATATATATATATATATATATATATATATGTATGTAGATATATATATATATATATATATATATATATATGTAGAAAGAAAAGGAAAGGAGGGAAATAGAGAGAAAAGAAAAACAAAGGATAGAAAGAGAAAGGAGAGAAAATGAAAATTTCCATCTTCTTCCTCCCCTGCCTCGCGTGCTTTTTTTTCCTCCTTCCTCCATCTTCATCCATTTTCGTTCTTCCTTGCTTCCTTGAGTTCGAAATTGATAGTGGGTGATAGGACAATGATTTCTCAACTTCACTCTTCCTCTTTGATTCGAAAACGGAGAAAAACGGTATTAGGGATTCAAACTCAAATCTCCCCGTTTCATCTAGATCTAAGCGTCGTTTCAAGAAGTTATAGAAGGGAAAGTTGCTCACCACTACACTACGGTGCTAGTGAGCTAACTTTGGAAGCGGCATTGCGAGCGGAGATTTTTACCGGATTTGCTCACGGTACCGTAATCGGACGAAAAAGCTAAAATGAAGGTAAGGGCTCCTTCCAAACTTTTAGTTTGCATTTAGGGACTTACTTGTGGTTGTGTGGAAAAGAATTTGGTTAGGGTTAAAGTAAGGTTTTATGGAGAATGAATTTTAAACCCATTTATGTATGATTTTGAGTATATGAAACTTGTTGTGTTTGAGTGATGGATTATGTTGATTTGTGTTCGTTGTTTTGACGTATTCTAAATTGATAACTGATGAAATTTGAGTTTGTTTTGTGTGGTTTGTGTGGAAAATGATTTGGAATGAAGTAGGGATTGATTGTGAAAGTATGTGTGAGTTTGTTTTGTGTGGAAAATGATTTGGAATGAAGTAGGGATTGATTGTGAAAGTATGTGAAAGTTGGTTTTGTGTGGAATTTGAAAACCATTAAGTTAAACGAGTATTAAGAATGGGGAATTTCTTAATGTCTTGTTTACTTAATGTGAGTTTGTGAAAATCTTTTAAGTTAAATGAGAATTAAGAATGGGGAATCTCTTAATGTCTCGTTTACTTAATGTTGTTTTGAAAATCGTTTAAGTTAACTGGGCGTTAAGAATGGGGAATCTCTTAATGTCTTAGTTACTTAACGTTGCTTGAAAATCGTTTAAGTTAACTGAGCGTTAAGAATGGGGAATCTCTTAATGTCTTGGTTACTTAATGTTTGTTTTTGAAAATCGTTTCAGTTAAATGAGTATTAAGAATGGGGAATCTCTTAATGTCTTAGTTACTTAACGTTGCTTGAAAATCATTTAAGTTAACTGAGCGTTAAGAATGGGGAATCTCTTAATGTCTTGGTTACTTAATGTTTGTTTTTGAAAATCGTTTCAGTTAAATGAGTATTAAGAATGGGGAATCTTTTAATGTCTTATTTACTGAATGTTTTGTTGTGGGAATCGTTTAAGTCAAAAGTATATTAAGAATGGGGAATCTCTTAATATGTCTGTTTGCTTAATGTTTGGCGTGAAAATCGTTTAAGTCAAATGAGTGTTAAAAATGGGGAATCTTTTAATAACTGCATTTGCTTAACGATTGTTGTGAATGGAGTCAGTATACGCTCATGCAGTTTCATGCTTTTTGTAAATCGTGCAGACCCGTGATAGGTGGCACCTTGATAAATAGTACTTTGGCCTGTGATAGGCGGTACATTTATGATTTACGTTTTTGTAAGTTGTGCAGACCCGTGATAGGTGGCTCCTTGGTAAATAGTACTTTGGCCCGTGATAGGCGGTACATTTACGACTTACGGTTTTTTGTAAGTTGTGCAGACCCGTGATAGGTGGCACCTCGGTAAAGAGTACTTTGGCCTGTGATTGGCGGTACCTTTACAATTTACGTTCTTTTTAGTAAGCCGTGCAGACCCGTGATAGGTGGCACCTTGGTAAACGATACGGGCCCGTGATAGGCAGTACGTTTATGGTTTACGCTTTTTAGTAAATCGTGCAGACCCGTGATAGGTGGCACCTCGGTAATTGGTACTTTGGCCTGCGATAGGCGGTACAATTATGATTTACCGCCCTTCGAGGAGGGTTTTGGTTTGGAATTCCGAGTCCATGCATTTTGGCATATACGCATTGCATTAGGGTGCTTGGCACACGAGTCGTGGTTGATCCAAATTATGATTGTGTTGATTTTGCTAAGTGTTATGGTTTGAAATTATGTGTAAGTGTGTTTTGATTCAGATTGTGATTTCGTTGATTGCATTAAGAGTTATGTTTTGGAATTGTGTGATAGTATGTTAGGTTGTAAAAACGTTTTCGAAACTCATAATGACGTGCTGCTTGTATGGGTATTGCTAAGTGTTAAGGTTTGGAGTGGTGTTTGTATGTGATTGAGTTAGTTTATGTATTTTTGAAAGAATACACAGGGAAATCGATTTACCCAATCGATTTGATGAGTTACAGGGGCCCTGTCATTCACGAAATCGATTTACCCAATCGATTTTGTAAGAAGTATTTCAAAATCATTTAAGAAATCGATTTGGTAAATCGATTTGGATACAATTGGATTCAAGTCAGGGGCTTCGTTTTCCTGAAATCGATTTACCCAATCGATTGGATTCAATACAGGGGCTCTGTCTGTCTGTCAATCGATTTACCCAATCGATTGAGTCAATCGATTTACCCAATCGATTGATTTAAGCCCAGAGTTCAGTTTTCACTAAAAACTTTCAGGAAATTGATTTCCCCAATCGATTGGTTCAGTGGGAAATCTTATGTTGAGTTTGATAATTGATTTCTCAATTGATTTATCAATGCTTTGTTCAGTTATGTATTACTTGATGGATTGATAACTCTATTTGATGTCATTTACATTTGGCAAGCTTTACATGAACTTTTAGCATGTGGAAAAACCCATCTAATATGTTTGATAAATTGAAAAGGTTATTTGTGCATTGAATAGTTTAAATGTTATGTGTTAACTGTTAATTACGGTTGGTGACCCTTTACAACTACTGTGGAAATCTGGGCTTTGCCCTCAGATGAGAGTCAGGATGATCCTACCGGTACGTACCCTCCGGAAGGGAATGTGGATGGGAGTGCTTGATTGGAGCTATGTTAGGAGAATCTCACGGGGCGCGTGGAGATTACTCAAGGCGTATAGTTTTTTTTGGTTATGTATAGAATGATTAGACTAGGTTGTCACTCAGGACACATATGTCCTTCTTTTGGGCTACTTTTATTGTAAAGTTGAAAGGATGTACATGTACTATTGCTGACAGCAGGACATGCCTTGGATTTATATTTTGAAAAACTTTTCCACTGCTTGTAAATTTTAAAGACTTAGTTATATATTCAAAGGTTTTATTTTATTAATTTGCTCGATTTTATTTATTTCCTTGTTGTATTTTTAATTTCTTTCGAAAAAAAAAATACACCCTCGCTTTGAAAAACGGGGTGTTACATAAAGCTAATTGACGGAATTAGTGAAACGTACCTTATATGATTTGGTATTGAAATTGGAATTGAGATTTGAAATTGGAATTGTGATTGGAGATTGGGATTAGAAATTGTAATCCGATGAAATTGGAAGGCGGCTAATGGAATTGGAATCCTAATTTTGCTGAAATTGGAAGGCAGAATTGTAATTTGGTGAAATTGGAAGGCGACTAATGAAATTGGAAGGCGGATGATGAAATTGGAATCTTAATTTTGCTTTCCGTAACACTGCGTACCCACATATATATAACCATATATAGTATACTAGCCTAGGTATTATTATTATTATTATTATTATTATTATTATAATAATAATTATTATTATTATAATAATAATAATAATAATAATTATTACTATTATTATTTTTATCCCATTCTATTAGAGCTAAAGGTAACAACTAGTGTAACAACCCAAATTCACTCCTGATATTATTTTATATATATATATATATATATATATATTATTTTATTTATTTTTTGTAAGTTAAATATGGTTAATATTAATAATTTAAATCAATTACCAAAGTAAACACATAGACACACCTAAAGAAATTAAAACACATATTCAGACTCATTAAAAAAATAGTATTGTATAATTATACTATTTAAAATAAGATAATGAGAAATTGGGGTATTATATTTCTCCCCCTGTTGAAGAAAATTTCGCTCTCGAAATTTACATGACAAAAATAGTTATGGATAAGAATCGCGCATCTGGCTTTCGACCTCCCACGTAGCACTTTCACCAGTTGCACCTCTCCAGACAACCTTAACCAATGAAATCGTCTTACCCCTTAATTCCTTGTTATTTCGACCCTCAATCCGTAGCGGTAAGGTCTCAAAAGTTAGGTTATCTTTTATTTGGACTTTGTCTGACTCAATCACATGTGATGGATCAAAAATATACTTGCAAAGTTGAGACACATGAAAGACACTATGAAGATTAGAAAGAGATGGAGGCAACACGATCTGATATGCTACGTTACCGACACATTTAAGAATTTGGTAAGGTCCCATAAATCGAGGTGTAAGCTTTCGCATTTTTAATGCCCGATCAACCCTAGTTGTTGGAGTAACTCTCAGAAATACATGATCACCTTCTTGAACTTCTAAGTTTTTCTTTCTTTGTAACTCTTTTGCCTACTTTGAGATGCTCTCATCTTTTCCTAAATCATTTTCACTTTATCAGTAGTTTGTTGAACAATCTCAGGTCCTAACACAAGGTTATCACCCGTCTCAAACCAACACAGAGGGGTCCTACATCTTCTCCCATACAACGCCTCAAAAGGGGCCATTCCAATGCTAGAGTGGAAACTAATGTTATAGGTAAACTCTATAAGTAGCAAAAAGGTATCCTAACTTCCATTTTGTTCCAATACACAAGCTCTCAACAAGTCTTCTAGGGATTGATTGGTTCGCTCAGTTTGACCATCTGTTTGTGGGTGGTAGGCTGAACTCATCCTAAGTTTCGTACCTAAAGCGCTTTGTAAACCTTGCCAAAACATAGAGGTAAACCTACGGTCTCTGTTTGAGACTATACTTGATGAGATTACATGCAACTTCACAACTTCCTTTATGTATATTTCAGCTAACCTTTCCATAGAATAAGTTATGTTTATCGGAATAAAGTGAGTAGATTTAGTTAATCTATCCACAATAACCCAAATACTATTGTACCTTTTTGGAGTTCGAGGTAAGCCTACAACAAAGTCCATAGAGATGCTATCCCACTTCCATTCGGGAATACTCAAAGGTTGCATCAAACCTGAAGGTTTTTAGTGTTCTACCTTAGATTTTTGACAGATCAAACAAGCATACACAAACTCAGCAACATCTTCTTTCATTTTAGGCCACTAAAATATCTTCTTAAGGTCCTTATACATCTTTGTGGCTCCAAGGTGAATACTTAGACAACTCTTATGTCCTTCCTCTAATATCATCTTTCTTAACTCCTCTACATCGGAAACACAAATTCTCTCCTTAAATCTCAAAATTCCATCCACACCTATTTTGAAATCAGGTTCTCCCCCTTGTTCAATCGCCTGTAACTTATTTAAAAGGTATAAATCCAATTTCTAATTCTTTTCAATCTCTTCCAATAGTCCACTAGTTACCTTGAACATTCCCAATTTAATACTTTCTGGTGTCACTTCACAAACTAAACTAAGGTCTCTAAACTTTTCCAACAACTCACTATGCTTAACCATTAAGGCAGACACACTTAAAGTCTTCCTACTCAAGGCATCAGCCACTACGTTGGCCTTTCCAGGATGATAGTTAAGCTCAAAATCAAAATCTTTAAGAAATTCCATCCACCTACGTTGTCTCATGTTCAACTCCTTCTGATTAAAAAGATACTTAAGGCTCTTACGGTCACTAAAAACCTCAAATCCAGATCCATATAAATAATGTCTGCACATCTTAAGTACAAAGACAACTGCTGCTAGTTCTAGGTCATGGGTAGGGTAGTTCCTCTCATGAATCTTCAGTTGCCTAGAAGCATATGCTACCACCTTCCCATCCTGCATAAGTATTCGACCTAATCCGGAACCACACACATCACAATATACTACAAAGGGTTCACACAGGTTAGGTAATACTAAGATCGGTGCCGAGGTCAATCGTTTCTTAAGCTCTTGGAAACTATTCTCACAATGAGTATCCCACACGAACAACTCCCCTTTTTGGGTCAACTTAGCTAAAAGTAAGACCAACATAGAGAATCCTTTTATGAACCTACGATAATAACCAACCAATCCTAGAAAACATCTAATCTCAGTCACTAACTTAGGTGTTTTCCATTCTAATACACTATCCACATTGGCAGGATCAACGACTATTCCACCTTTTGAAATTACAAGTCCTAGGAAACTTACTTCCTCTAACCAAAATTCACACTTAGAAAACTTGGCAAATAATTATTTCTTCTTAAGGGTTTGCAAAACTATCATTAAGTGTTCGCCATGCTCTTCCTTAGTCTTAGAGTACACAAAGATATCATCTATAGACACAACCACAAATGAGTCTAGGTAAGGATGAAAGATTCGGTTCATGTAATCCATAAACAATGCTGGTGCATTAGTCACACCAAAAGGCATAACCAAATACTCATAATGGCCATAACGGGTTCTAAAGGCGGTTTTAGGAATATCAGAAGACTTCACTCGGATATGATGATAACTTGATCTCAAGTCGATCTTACTAAACATACAAGATCCTCTCAATTGGTCCATAAGGTCATCTAACCTGGGTAGCAGATACTTATTCTTGATTGTCACTTTATTAAGTTGGCGATAATCCACACACAACCTCATGGAGCCATCCTTCTTCTTAACCAACAACACAGGTGCACCCCATGGTGAAACACTAGGTCTTATAAATTGTTTATCTAAAAGCTCTTCCTATTGCTTCTTAAGCTCAAACAATTCTAAGGGAGACATCCTATACGATGCCATGAATATGGGTCCAGCACCTGGTACAAGGTTGTAACACCCTGATTTCTAATAGCGCGAGTGTATTTTTTTTTTAAAAAAAAACAAATTCATAAAACAGAGAAAATATTTTTGGATAAATATTTAAGTCGTAACATAACGACAAAGTCAACAAATATTTACAAGCAACGGAATAGTTTTTTAAATAAAAAATCCAAAGTATTCAAACATCAAAATACACCGGGGCTATGAGGCCTATCAGTCATAGCTCATACCCCTGGTGTATTCTTGGCAGACCTATACAAAAGCACTGCCCCAAGAATTTTAACTTTCCCCCACGTCACATCAAAAAGTGGTACATGGGCCCATCAAAAGAAAAGACATCAAATAGTTTAAGCATGGATACAATCTTCCAAAATGAAATAAATACAATCACAAAAGAAAGGCATCTAATCCTTATACAACCACCTAATCTGATCATGCTACAAAAACTACACAACTCGGGTGATCTCCACGCGCCCCGCAAGATCCTCCTGACATAGCTTCAGTCAGGTAAGACTAACTACTTTCCCATCTCCAGGGTACTAACCAGTAAGATGATCCTGTTTCTCATCTAAGGGCAAAGCCCAGATTTCCACAATAATTGTAAAGGTCACCAACCGAAATTAACAAATATCACATAGCAAAATTTTTATATTTTCAAATGCTCAAAAGAACCTTTCGCCTTAGCATACCCCTCGAAAGGGTTTTCATATGTCAAAAAATGCATAAACAATGTTGAAAAATGAAGTTTTAACAAACTGCACTATCATAGCCAAATACAACAGAAAAGAATGCAGATTTTCAGTTCTAAAATAGCTCCGAATCAATCAACACTTCGAATATTCATTAAATCAATTATGAACACATAATTACATCAAAACTTAATCAACCCAACTTCACACCTCAAAGCAATTACGACAAATCACAACAACAATCGAATATGTATATACAATCATCATAGTATAACAAACATAACTCGCATGTCAAACACTCTAATGCAATGCGTATATGCCAAAATGCATGATTCCAGAATTCCAAACCAAAACCCTCCTCGAAGGGGCGTAAATCATAATTGTACAACCTCTCACAGACCAATACTAATTACCAAGGTGCAATCTCTCACAGATCAGCACGATTTACTAGCGTGCAGTCTCTCACAGACTAGCACGACATACAAGAGTGCAGTCGCTCACAGACCAACACAATTTACCAGCGTGCAGTCTCTCACAGACCAGCACGATTTTCTAGAGTGCAATCGCTCACAGATCAGCACATTCTAGAGTGCAATCTCTCACAGATCAGCACGACGCGACAATCCCCGCAAGGATAAGATGAACCAACAATTCACATGGCATCATCCCGTGGCCCATCACGGTCACCACTATCACCATGGCCCCATCGCGATCACCATGTACTATGGAATGCATGAGCATACTCTAACTCTTTTCACCACAATCATTAAGTAAATGCAGCTATTAAAAGATTCCCCATTTTTAATACTCATTTAACACTAATGATTTTTCAAACACAACACAAAGCATACTCAAACATATTTATTCACACCAATTAAAATTTCCACAACCACACATAAATCACATCTCCAAAAAATCATAATAATCGTTACAAACACATAAATCACACCAACCGTAAATCACCACAACCCACACCTCACACACACATAAAAAATTCATAATATCAATTATGAACACATAATCAAATTAAATTTAATTCACCCCAAATTCAACATAAATCACCCATATTAATCTCCAAAATTTTCAAACATTAATCACCAAATTTAATCTCCACAAATTTCAACCATAAATCACTACATTCAATCTCCAAAATTTTCAACCATAAATCACCACAACAACATTAATATATCAGAGTTCTCCCCACCGCTAACTCGGTGCCAACGGTCTCGATTCCTTTTCGAGACTCAAGGAGCTAACTACATAAACATGAATATTTATAACAATTTGTTCACAATAAAACTAATCCACACACAACAAAATTCTTAAAATTAAATCTCTCTCACACACCAAACTTTTAAAATCAAATAATCTATATTATTTACTTAAAACTAAATAAAATAAATATTGTCCAAATTTCACATTCACATACTCGACTATTAAAGCACCGAAATATTTGAGTTAATAAAATACTATAAACTTTTTTTCTTTTTAACTCAATCAAAGAGTAATTAAAAGAGTAACATTTTAAACTCTAACCATTTTTAATTTTAATCTATCTTTTTGCTCAAACTCTTTAACTTAGTTAAAATTTGAACTTTTCGCAACTTTAACAACTCCAAATTTTTCGTAAAATTTCAACTCAGTTCAAACTCATTTATTTGAAAATAACTCATTACGTAACTCAAACTCATCAAATTTAATTATCGCCAATTCACACCGACAACAGTCAATTCAATTCCACAACACACATATAATAACTCAATTAAATTTCAACAATTTAAACATAACTCACTCAATTTCAAAACTCCACATTTTTACACATAAACCATCAAATGTCATCAATTCATTTTCTACAAAATCCACAAATAAATCACATCTAAAAAATTCATAATAATAATTATGAACATATAAATCACACCAAACTTGAATCACCACAAATGACACCTCCAATTTAAATTCCACTAAATTACACATAATCACATTAAATTAATTTTTCACAAAATCACACCTCAAATGCATCCAATTTCTTTTCCACAAAATCACAAATAATGTCCTTAATGCAAACTAAAAGTTTGGAAGGAGCTCTTACCTTAATGATAGCTCTAACACGCGATTACGGTACCGTAATTAATTCTGGTAAAATTTAAGTTTGTGACGTCACGTCGAAAACTAGCCCACTAGCACCGCAGCATGACAATGAGCAACTTTCCCTTCTGTCACTTCTCGAAAGGGAGCTTAGATCTAGAAGAAAAATGATGATTTGTATTTGTTGGGTTTTGAAATCACCAACACAAAAAGGAAACAGAGAAAGAAAGAAATGGCGAGCGCAGGAGAGAGAGGAGAACATGTTTTCAGCTTTCGGTTTTCTTTCTTCCTTCCTTTCTTTCAAATATATATATATATATATATTAAAATAATAATAATATTATAATAATAATATATTATAATAATAATAATAATAATAAATATCTAAACAAATATCTAAATATTTACAAATATCTAGATATTTTTAAAAAAATTATCATTACGCCTGTTACCTCACATCACATCACAAACCACGTTTTAAGAAAAATATCTACTCTCGCCGTATTCGATGGGCAGATGAATTTTTCTGAAAAATGCTGCATCTCAGAAATTTTTTTTCTTCGACAAAAGATTCACCGTAATTAAATAAAATTATTCATCAACGAATAATTTTAATCGGGTCTCTAAAAAGATATTTTTGGCATTTAACTCACAAAATGCCATAAAATTGGCTAAAAAGACTTAGAAATTCAATACAAAATTCCCCAAAATACATAAATTCGAATTTAAAATTAAGGGTCTTACAAAGGTCAATGCTAAATTCAATCTCACGCTTTGGTGGTAAACTAGTGACATCTTCAAGGAACTCATACACAATAGGAACATCTCGTATTACTACTTTTTCTTCAAATTCCAATGAGGCCAATATCATGTATAACCGGGCATCTTCTTTCAAGAGTGCCTTCACTTGGTTGGTGGATATATTGCTAGGCTTGTCCCTCTTTTTTGACTCCATAAATTCAATGGTTTTACTAAAAAAATCTACGCGGACACGGTTGGCAGATATCCAATCTATACCAAGAATCACATCAACCAGGCGCAAAGGTAGACATACTAAGTTAACTCGAAAGTCCCTTCCACACATATGGATAGAAATATCAAGACAAACACTAAAGGTATCAGCATAATCACTAGTTGGGGTATTCACAATCAAATCATACTACAAACGAGATACATGTAGTCCTAAATGTCTAACACAATCGAGAGACACAAAGGAATGTGTGGCACCACAACCAAATAGTATAGATAAAGGAGTATCACTTATGAGACATGTACCTTGGATTAAGTTGTCTTTCTCAGACGCTCCTGCACCACTAAGGGCAAAAACTCTTTCATTGGATTTAGGTCGGCTGGCTTGGGATCTCTGGTTTCCAGGTTGTGGAGTCTTCCTTGGGTAGGGGCATGTGGTACTAATGTGGCCTTGTTGTTGACAATTAAAACAAGTAATTCCAGCATCTCTACATTCATATGCCACGTGACCCTGTTTACCACACATGTGACATCGGATAGGAGTAGTTGGATCACCATTATTACCATTGTTGTTGCTCGAGACTTGACTCCTGTTGTTACTATTTCCGTTACTAACTCCTCGTCCATTGGGGTTTCCTGTATCACTACCATCACTATGACTGTTTTCATTTCCCTTTTCGTTACCACTACTAGCTCCTTTTCCAGCTGAAAAACTGTATTGTTGATAATTCTGATGACTTCCAGATTTACTAGGAGGAAAAGAGTATGGTTTTCCTCTATTATGCTGCATAGGTCTCTTGTCCTTCATGGTACTAGTGTTTTGATAATGTGCCTTTTCAACATGACTATCCTCATTATAAATCCTACTCCTATTCACTAGGGTAGGAAAGTCACGGATCTCTTGCTTTTCAACCTGTTTCTTGATCTTTGGTCTAAGTACCATTTCAAACTTGATGCACTTAGAGTTTTCTCTTGCCTCTCCAACATAGAGTGGATAGTACCTGCATAATTCCTCGAACTTAGCGGCATACTCCGCTACTAACATATTCCCCTGTTCCAATTTAACAAATTCTATCTCATTTCTACTACGGATATCTTAAGGGAAATACTTAATTAGAAACATGTTCTTGAATATAGCCCAAGTAATTGAAGTCCCTGCATTATCCAAACGTTGGCGTGCATTATCCCACCAATTTTCAGCTTCCTCCGTCAACATAAAGGTGCCAAGATGCACTTTCTGACCTTCAAGACATGCCACTCCTCTGAAAATTTTCTCAACTTCTTGCAACCATTTTTGAGCTCCATCAGGATTATAGTGACCTTCAAACGATGGAGGGTTAGCCTTGTGGAATTGATCCATCACCATGAATTCATTTATTTGCACATTTCCTTGGCCACCACTGTAGCTAGTAGCTTGAGCAACAGCTTGAGCAGCAATTTGTGCAACTTGAGTAGCAGCTTGCGCAGAGGCTTGTGCAGTAGCTTGAGCTTCCGCCAAATCTTGGAAGGCTTGCAAGTAACTCCTGCCATGGACTCTAGAGCCTCAGCAATCGCAACATCATTCCTTCCACTAGCCATCACTACCTACATCAATTAAATAAGCCAATCGAATATAGTAGAAGTGAGAAACTAACTTAGTTCTACAACACTAACACAATAATGACTGTAATTACAAAACACATAACAGAGTACACAAGGAAACAAAGCGAACATATAACACATTTACGGTCTGATTGGACAGATCAGCTCTGATACCACTAATGTGACACCCTAAACCCCGAATTTTTTTTTTCTTATTTTCTAAAAAATGAAATTATTTTGAAACAAATAAATAAATATAAACTTTCAAAATTTTTTTAAGGTAAAAAGTAACACATAATCACGAACACGTTGAATAAATTCAATGGTTCCCTCAAACTTAACAACTTGAAATCACAATATTCGACAACAAAATCTTTTTTGAAGTACACATACTTATGTGTTAAATTAAGTGCAAACATGGTCCCAACCCGATGTCACTATCAGAACGGGAATTCCCAAAATAAAAATACTCAAAATAACATCAACACAATGCATAATAATAAAGGTCTCCAAGACATAATGACTTCCGCCTCTCCTGATGGTACTAGTCATCACCTGTAACTTACAACTCGTCTGCGTCCATCGCAAAAGCCAAACACAAACAACAAGGGGTGATTATCGAAATTATGTAACAGTAAAAAATACACAAGGAGAACACGCAAGGAATCAAATTATCACAACCTCAAAAACAGTCAGTGTATAATATCGACGGTTTATCAAATTCATTCACAATAAGATAATCACAAGGATGAAATGCTATGCATGTCCTATACTCTATACTTCATCATTTGGTACCATTCTACTCTGAAGTACTTGGTTAGGAGGCTTGATACTATGCCACTACAAGAATGTACGGACAATTCATGAATGGCCAAGTCCTCATAGATCCCCTCAACTCAACCCGAGACACATATACGCGACGGTCGGGGTACTCTTGTGTTGCACGCTAGCTCCTGACCTTAGGGAATAACCTACTAAGCCACTTAGGAATTCCCCACTAGAGGTACCCCCAAGGTCTATCAGTCTTACCTTACAGTTCGAATGTATCCCTCCACGATCAGGCTCATTCAGTTGTACTTTCCTAACTCACTAGGTTTGTCAAATCCTCCCTATATGATGACAAAATAGTTCTAACTCCAAAGTCACAACTCAACAAATTTCCATTTAACACCACAACATTCATCATTATGTATATATATATATCAGTCAATCACAATTAAATCCAATATTCTAGTTTGCACTACTCACAATATCAATCACAAATAAAAGATCAAATTGTGGTATATTCAAGTGATATCACAATTTCATTCAAGTAGTAAGAATACTCTAGTACATATCATTCCCATAGTAACAATCAACATAATATTCATAAAATCAGACGACATATAATCTTGATATAAATAAATTCACAGTAATTCTATAGATTTGCTAAATTATATTTTAATCCTACTAATACCATTCATATTTAATTAATTAATTATTATTACTCAATAGGGTTCAACCGTACGTAGTAAGCCCCGAATGAACATCTGGGAATTTTGATATTCCCGTTCATCTCACGTTATTTTATTCTCATAAAATCGAACCTCATCTCACCCCTTACCTTAGCTGAAGATTTTTCCCAACGAAGCCGATCCGCTGATTTAATGTGTCACATCATCGCCAACCACCTTCTCTAACAGTTCAGGAGCGAGAATAAATCAACGCAACAACCAATTACAAATTAGTTACTTGCTCTAATAGGTAATTAATTAATTTATTAATAATAAATTGATACTTTATCTAATAATACATTAATGTGTTGTAATATAATTCAAAAATATATTTAATACCATTAACACACATATTACTATAATAAAATTTTATTTAACAAAGTATGATAGAAAGAACTTAATATTATGTCTATATAATATATATAATTTCGATTTATAACTATATATATATATGTATATATCACATGGACGCAAATAATAATAATAATAATTAATTTTTACTTATTATTGACTATACTTAATTTAATAACATAATCAAATAGGTTAAACCATTTAGGTGAAAGGATCAATTTACCTCTCTTCCTTATTTTGATTTCACGACAATTTGTATGAATCGTATGCTGCCTTTTCGGAACTAATTACTTATTTCTGTGAGTTATCCTACAACAATTCCCTTTTGAAATCAATTGCATCTAATGGCTTAGCTACTAACATATTTTCTGGAAGTTTGTATAATAATAATTCTTATATAGCATAATCCGTTTGTTGACAGAAACGAAGGCAAAACTTCTAAAATTCCAAAGTAAAGACTCAAATCTTGGCTATACAAATATATTTTGGGTTTGTGGTTTTCAATTTCCTAACTTTCATCTATATATATATATATGTATGTATTACTTATCCTATTGTACTAAAAAAAATATGTATCATTATTAAAGCTAATTGATGGAATTAGTGAAACGTACCTTATATGATTTGGCATTGAAATTGGAATTGGGATTTGAAATTAGAATTGTGATTGGAGATTGGTATTGGAAATTGTAATCCGATTAAATTGGAAGGCGGCTAATGGAATTGGAATCTTAATTTTGTCGAAACTGGAAGGTGGAATTGTAATCTGGTGAAATTGGAAGGCGGCGAATTAATATTATTATTATTATTATTATCATCATCATCATTATTATTATTATTATTACTATTATTATTATTATTATTATTATTATTATTATTATTATTATTATCCCATTCTATTAGAGCTAAAGGTAACAACTAGTGTAACAACCCAAATTCACTCTTGATATTATTTTATTTATATTTATATATATATTTATTTTATTTTATTTATTTTTTGTAAGTTAAATTTGGTTAATATTAATAATTTAAATCAATTACCAAAGCAAACACATAGACACACCTAAAGAAATTATAACACATATTCACACTCATAAAAAAAATAGAATTGTAAAATTATACTATTTAAAATAAGATAATGAGAAATTGGGGTGTTACATTTCTCCCCCTTGTGCATCCTATAAGTTTGTTTGTTTCATTGTGTTATCATTTAGGTCATTTTCGTCCACCATAAGGTTATTTTAGTCTATTTAGGGCTTTTAATCAATCTTGTGCATTCAACAATTGTGTTTGTGTCATTGGACTAACATTTAGGTGATTTTCATCTTCCCTAAGGTTATTCTAATACTTTTAGGGATTTTAACCAATCTTGTGCATACAATAAGTTCATTTGTGTCATTGGATTAACATTTAGGTCTTTTTCACGTCCCTAAGAAACTCTAGTTCATTTAAGGTTTTTCATTTAGTTCAGTTTTTCGACTCCATTTTGGTTTTTTAATCAATCTTGTTCATCCAATAAGTGTGTTTGTGTCATTGGATTAACATTTAGGTAATTTTAGTCCCCCTTAGCGTTATTCGAGTCTAGTTAGGGTTTTTAACCATTCTTGTGCATCCAATAAGTTTGTTTATGTCATTGGATTAACATTTATATCATTTTCGTCCTCCCTAGGTTTATTCTAGTTCATTTTGGGTTGTTAACCAATTTTGTGCATCGAAAAAGTTAGTTTGTGTCATTGGATAAACATTTAGGCCAGGTTCATCCTCCTTAGGGTTATTCTTATTCATTTAGGGTTTTTAATCAATCTTGTGCATCCAATAAGTTAGATTGTGTCATTGGGTTATCATTTAGGTCATTTTCGTCCTCCCTAAGGTTGTTCTCGTCTGTTTAAGGTTTGTAACGAATCTTGTGCATCTAATAAATTCATTTATGTTATTCGATTAACATTTATGTCATTTTGGTCCTCCAAAGGGTTATTCTAGTCCAATTAGGGCTTTTAACCAATCTTGTCCCATTTAATAATTGTGTTTTGGTAATTGAATTTACGTTTATATCATTTTTGTCCTCCCTAGGTTTCTTCTCGTCCATTTAGGTTTTTTAACCAATGTTGTGCATTCTATAAGTTCATTTGTTTCATTGGATTAAAATTTAGGTCATTTTTGTCCTTCCTATGAAATTCTAGTGGATTTAAGGGTTTTCAACCAACCATGTGCATCTAATATGTGTGTTTGTGTCATTGGATTAAATTTAGGTAAATTTTTCGTCTTCCCAAGGCTAAATCCAGTCCATTATGGGTTTTTAACCAATCTTGTGCATCCAATAAGTGTGTTTCTGTCGTTCGATTAAAATATAGATCATTTTCGTCCTCTCTAGGGTTATTCTTGTCCAATTAAGGTTTTTAACCAATCTTCAGGCATCCAATATGTGTGTTTGTGTAATTGGATTAACATTTAGGTTATTTAATCCCCTCCTAGGCTAATTCTTGTCAATTTAGGGTTTTTAACCAATCTTGGGTATCCAATTAGTTCATTTGTGTCATTGGATTAACATTTAACTAATTTTCGTCCTCCTTACTACTATTCTAGTCCATTTAGGTTTTTTAACCAATATTGTGCATCCAATAAGTGTGTTTGTGTCATTGGATTGACATTTAGGTCATGTTCATCTTCCTTAGGGTTGTTTTAGTCCGTTTAAGATTTTTAATCAGTCCTGTGCAACTAATAAGTTCGTTTGTGTTATTGGATCATTTCTTCCTCCTTAGGGTAGTTCTAGTCCATTTAAGGTTTTTAACCAATCTTGTGCATCCGATAAGTTTGAGGCGTTTGGTCCTCCCTAGGGTTTATGAATAATTTTCTTCGTTCCTTGGTCATTTTGGTCGTCCCTTGGGTTATTCTAGTCCGTTTAAGGATTTTAACCAATATTGTGCCTTCAAAAATTGTGTTTCTGATATTGGATTAACAGTTAGGTCACTTTTGTCCTCCCAAGGGTTATTCTAGTCCATTTTGGATTTTTAACCAATCTTGGGCATCCAGTAAGTTTCTTTATATCGTTGGATTAATATTTAGGTCATTTTCGTCCTCCCTAGGGTTTTCGTTCACCGATCTTGTGCATCCAATAAGTGTGTTTGTGTCTTTGGATTATATTTAGGTCCTTTTCGTCCTCCCAAGGCTAATTCTAGTCCATTTAGGATTGTTAACCAATCTTGTGCATTCAATAATTGTGTTTGTGTCATTGGATTTACATTTAGGTCATTATTGTCCTACCAAGGGTTATTGTTGTCCATTTATGGTTTATGACCAATCTTGTGCATGGAATAAGGGTGTATGTGTGTCATTGGATTATCATTTAGGTCATTTTCATCCTCCCGAAGGTTATTCTAGTCCATTTAGGGTTTTCATCAAATCTTTGACATCCAATAAGTTCATTTGCATAATTGGATTAATATTAGGTGATTTTCGTCCTTTATAGGGTTATTCTAGTCCATTTAGAATTTTTAACCTATCTTTTGCATTTGATAATTGTTTGTGTCATCGGATTACATTTAGGTCATTTTTGTCATCCCTTGGGTTATTCTTGACCATTTAGGTTTCTCAACTAATCTTGTGCATCGAATACGTTAGTTTGTGTTATTGGATTAAAATTTAGGTCATTTTCGTCCTCCCTGGGGTTGTCTCGTCCTTTTAGGATTTTTAACCAATCTTGTGCATGCAATTAGTGTGTTTGTGTCATTGGACTGGATTTAGGTCATTTTCATCCTTCCAAGGGTTATTCTAGTCCATTTAGTGTTTTTAACCAATCTTGTGCATCTAATAAGTTCGTTAGTGTATTCGAATTAATATTTATGTCATTTTCATCCTCCTTATGTTATTCTTGTCCATTTATGACTTTCAACAAGTCTTGTTCGTTGAATAAGTTAGTTTGTGCTATTTGATTGACATTTACGTCATTTATGGTTATTCTAGTCCGTTTTGTGTTTTTAACCAATCTTGTGCATCCAATAAGTGTGTTTGTATCACTAGATTAACATTTGTCTCATTTTTGTCCTCCCAAGCGTTATTCTAGTCCATTTAGGATTTTTAACCAATCTTGTGCATCCAATAAGTTTGTTTTTGTCATCGAATTAATATGTAGTTCATTTTGGTCCTCCCTAGGGTTTTCGAGTCCATTTAGAGTTTGTAACCAATCGTTTGCCTCCAATAAGTTCGTTTGTGTCATCGTATTAACTTTTAGGTAATTTTCGTCCTTTTTAGGGTTATTTTAGTCCTTTTAGAGTTTTTAAACAATCTTGTGCATCCAATAGGTGTGTTTGTGTCATTGGATTAACATTAAGGTCATTTTCGTTCTCCCCACGATTATTCTAGTCCATTTAGGGTTTTTAACCAATCTTGTGCATACAATAAGTTCGTTGGTGTCATTGGCTGAACATTTACGTCATTATCGTTCCCCCTTGTGTTATTCTAGTCCATTTAGGGTTTTTAACCAATCTTGTGCATCCAATAAGTTCGTTCGTGTCATTTGATGAACATTTAAGTCATTATCGTCAGCCCTGGGGTTATTCTAGTCCATTTAGTGTTTTTTAACCAATCTTGTGCATCCAATAAGTGCATTGTTTTCATTGGAATTACGTTTAGGTCATTTTTGTCCTCCATAGGGTTATTTTAATCCATTTAATGTTTTTAACTAATCATGTGAATCCAATAATTTCGTTTGTGTCATAGGATTATTATTTAGATGATTTTCGTCCTCCCTTGGACTATTCTAGTCCATTTTGGGTTTTTAACCAAGCTTGTGCATCCAATAAGTGTGTTTGTGTCATTGGATTAACATTTAGGTCATTTTAGTCCTCCCAAGGATTATTCTAGTCCATTAAGGGTTTTAACAAATTTTGTGCATGTAATAAGTTCGTTTGTGTCATTTGATTAATATTTAGGTCATTTTTGACCTCCCTAGGGTTATTCCAGTCCATTTAGGGTTGTCAACTAATCTTGTTCATCGAATAAGTGAGTTTGTATCATTGGATTTACATTTATCTCATTTTCGTCCACCGAAGGGTTATTCTAGCCCATTTAGGGTTTTTAACCAATCTTGTAAAACCAATAAATTCGTTTGTGTCATCGGATTAACATTTATGTCATTTTTGTCCTCTCTAGGGTTGGCTAGTCCATTAAGGGTATCTAACCAATCGTTTGCTTCCAATAAGTTCATTTACGTCATTGGATTAAAATTTAGGTAATTTTTGTCCTCACTAGGATTATTTTAGATCTTTTAGGATTTTTAAACTATCTTCTGCATCCAATCAGTGTGTTTGTATAATTGGATTAACATTAAGGTCATTTTCTTCCTCCCCACGGTTATTCTAGTCCATTTAGGGATTTTAACCAATCTTGTGCATACAATAAATTCATTTGATCCAGTGGAATTACATTCAGGTAATTTTAGTCCTCCCTAGGGTTATTCGAGTCCATTTAGGGTTTTAAACCAATCTTGTGCATCCAATAAGCATGTTTGTATTATTGGATTAACATTTACATCATTTTCTTCCACCCTAAGGTTATTCTTGTCCATTCAAGGTTTTTAACCAATATTGTGCATCCAATAAGTTCGTTCGTGTCATTGGATGAACATTTAAGTCATTATCGTCCGCCCTAGGGTTAAAAACCCTAAATGACTTGGCTAAAAATCCTAAATGGACTAGAATAACGCTTGGGAGGACAAAAATGAGACAAATGTTAATCTAGTGAAACAAACACACTTATTGGATGCACAAGATTGGTTAAAAACACAAAACGGACTAGAATAACCATAAATGACGTAAATGTCAATCAAATAACACAAACTAACTTATTCAACGAACAAGACTATTAGAATGTTATATAATGTTAAAATTACACTTTAGGTATTTTAGTGTTATTATTAGGATTATTCTAGTCCTAATAATAACACAAACTAACTTATTCAACGAACAAGTTCGTGTCATAGGGTTTTCAACTAATAAGTTTGTTTGTGTCATTGGATTGACATTTAGGTAATTTTCTTCCTCCATAGGATTATTCTTGTCCATTTAGGGTTTTTAACTAATATTGTGCATCCAATAAGTTCGTTCGTGTCATTGGATGAACATTTAAGTCATTATTGGATTAACAGTTAGGTCACTTTTGTCCTCCCAAGGGGTTATTCTAGTCCATTTTGGATTTTTAACCAATCTTGGGCATCCAGTAAGTTTCTTTATATCGTTTGATTAATATTTAGGTCATTTTCGTCCTCCCTAGGGTTTTCGTTCACCGATCTTGTGCATCCAATAAGTGTGTTTGTGTCTTTGGATTATATTTAGGTCATTTTCGTCCTCCCAAGGCTAATTCTAGTCCATTTAGGATTGTTAACCAATCTTGTGCATTCAATAATTGTGTTTGGGTCATTGGATTTACATTTAGGTCATTATTGTCCTACCAAGGGTTATTGTTGTCCATTTTTGGTTTTTGACCAATCTTGTGCATGGAATAAGTGTGTATGTGTGTCATTGGATTAGCATTTAGGTTATTTTCATCCTCTCGAAGGATATTCTAGTCCATTTAGGGTTTTCATCAAATCTTTTACATCCAATAAGTTCATTTGCATCATTGGATTAATATTAGGTGATTTTCGTCCTTTCTAGGGTTATTCTAGTCCATTTAGGATTTTTAACCTATCTTCTGCATTTGATAATTGTGTTTGTGTCATCGGATTACATTTAGGTCATTTTTGTCATCCCTTGGGTTATTCTTGACCATTTATGTTTCTCAACTAATCTTGTGCATCAAATACGTTAGTTTGTGTTATTGGATTAAAATTTAGGTCATTTTCGTCCTCCCTGGGGTTCTCTCGTGCTTTTAGGATTTTTAACCAATCTTGTGCATGCAATTAGTGTGTCTGTGTCATTGGACTGGATTTAGGTCATTTTCATCCTTCCAAGGGTTATTCTAATCCATTTAGTGTTTTTAACCAATCTTGTGCATCTAATAAGTTCGTTAGTGTATTCAGATTAATATTTATGTCATTTTCATTCTCCTTATGTTATTCTTGTCCATTTATGATTTTCAACTAGTCTTGTTCGTTGAATAAGTTAGTTTGTGTTATTTGATTGACATTTATGTCATTTATGGTTATTGTATTCCGTTTTGCGTTTTTAACCAATCTTGTGCATCCAATAAGTGTGTTTGTATCACTAGATTAACATTTGTCTCATTTTTGTCCTCCCAAGCGTTATTCTAGTCCATTTAGGATTTTTAACCAATCCTGTGCATCCAATAAGTTTGTTTTTGTCATCGAATTAATATGTAGTTCATTTTTGTCCTCCCTAGGATTTTCGAGTCCATTTAGAGTTTGTAACCAATCGTTTGCCTCCAATAAGTTCGTTTGTGTCATCGGATTAACTTTTAGGTAATTTTCGTCCTTTTTAGGGTTATTTTAGTCCTTTTAGAGTTTTTAAACAATCTTGTGCATCCAATAGGTGTGTTTGTGTCATTGGATTAACATTAAGGTCATTTTCGTTCTCACCACGATTATTCTAGTCCATTTAGGGTTTTTAACCAATCTTGTGCATACAATAAGTTCGTTGGTGTCATTGGCTGAACATTTACGTCATTATCGTCCCCCCTTGTGTTATTCTAGTCCATTTAGGGTTTTTAACCAATCTTGTGCATCCAATAAGTTCGTTCGTGTCATTTGATGAACATTTAAGTCATTATCGTCGGCCCTGGGGTTATTCTAGTCCATTTAGTGTTTTTTAACCAATCTTGTGCATCCAATAAGTGCATTGTTTTCATTGGAATTAGTTTAGGTCATTTTTGTCCTCCATAGTGTTATTTTAATCCATTTATTGTTTTTAACTAATCATGTGTATCTAATAATTTCGTTTGAGTCATAGGATTATTATTTAGATGATTTTCGTCCTCCCTTGGGTTATTCTAGTCCATTTTGGGTTTTTAACCAAGCTTGTGCATCCAATAAGTGTGTTTGTGTCATTGGATTAACATTTAGGTCATTTTAGTCCTCCCTAGGATTATTCTAGTCCATTAAGGGTTTTTAACAAATTTTGTGCATGTAATAAGTTCGTTTGTGTCATTTGATTAATATTTAGGTCATTTTTGACCTCCCTAGGGTTATTCCAGTCCATTTAGGGTTGTCAACTAATCTTGTTCATTGAATAAGTGAGTTTGTATAATGGGATTTACATTTATCTCATTTTCGTCCACCGAAGGGTTATTCTAGCCCATTTAGGGTTTTTAACCAATCTTGTAAAACCAATAAATTCGTTTGTGTCATCGGATTAACATTTATGTCATTTTTGTCCTCTCTAGGGTTGGCTAGTCTATTAAGGGTTTCTAACCAATCGTTTGCTTCCAATAAGTTCATTTACGTCATTGGATTAAAATTTAGGTAATATTCGTCCTCACTAGGATTATTTTAGATCTTTTAGGATTTTTAAACTATCTTCTGCATCCAATCAGTGTGTTTGTATAATTGGATTAACATTAAGGTCACTTTCTTCCTCCCCACGGTTATTCTAGTCCATTTAAGGATTTTAACCAATCTTGTGCGTACAATAAATTCGTTTGATCCAGTGGAATTACATTCAGGTAATTTTAGTCCTCCCTAGCGTTATTCGAGTCCATTTAGGGTTTTAAACCAATCTTGTGCATCCAATAAGCATGTTTGTATTATTGGATTAACATTTACATCATTTTCTTCCACCCTAAGGTTATTCTTGTCCATTCAAGGTTTTTAACCAATATTGTGCATCCAATAAGTTCGTTCGTGTCATTGGATGAACATTTAAGTCATTATTGTCCGCCGTAGGGTTATTCTAGACCATTTAGTGTTTTTAACCAATCTTGTGCATCCAATACGTGCGTTGGTTTCATTGGAATGATATTTAGGTCATTTTTGTCCTCCATAGGGTTATTTTAGTCCATTTTTTGTTTTTAACTAATCTTGTGTATCCAATAATTTCGTTTGTGTCATAGGCTTATTATTTAGCTGATTTTCGTCCTCCATTGGGCTATTCTAGTCCTTTTTGGATTTTTAACCATGCTTGTGCATCCAATAAGTGTGTTTGTGTCATTGGATTGATATTTAGGTCATTTTAGTCCCCCCTAGGATTATTCTAGACCATTTAGGTGTTTCAACCAATTTTGTGCATATAATAAGTTCGTTTGTGTCATTTGATTAACATTTAGGTCATTTTTGACCTCCCAGGGTTATTCCAGTCCATTTAGGGTTGTCAACTAATCTTGTGCATCGAATAAGTTAGCTTGTGTTATTGGAGTAATATTTAGGTTATTTTCATGCTCCATATGGTTATTATAGCCCTTTTAGGGTTTTTAACCAATCTTTTGCAACCAATAATTGTGTTTGTATCTTTGGATTAACATTTATCTCATTTTCATTCTCCCATGTGTTATTCTAGTCCATTTAGGGTTTTTAACCAATCTTGTGCATCCAATAAGTTAGTTTGTTTCATTGGATTGACATTTAGGTCATTTTCTTCCTCCCTCAGGTTATTCTAGTCCATTTAGTGTTTTTAACCAATCTGGCGTATCCAATAAGATCGTTTGTTTCATTGGGTTAACATTTAGATGATTTTCTTTCCCCCTAGGGTTATTCTAGTCATTTTATTGTTTTTAACCAATCTTGGGCATCGAATAAGTGAATTTGTATCATTTGATTTACATTTATCTCATTTTCGTCCACTGAAGGGTTATTCTAGCCCATTTTGGGTTTTTAACCAATCTTGTACAACCAATAAATTCGTTTGTGTCATCGGATTAACATTTATGTCATTTTAGTTCTCTCTAGGGTTGGCTAGTCCATTTAGGGTTTCTAACCAATCGTTTGCATCCAATAAGTTCATTTACGTCATTGGATTAAAATTTAGGTCATTTTCGTCCTCACCATGGTTTTTTTTAGTTCTTGTAGTATTTTTAAACTATCTTGTGCATCCAATAAGTGGGTTTGTATAATTGGATTAACATTAAGGTCATTTTCTTCCTCCCCACGGTTATTCTAGTCCTTTTAGGGTTTTAACCAATTTTGTGCATACAATAAATTTGTTTGATCTAGTGGAATTACATTCAGGAAATTTTAGTCCTCCCTTGGGTTATTCGAGTCCATTTAGGGTTTTAAACCAATCTTGTGCATCCAATAAGCATGTTTGTATTATTGGATTAACATTTAAGTAATTTTCTTCCACCCTAAGGTTATTCTTGTCCATTTAGGGTTTTTATCCAATATTGTGCATCCAATAAGTTCGTTCGTGTCATTGGATGAACATTTAAGTCGTTATCGTCTGCCCTAGGGTTATTCTAGTCCATTTAGTGTTTTTAACCAATCTTGTGCATCCAATAAGTGCGTTGGTTTCATTGGAATTACATTTAGGTCATTTTTGTCCTCCATAGGGTTATTTTAGTCCATTTATTGTTTTTAACTAATCTTGTGTATCCAATAATTTCGTTTGTGTCATAGGATTATTATTTAGCTGATTTTCGTCCTCCCTTGGGCTAATCTAGTCCTTTTTGGGTTTTTAACCAAGCTTGTGCATCCAATAAATGTGTTTGTGTCATTGGATTAACATTTAGGTCATTTTTGTCGTCCCAATGGTTATTCTAGTCCATTTAGGACTTTTAACCAATCTTAGGTATCCAATAAGTTCGTTTGTGTCATTTGATTAACATTTAGGTCATTTTTGACACCCCCAAGGGTCATTTTTGACACCCCTAGGATTTTCAACTAATCTTGTGCATCGAATAAGTTAGCTTGTGTTATTGGATTGATATTTATGTCATTGTCGTCCTCCTAAGTGATATTCTAGTCCATTAAGGGTTTTTATCGAATCTTGTGCTTCCAATAAGTTCATTTGTGTTATTGGATTCACATTTAGGTAATTTTCTACCTCCCTAGGGTTGTTGTAGACCATTTATAGTTTTTAACCAATCTTGTATATCCAATAATTTTGTTCGTGTTATAGGATTATTATTTAAGTTATTTTGGTCCTCCTTTGTGTTATTCTAGTATATTTAAGGTTTTGAACCAATCTTGTGCATTCAAAAAGTTCGTTTGTGTCATTGGATTAACATTTAGGTCATTTTGGTACTCCGTAGGGTTATGTTAGTCCTTTTAGGGTCTTTAACAACATTTGTGCATCTAATAAGTTTGTTTGTGTCATTGGGATAACATTTAGGTCATTTTCATCCTCCTACGGTTATTCTAGTCCACTTAGGGTTTTTAACCAATCTTGTGCATCCAATTAGTGTGTTTGTATTATTGGATTAACATTTAGGTGGTTTTCTTCCTCCCTGTGGTTATTCTAGTCCATTTAGAGTTTTTAACCTATCTTGTGGATCCAATAAATTTGTTTGTGTCCTTGGAACATCATTTATGTCATTTTTGTCCTCCTTTGGGTTATTCAAGCTATTTAAAAGTTTTCAACCAATCTTGTGAATCTGATATGTTCGTTTGTGTCAATGAATTAATATTTAGGTCATTTTCTTCCTCCATAAGGTCATTCTTGTCCATTTAGGATTTATAACCAATCTTCTACATTCAATTAGTTTGTTTGTGTCATTGGATTAAAATTTAGGTTATTTTCATTCTCGCTTGTATTATTCTATTCCATTGAGATATTTTAAACATCCTCGTGCGTCCAATAAGTTCATTAGTGTCAATGGATTAACATTTAGGTCATTTTTGTTCTCCCAAGGGTTATTCTATTACATCTAGGGTTTTCTACTAATCTTGTGCATCAAATAATTTAGTTTGTGTGTTTGGATTAACATTTAGGTCATTTTCGTGCTCCCTAGGGTTATTCTAGTCCATTAAGGGTTATTACCCTATCTTGTGCATCCAATAAGTTTGTTTGTGTCATTGGATTGACATTTAGGTCATTTTCTTCCTCCCAAGGATTATTCTAGTCAATTTAGGGTTTTTAACCAATCTTGTGTATCCAATAAGTTCATTTGTGTCATTGGATTAACATATAGATGATTTTCCTCTTCCTTAGGGTTATTCTAGCCCTATTAGGGTTTCAAACCAATCTTGTGCATCCAATAAGTGTGTGTGTCCTTAGATTAACATTTAGATGATGGTCGTCCTCCCGAGGGTTATTACAGTTCTTTTAGGGTATTCAACTAATAAGTTTGTTTGTGTCATTGGATTGACATTTAGGTAATTTTCTTCCTCCATAGGATTATTCTAGTCCATTTAGGGTTTTTAACCAATCTTGTGTATCTAATAAGTTCGTTTGTGTCATTGGATTAACATTTTGGTCATTTTCATCTTCCCTAGGGTTATTCTAGTCCATTTAGGGTTTTTAATCAATCTTGTACACCGAATAAGTGTATTTGTGTAATTGGATTAACATTTAAGTCATTATCTTCCTCACTTGGGCAACTCATGTCTAATTAGGGTTTTTAACCGATCATATACATCCAATAAGTTTGTTTGAGTGATTCGATTAACATTTATGTCACTTTTTTCCTCCCGAGGGTTAGTCTACTCCATTTAGATTTTTTTAACAAATCTTGTGCATCCAATAAGTTTGTTTTAGTCATTGGAATAAAATTTTGGTCATTTTCATCCTCTCGAGGCTATTCTAGTCCATTAAGGGTTTTTAACCAATCTTGTGCATCCAATATGTTCGTTTGTTTCGTTGGAATAACATTTAGTTCATTTTAATCCTCCCTTGGATTATTCTAGTCTATCTAGGGTTTTGAACCAATCTTGTGCATTCAATAAGTTCGTTTGTGTTATCATATTAACATTTAGGTCACACTACGCCAAAACCAGAATTTTACAGCGCTTTTTTTAATCCATTATAGCACTTTTTTTAAAAAACAAGCGCTGTGGAATCAAGCGCTGTAAAAGATACAACATCGCTTTTAAAAAAATGCTATAAATCATGTAAATATAATGCACACTTGTTATGCACCTTTTACAGTGCTTTTTTAACAAAGCGCTGTAAAATGCATATACTGGGTTGACCCATAATGCATATATTTGGTGTGCCTTTTACAGCGTTTTTTTTAAAAAGCGCTGTAAAAAGCAGACCCAAAATTCATCTTAGTAATCGGTTTGCCAATCGATTGGCCCATAATTCATATATTTGGTGTGCCTTTTACAGCGCTTTTTTAAAAAAGCGCTATAAAATGCAGATCCTTTTACAGCGCTTTTTCAAAAAAGCACTGTAAAATGTGTGTGTGTGTGTGTGTGTGTGTTTTTTTTAATGCGCTTTTTAGCTTTTTATGGCATTTTTTTAGAAAGCGCTGTCTATTATCATTTATCCAAAATTACCAGAATCAGTTCACACAACACAACCAGTTCACACAACATAACACAACACAATCAGATACATATATATAACCCTGTAACACTGTAATTTACAACCTAATTAACTACATTCAGATACATATATATAACCTAATTTACAACCTAATTAACTACATATACATTGAACCTAATTTACAACCTAATTAACTACATATTCATATGCATGTTCATATATTGTCCTATGATCATATACATATAATAACTAACAGAATATGCACAAGCTACCATATAATATTCATATCCCTTGTCCAGCAGCATGCTGTTTCCCAGAAAATCAGACAATTTTCATTTCAAGAACATACTGACACTAGTCTTCCTTTAATTCCATTAGATCCTGATCAGAATATGATGGACTGGAATTGTCAAAATACTGCAATATAAAAATTGAACATATTATATTAAGTTAGTATCAAATATATAGATAATTTATATATGAAAATCATATAATGAAAATACCGTACCATTTTTGGGATAATAGTTTTATTCTTGTCAACAATCTCCTTCATGAATCTCAATACGTAGTACCCACAATCGACATTGTTTGTTTGACGAGGGCACTTTATTGGGATACATGTAATGTTATTAGACTTTTGCTTCAACACTGTAGCACCTCTTTGAGCTCGAAAAACTTTTAAGGCATTATCGAATGAATAAATGTGATTATTATAGCATGAACAAACACATTATATATATATATATATGTAAGAAATAAATGAATATTACTTATGAGTCGAACATAGTCTTTATTTCGGAATGATTGTTGTAATTGCCATGCACGGGATCCAAATAGTATATAACTTCAGAGACCACATTGATTGCAAATAGCACCCAATGTGCCCTACAACAAAAAAAAATTGGTTAAGCAATTTTGTTTATACACAACTAATAAATTAAATTCTTATCAATTAAAAAAGATAAAATTACGTATCCTGAATTATATGGTGCGAAGAACAATTTATCCTTTTCTATATTTCCTAAAAATATATCTACAATGTATTTCTTTACATTGTCTGGATCGAGTTTCCACATCGACATCTTATGCGGAGGCAAGAATGAGTATTTATTTGACAATTTCCTCGTGCACACGACCTTCTCATACAAAAACCTTCAATGAAAATTTTAAACTAGATTATATACCAATACATTTAATTAATTACCAATAAATGCAATTAAAAGTATTTTTTACCTTATGTACAAACTCATTACAGTAGCAATGAGCTCCTTATGTTCGAGAAGTTCGTATATGTGCTCCTTTTCGAGAAATTCATCATACTCATCTCCGAATATATCTTTATTCATGTGTACGATGCGCGAATCGTCGCTGCTGCCCATGTTCCTTTTTACTTGGATGTCAAGACACGCCCTGTATTAACCAAGGCATGGCTGACTTATATTAGGAGCAGCAGCAATAGCGACCGATTTTCCCCGATCCAGTTTTTTTGTTGCTGCAAGTTTGGCAGCTTTATTACCCTCCGACCTTTGTGATTTGACAGCTCTATTAACCTCCAATTTTTGAGGTTTGCTGCCTTTTTTGGCTGTGCGGGTGGTTTATATATTTGGACCTACAAAAATGAGGTTAAATGTTAGTTTATTGAATCTGAAAAAATTGACAAACCTTATGCAATAAATGTGACAAACCTTTTCGGGAGATGTAACTGATTCGTTTCTGGGAGGCCTTTTATCGAGGGCAACAAGGTTTGTGGGCCATGCCACGTAACTACCAATAACATCGCCCAATAACTGCATATCTCCGTCGTTGTTCGGTATCGGCAACGGTGCAGTTGGTTCGAAAGCAACAACACGCGATACTTTGACATGGCTCGCAGGGATCAGAGTATTGTGCAATACTTCTCCCGAAGTATTGTACAATTTTCCTTTTCCCACCTTCCGATGAGTAGGCGAGGACAAGTATAGGACACATGAAGTGACACCCTAAATCAATAGTTAAAACATAAGTACGGTTAATATATAAGTTTGTTTAATACATAAGTAATTACATAAGCAAGTAAGTAATTAATTACCTCGGGAATACTTTTCAGATTGACGTTGCAACTCGCGGATTCTCTCCCCATTTGTATTTCATGTTGGAGCTGATCCGGGAGTTGCTTGTCTTTGTTCATATTCACCAATTGTGCCACTTGCTCTGTAAGTATTTTGAGCTTCTCTAATACTTCCTCGTTGGAAGGTTTTTGGCGCTTCTCTTGAGGAAAAAAGCTTTTGGGAGTTACGCCAAATCCTTTCCCCCTAACCTGACTGGAATACTCAGGGACATTAAACACTTTTCCAAGAATGTCCCTGCAAGTATCCTTGTTGCCCTCCTGATTTTCAGAACTTTGTTCGATAATCTCATAAAATACATGTAACATTAAAAAGATAAGTTCAATAGCATTTTTAAAATGCATATCTCCGTCGTTGTCCGGTATCGGCAACGGTGCAGTTGGTTCGAAAGCAACAACAGGCGATACTTTGACATGGCCCGCAGGGATCAGAGTATTGTGCAATACTTCTCCCGAAGTATTGTACAATTTTCCTTTTCCCACCTTCCGATGAGTAGGCGAGGACAAGTATAGGACACATGAAGTGACACCCTAAATCAATAGTTAAAACATAAGTACGGTTAATATATAAGTTTGTTTAATACATAAGTAATTACATAAGCAAGTAAGTAATTAATTACCTTGGGAATACTTTTCAAACTGACGTTGCAACTCGCGGATTCACTCCCCATTTGTATTTCATGTTGGAGCTGATTCGGGAGTTGCTTGTCTTTGTTCATATTCACCAATTGTGCCACTTGCTCTGTAAGTATTTTGAGCTTCTCTAATACTTCCTCGTTGGAAGGTTTTTGGCGCTTCTCTTGAGGAAAAAAGCTTTTGGGAGTTACGCCAAATCCTTTCCCCCTAACCTGACCGGAATACTGAGGGACATTAAACACTTTACCAAGAATGTCCCTGCAAGTATCCTTGTTGCCCTCCTGATTTTCAGAACTTTGTTCGATAATTTGATAAAATACATGTAACATTAAAAAGATAAGTTCAATAGCATTTTTAAATACAATATTAAAAAGTATTCAAGTGATAAATACAATATTAAAAAATATTAAAGTCATAATATACGTACACAAAGTTTTATTACTTTTTGAACATTTTCGTTATCAACCACTCCATCCTTATTTACACGAGCTTCCTTCCACAAGATATGACGACCCAACGGTTGATCGGATTGGGTGTCTTGTTGTAACACCCCGTTTTTCAAAGCGAGGGTGTATTTTTTTTTTAAAGAAATTAAATAAATCAAAGAAGTAAATAAGGTAACACCTTTGGATAAATAATCAAGTCATTATAATTTACAAGCAGCGGAAAAGTTTCTCGAAATAAGAATCCAAAGTATTTACATAACAAAAAGTGGTCCATGTAACCCATCGAAAATAACATGTCATACTGGCAATATTAGTATAGGTACAGTCTTCCAGTTTAAAATAAACACAATTCAAAAGAAAGACATATGTTCCCTCTATGTCAACCTAATCTGATCATTCTACCAAAAACTATACATTCTGAGTGATCTTCACACGCCCTAGAAGATCCTCCTAACATTGCTCCAGCCAAGTGTTTCCAACTACATCCCCATCCATAGGGTACAGACTGGTAGGATGGTCCTGGTTCTCATATGAGGGCAAAGCCCAGATTTCCACAATAGTTGTAAAGGGTCACCAACCGAAATTAACAATTAACACATAACATTTAAGTTTTCAAATGTACAAATAACCTTTCAACTTAGCATGCATCTTAAAAGGGTTTTCCATATGCTAAAAGTTCATATCATACTTGCCAAATATAAATGAAATCGAAATACAGTTCTCAATCCATCAAGTAATATATAACTGACCAAAATATTGATACATCAATTGAACAATCGATTATCTAACTCAAAATCATAATTTATACTGAGCCAATCGATTGGACAAATCGATTTCCTGAAAGTTTTTAGTGAAATCGATTGAATGAAAAACTGAGCCCCTGTATTGAAGCCAATCGATTGGGGAAATCGATTGAATGAAAAACTGATCCCCTGTATTGAAGCCAATCGATTGACCAAATCGATTTCGTCAATTTTGCTGAGCTCCTGTAATGAATCCAATCGATTTGCTAAATCGATTTCTTAAATGGTTTTGAAAAACATATTACAAAATAGATTGGGTAAATCGATTTTGTAAAATTTGCGAAGTCCCTGTAACTCATCAAATCGATTGGGGAAATCGATTTCCGTGTATATTCTTCCAAAAATACATAAACTAACTCAATCACATTCATACATAATACCAAATCTTAACACTTAGCAATTCCCACGCGATCCCCACGACAAATTGGGCTTCGAAATAGTTTTGCAATCAAACATGCTATCACACAATTCCAAACAAAACACTTAGCACTTATAACACAATCACTACAACATCATGAGTTTCGAAATAGTTTGCAATCAAACATGCTATCACCAAATTCCAAAACATAACACTTAACACTTATAACACAATCACTACAACATCATGAGTTTCGAAATAGTATTGCAATCAACCATGCTATCACACAATTCCAAAACATAACACTTAACAGTTACACCGCAATACCCACACAGACAAGATGAACCAACAAACCACATGGAATCATCTTGACGCGACAATCCCCGCACAGACAAAAAGAACCAACAATTCACAATTTACCAGGGTGTAGTCTCTCACGGACAAACACAATTTACCAGGGTGTAGTCTCTCACGGACAAACACCTGTGCAGTCTCTCACGGACAAACACAATTTACCAAAAACGTAAATCATAAACGTACCACCTATCACGGGTTAGTACTGTTTACCGAGGTGCCACCAATCACGGGTCTGCACGATTTACTAAAAAGCGTAAACCATAAACGTACTGCCTATCACGGGCCCGTACCGTTTACCAAGGTGCAACCTATCACGGGTCTGCACGGTTTACTAAAACAACGTAAATTGTAAATGTACCGCCTATCACAGGCCGAAGTACTATTTACCAATGTGCCACCTATCACAGGTCTGCACAATTTACCAAAAACCGTAAATCGTAAATGTACCGCCTATCACGGGCCAAAGTACTATTTACCAAGGTGCCACCTATCACGGGTCAGCACGATTTACCAAAACAAACATTAAGTAAACAAGGCATTAAGAGATTTCCCATTCTTAATACTCATTTAACTTAAACGATTTTCAAAACAAACACACATTAAGTAAACAAGACATTAAGAGATTCCCCATTCTTAATACTCATTTAACTTAAACGATTTTCAAAACAAACATTAAGTAAACAAGACATTAAGAGATTCCCCATTCTTAATACTCATTTAACTTAAACGATTTTCACAAACAAACACACATTAAGTAAACAAGACATTAAGAGATTCCCCATTCTTAATACTTGTTTAACTCTAATAGTTTTCAAATTCCACACAGAACAAACTCAAACATATTCACAAATTTATTCCACAATTCACGCCAAAACACAACAATTCATTTCTCCACAAAATAATTTTCACGACGACATTAAGTAAACGCAGATTTTAAGAGATTCCCCTTTCTTAATATTCATTTAACTTAACGATTTTCACCACAAACATTAAGCAAACAGAAATATTAAGAGATTCCCCGTTCTTAATACTATTTTAACTTAAACGATTTTCCAAAACAAACATTAAGTAAACAAGACATTAAGAGATTCCCCATTCTTAATTCTCATTTAACTTAAACGATTTTCCAAAACAAACATTAAGTAAACAAGACATTAAGAGATTCCCCATTCTTAATTCTCATTTAACTTAAACGATTTTCCAAAACAAACATTAAGTGAACAAGACATTAAGAGATTCCCCATTCTTAATTCTCATTTAACTTAAACGATTTTCCAAAACAAACATTAAGTAAACAAGATATTAAGAGATTCCCCATTCTTAATACTCATTTAACTTAAACGATTTTCCAAAACAAACATTAAGTGAACAAGACATTAAGAGATTCCCCATTCTTAATTCTCATTTAACTTAAACGATTTTCCAAAACAAACATTAAGTAAACAAGATATTAAGAGATTCCCCATTCTTAATACTCATTTAACTTAAATGATTTTTAAAATAAACATTAAGCAAACATAAATATTAAGAGATTCCCCATTCTTAATACTCTTTTAACTTAAACGATTTTCACAAACAAACACACATTAAATAAACAAGACATTAAGAGATTCCCCATTCATAATACTCGTTTAACTTAATGGTTTTCAAATTCCACACAAAACAAACTCAAACATACTTTCACATTCAATCCATAATTCACACCAAATCACATCAGATCATTTTTCCACACAAACCACACAAAACACATGTCAAATTCTATAATTATCAATTATGAACTCGTCAAATACGAAGACACAAATCAACACATTCCATCGCTCAAATACAACAAATTTCATTTACTCAAAATCATACATAAATGAGGTAAATTCATTTTCTATGAAACATTCATCAATATCACCAAAACCCCACATTAGAATTTCACCCATAAAGCATTAATTCGTTTTTCCCCCAATCAACGCTTCAACCCTAACAAATTGTTTTCCACACAACCACAAGTAAGTCCCTAAATGCAAACTAAAAGTTTGGAAGGAGCCCTTACCTTCATGTTAGCTTTAACGTGCGATTACGGTACCGCGAGTAAATCTGGTAAAATCTCCGCTCACAACGTCGCGTCCAAAGTTGGTCCCCTAGCACCGTAGCATGGTAGTGAGCAACTTTCCCTTCTATCTCTTCGCGAAACGAAGCTTAGATCTAGGTGGAACGGGGAGGTTTGTGATTGACGATTTTGAAATCCCTAACTCCTTTTCGAATCCGGGAGGAAGGAAGAAGCTGAAAACTTGATCTTTCTCACCCACTAGCCTTGGGTTTCAATTTTCGAACTCAATGGAAGCAAGAAAAACGAAAAATGGAGGAAGGAGGGTGAGTTTCACGTGAGGCAGATGAATAAGAAGAAGTTTTTCACGTTTTCTCTCCTTTCTCTTTCTTTCCTTTCCTTTCCTTTTCTTTCTTTTTCCTTCTTCCCTTTCTATCTCCTTTCCTTCTCCTCCCAAAAAAATATGTACATATATATATATATATTTTAATTACTTTTAACAAATATCTAGATATTTGTTAAATTACCATTTCACCCATAACGCATTAAATTCTTCGTAAAAGATTCACCGCAGTTAATTCAATTTATTTATCGACGAGTAATTTTGATCGGACATCAAAACATCTTTTTGGTCATATAAACTCCAAAATATTAATACTTTGGCTAAAAAGCCTCCGAGTTCAATACCAAAATACACTAAAATACATAAAATGTACTTTAATATTATGGGTCTTACACTTGTCGCTATTTGTTAAGATCACAAACAAAATATTAGTTAGAAACTATAGTTTGTAATACAAATTCCCTCATTATATAAAAGTGATGTTTAATTACTTACAAGTCTTTGCTCTAGACGTGCATATCCCATACGTGATTTTTTGTATGGGTGCGTCGGATTTTTTGCCCTCTCGCGATTTGCCTTACTAATATTCTATATATATAAAAAAATAGCAATTGTGTAAAAATTTAAAATACGCTACTAATATGGATAGTAAAACACAAATGCTAATAAATTAATCACTTACGACAAACGCGGGGTCAGAACGTTTGGAAACAAATGGACTCCATTCATCGTTTGATATATAATGTTGAAATATTTTTGGAGCTTCAGCATTTGTGTTTCCTTCTCTATCTTTTAGATAGAAATTTGAGAGATGAGATCTAAATCCCCGATAGATCTTCCCAGCAACTCTCAAAACGTAACTCTTTTGTCCTTCATCAAGAACAAAAGTCGTCTGCAATGAAAAAAATTATAAGTATTTCAATGAAAAAATTATAAATGACAAAAGAGTGGATCAAAAAATTTACTTGAATGTCATTCCATATTATATCTTTGGCATCCTTCAACGCCTTATCTCTCCAATCGTCAATCGTAATTGGGATATTTTGACGAACAACAGCCCCAATATAGCTTACAAACATAGAGCTGTTGGGGTCAATTGGCTGACCACTCTCATTCTAGCCAACCTAATAAACTCATATAGTAAGTACATGCTATTAAAAAAAGATAAAAAAATACACATAAAACAAAGTATAGTATAGTATAACCTCAAACTTGGTGCCATTGCTCCTTGCTTTAATCACATTTTGCATTATAGTTGCACCACGTTTGACTTCATTTTCATAAGCCTTAGTGGTGCCAACTTCTTCATTTTGACATTCTAAATCTTTGTTTGTATCAATTTAACTACAACAAGTTCAACATGCAGTTTAGTATAACATCAAAAACTCAACACGCATTATGCATTATTATAAACAAGCTCAACATGTATTAGTATATCTTAAACAAGCTCAACATGAATTTCGATGATTACACAAAATTAATAACATCAATACCTGAATAATGGTTCGAAGAAAGATAAAATGTGAAGAAAAGAGGGAACGCATAAAGTTCACAGTCTTAGTGGTTCACAGAAATACGGTTTGACGAAATACGTAATGAGGGTTACATATTTCAATGAAAATATATTGTGTGCAATGGGAGAGATGACCTTGGATGGAAATAAGGTTCGAAATGAAGGATATGATCATGGAAATAAGGTTTGTAATGGACGATGATTATAGGGTTTGCAAAAGAAGAGAAGAACGATGATAGTGAAGTTTATGTAATGAAGAGGAAACTGAAGGGGTTACTGTTATATACAAAACCCTTTTACAACGCTTTTTTATAACCCTTTTACAATGCTTATTCAATAAGAGCTCTAAAAGGCCTAAGCCTTTTACAACGCTTGTTTGAAAAGCGCTCTAAAAGGTGTCCTTATTTAATTTTTTGAAAGGCTCTTTTACAGCGCTTTTCCCAAAAAGCGCTGTAAAAGACCTCATTGTTTTAGTATGAATTATATAATATTTTTTTAAAGCCTTTTACAGCGCTTGTTCAAATAAGTGTTGTAAACGGTCTCTTTATTTTATTTTTAAAAGAGACTTTTACAGCGCTTATTCAAATAAGCGCTGTAAAAGGTCTCTTTATTTTATTTTTAAAAGAGTCTTTTACAGCGCTTATTTTAACAAGCGCTGTAATAGACCTCCTTGTTTTTTTAAAGTCTTTTATAGCGATTTGCAAATCGATTGGGTAATCGATATTATAACTCACAGAACAAAGCTTGTACTAAGTCAATCGATTGGCAAACCGATTACTAAAATGTTTTTAATCAGGTCTATGTTCTGTGATTAAAGGAATCGATTGGACAATCGATTTGATATATTTTTCTTAAGCTGCTGGTTTTGCACTTATCGATTAATTAATCGATTGCATGAATGACTTAGTTCATAATCGATTGGCACATCGATTTAAACTAAATATCTTAGTTACTGGGACAAGTCAATTCAATTGGCAAATCGATTGGAGTAAATGTCTGAGTTGCAGGGAGAATTTAGCCCATTGCCAAATCGATTAGTCAATCGATTATGATATAAACTGAGTATCAGTTTCTGATATATGCATTAAAAGAATCGATTAGGAAATCAATTAGTTCATTATACCAACATTTGGTTTATTTTGGTTCAATATTGGATGACATTAAAAACATTGTTATCATTGTTTATTGGATTAAAAACATGTTATCATAATATAAAACACTGTTATCATGTAAATTACTAATTTTATATTCAGTTCAGTTCATGTAAATCAAGCTAAATATAAAACACTCATTGTTACATGAACTTAGTATAAAACACTCAATTCAAATTACATGCATATTTATCACAATAATTCAGTTTACATGCATTACTTATATAAAACAATTAAACATGTACATTAAGATGCGCTTCTTCTTTTCCTAGTGGGATTCATATTTGTTTGTCCATTTACAATACGAAACGATGGATTAATCCAAATTCCCTCATCATGATCATCTCTAAGATATAAACCATCATCAGTTCAATTATTTGAACAATCGTCGTAAAAGGCTTTAAGAGGTAGTTCAATTATTTGAAAGCTCATGTATTTTACAGCGCTTGTGAAAAAAGCGTTGTAAAATAATACGTGAAAGTGCTTCATTTTATAGCGCTTTTTTGACAAGCGCTGTAAAAGCCTTATAACATAATGCACAAACGTTATATGACCTACAACAACGCTTGTCAAAAAAAACGTTGTAAAAGGCTCCTTTATTTTTAAAACATATTTACAACAACACTTGTGTTTAGCAAGCGCTGTAAATGGAGCACTGTTAAATGTCATTTTTGGCGTAGTGTCATTTTCGTCCATCGTAGGGTTTTCTAGTCCATTTGGGGTTTTTATCCAATCGTTTGCATCCAATATGTTCGTTTGTGTCATTGAATTAACATGTAGGGCTCTTTTGTCCTCCCTATGGATATTTTAGTCCTTTTGGGTTTTTAACCAATCTTGTGCGTCCAATAAGTATGTTTGTGTCATTGGATTAATATTAAGGTGATGTTCGTCCTCCCTACGATTATTCTAGTCCATTTTGGGTGTTTAACCAATCTTGTGCCTCAAATTAGTTCGTTTTAGTCATTGGAATTACATTTAGGTCTCTTTAGTCCTCCCTAGGGTTATTCTAGTCAGTTTTGGGTTTTTAACCAATCTTGTGCATCCAATATGTGTGTTTGTATTCTTGGATTAATATTTAGCTCATTTTCTTCATCCCTAGAGTTATTGTAGTCTCTTTAGAGTTTTTAACCAATCTTGTGCATTCAATAAGTTTGTTTTTGTCTTTGGATTATCATTTAGGTCATTTTAGTCCTCCTAAGGTTTTTCCAGTCCATTTAAAAGTTTGAGACCAATTTTGTTCATCCAAAAAGTTCGTTTGTGTCATTGAATTAACATTTAGGTCATTTTCTTCCTCCCTAGGTTTATTCTACTCCTTTTAGGGTTTATAACCAAACTTGGATATCCAATAAGTTTGCTTGTGTCATTAGATCAACATTTTTGTCATTTATCTCTTCTCTTAGGATATTCTAGTTAATTTAGGGTTTTTAAACTATCTCGTGCGTCCAATAAGTTCATTTGTGTCATTAGATTAATATTTAGATGATTTTATTCCACCTCAGGATTATTGTTGTCCTTTTACGGTTTTTAATGAATCTTGTGTATCCAATAAGTGTGTTTGTGTCATTGGATTGACATTTAGGTCATTTTATTCATCCCTTGGGTTTTCTAGTTCGTTTAGGGTTTTTAACCAATCGTTTTCATCCAATAAGTTTGTTCGTGTCATTGGATGAACATTTAGGTCATTTTCGTCATCCAACATGTTATTTTAGCCTATTTAGGGTTTTTAACAAAGCTTGTGCATCCAAAAAGTTCGTTTGTGTCATTGGATTAACATTTAAGTGAATGTCATCCTCCCTAGGGTTATTCTGGTCCATTTAAGGTTTTTAACCAATCTTGTGCATCAAATAAGTGTATTTGTTTCATTGTAATATCTTTTAGGTTATTTTTGTACGTCCTAGTGTTATTCTAGTCCATTTAATGTTTTTAACCAATCTTGTGCATCCAATAAGTTCTTTTGTGTCATTGGATTAACATTTAAGTGAATGTCATCCTTCCTAGGGTTATTCTGGTCCTTTTAAGGTTTTTAACCAATCTGGTGCATCAAATAAGTGTATTTGTTTCATTGTAATATCTTTTAGGTTATTTTTGTACGTCCTAGTGTTATTCTAGTCCATTTAAAGTTTTTAACCAATCTTGTGCATCCAATAAGTTGATTTGTGTCATTGGATTAACGCATAGATGATTTTCCTCTTCCTTAGGGTTATTCTAGCCTTATTAGGGTTTCAAACTAATCTTGTGCACGCAATAAGTGTGTGTGTCCTTAGATTAACATTTAGGTGATGGTCGTCCTCCCGAGGGTTATTACAGTTCTTTTAGGGTTTTCAGCTAATAAGTTTGTTTGTGTCATTGGATTGACATTTAGGTAATTTTCTTCCTCCATAGGATTCTTCTAGTCCATTTAGGGTTTTTAACCAATCTTGTGTATCCAATAAGTTCGTTTGTGTCATTGGATTAATATTTAGGTCATTTTCGTCTTCCCTACGGTTATTCTAGTCCATTTAGGGTTTTTATTCAATCTTGTACACCGAATAAGTGCATTTGTTGTTGGACATAAGTCCCCTTGATCATGATTTTGACATAATTAACAAACATACAATGTTCATGCATTATTTGATAAAGCTAACAGTTTGAATCAAGTTACATTTTAGGAAAAGCAAGCAAACACTATACACTTGGACACAAGCTTGGAACACAAGGAATCAAGCAAAAAGTAGAGAATGTGCTGAATAAAGATGCAAATCCATCTAGTGTCATTAGTGTTTGTAGTATTTAGTTGTTAGACTTAATCAATGTGTTTTCATGCATAAGTATTTGCCAAGTTAAAAATGAAATCCTAAAATGAACAATTAACCAAATCGATTAGCTAATCCATTGATGTATCCATTGGGCAATCCATTGATGTATCCATCTGGGTTAACTCAATCGATTGGACAATCGATTAGTACATCCATTGAGAAATCGATTTGTCACATACAGAGCCAAGCTAAAAACCATGCAAATTGATTTGCAAATCGAGTCAAAAAAGTCTTTTTCATCAGACTTGGCCTCTGTAACCAACCAATCGATTGGACAATCGATTGGACCATCTATTGTGAAATCGATTTATTAAAATCACAAAGACAACCACTTATTGAAACAATCGATTGGCAAATCGATTGTGAACTTTTTTTTATCAGTATGTGCCTCTGTGATCAATCAAATCGATTGAGACATCAATTGAAAGTTGTTTCTTAACTTGCTAGGCATATTTTAATCGATTAGGTAATTGATTGGATAAATGACATGTTTAAATCATACATCAGAGACATGTTCCTAGTCGATTGGCAAATCAATGTTTTCTAAGTAGCTAAGTCATTGTAACAATTCTAATCGATTGGTAAATCGATTGGAATAAAACAGCTGAATCATTGTGACCAAGCAGATCAATTGACGAATCGATTAGTGCAAAATAACTGGAGTCACTGTGATCAGTCCAATCGATTGACAAATCGATTGGAGAAATTGTTTGAGTTACAGACCTTTGCCAAATCAATTATGAACAAGTATGAATCGATAGAGGAATCGACTATTTTGATCTCGTTGTTTGAACAAAACACCTATAGTCGATTACTCAATCGATTTGGACACGAACATGCTTCTATTTCTGATTTAAGCATTAAAAGAATCAATTGGCAAATCGATTCAGTCATATGTTTTCAAGAATCAAGAAAAACAAGAAACACAATAATCGATTGGGTAATCGATTGGGTAAATGATTGTGTTGTTTTAAACTGTTATAAAATCGATTGAGTAATCAATTTAACCTGTGTTTTTCTTAAACATATATAAGCTGACTCATAACCCTTTTTCTCAAAACTTTTGAAACCACTTTGATAGAACTTGAAAGATAACGTTCATAACCTTTGATACAACTTTTGAATCTTTTTGAACACACGTTCTTCATAACACCTTGTTAAAAAGAATTGAAAACACACACTAAACATTATCTTGGCAAATCCTTATTGTGTGTATTTCATGATTGAGTCGCATTCATTGATAGATCTTTGATCTTCAGTCTTCTTTGTAAACAAAATATTGTAACGAAAATCTGTAAAAATCCAGTATAGAAACTAGTAACTATCTTGGTTGAAGAAGGAGTTCATCATGAAGAAGTTTCACTGTCATCTTGGGAGAGCTTACCGATTAGCTTGAGGGATACAGTGGGTGTGCAATAGAAGTGAGAGAGAGTTTTAAGATAGATAGGCTTGGAGGGCTGGACAATCTGTAAAACACTCTAGAAGATTCTATTGGAAAAGGCCGAAATCGGTTTGATTTCGGGACTGGAGGTAGGCTGTCACATCGACGGCCGAACCAGTATAAAATCTTGGTGCACTATCTTCTAACCCTTTCTCTTTATCTTAATATTTCATGAATGATTAATCTTGTATACATATGTTAGAAAAATTCTGTCTTGATTAATATTTCTTGAATGGTTGAATTGACATGTTTGTATCTTGATTAATTTGTTGAACAATTACCGTATCTGCTGCACTCTCTATTAGACAATACTTGTGATTGTGAATTTTTTTCGTTTAGGAATAATCCTTGGGACTGTGGTTAATAACTTGGTAAATAAAATTGTATTTGTTAAACTGATTAGCAATCTTGTTAGAATAGTATAAACACTTCATATAAATTTTGCTAAACTGAGGTCAATATTTCATACATTTGTGTCATTTGATTAACATTTAAGTCATTAACTTCCTCACTTGGGCAAATCTAGTCTAATTAGGGTTTTTAACCGATCTTGTACATCCAATAAGTTTGTTTGAGTGATTCGATTAACATTTATGTCACTTTTTTCCTCCCTAGGGTTAGTTTACTCCATTTATATTTTTTAACAAATCTTGTGCATCCAATAAGTTTGTTTTAGTCATTGGAATAACATTTAGGTCATTTTCGTCCTCCCGAAGGTTATTCTAGTCCATTAAGGGTTTTTAACCAATCTTGTGCATCCAATATGTTCGTTTGTTACATTGGAATAACATTTAGGCCATTTTAATCATCCCTTGGATTATTCTAGTCTATTTAGGGTTTTGAACCAATCTTGTGCATTCAATAAGTTCATTTGTGTCATCGAATTAACATTTAGGTCATTTTCGTCCATTGTAGGGTTTTCTAGTCCATTTTGGGTTTTTAACCAATCGTTTGCATCCAATATGTTCGTTTGTGTCATTGAATTAACATGTAGGTCTCTTTCGTCCTCCCTAGGGATATTTTAGTCCTTTTGGGTTTTTAACCAATCTTGAGCATCCAATAAGTATGTTTGTGTTATTGGATTAACATTAAGGTGATGTTCGTCCTCCCTACGATTATTCTAGTCCATTTTGGGTGTTTAACCAATCTTGTGCATCAAATTAGTTCGTTTCAATCATTGGAATTACATTTAGGTCATTTTAGTCCTCCCTAGGGTTATTCTCGTCAATTTTGGGTTTTTGTGGGACACATTACAACAAACACATGAGGGAACAACAAATGTGAAAAGGGCCCGAATCAATACATTAATGCATGAGTATGAGTTGTTCAACATGAAGAATGATGAATTTGTCAATGATATGCAAATGAGATTCACTCATATAGTCAACAACCTGAATGCACTTGGTAAGGTAATTGACAATGAACAACAGATCAGCAAAGTCATGAGATGCTTAACAAGAGAATGGAAACCAAAGATTACTGCCATAGCATAATCAAAAGATCTTGGTAGCATGGCAATTGCTACGCTTTTTGGTAAACTAAGAGAGCACGAAATGGAGCTGCATAGATTAAATGAAGTTGAACAGACTGACAGAAAAAGAAAAGGGCTGTCTTTGAAAGCCCAAGCACAACAATCTAAGTCTGACCAAGAGATCAGCACAGAAGATTCAAGTAGTGAGTCGGATGAAGATTCAGAGATTGGTTAACTTGTCAAAAAGTTCAAAAAGTTTCTGAAAAAGAAAGATAACAAGTTCAGAAAGCCATCAAATTCAAAGACAAATGATAGTAAAGTGACTTGCTATGAATGTTGAAAGACTGGTCACATCAAGTCTGAATGCTTCAAATTGTAGAATAAGAACAAAATGGAAAAGGCTAATGGCAAGGAACCAGCTCCTAAAACCAGAAAGGCTTACATAGCCTGGAACGATAATGAAGAATCTTCTTCATCTTCAGAAGAAGAAGAAGCAAATCTATGTCTTATGGCAAACACAGATTCAGAATCTGAAAGTGAGGTAAGTTCTAAATCCAACCCCTCTTATGATGAATTACAAGAAGCATTTAATGAACTACATGATGAATATGTTAATTCAATCAAACAGTTGATAAGTACAAAGAAAATGCTTGAAAAACAATGTATGTTATGTGAAGAAATAAAAAAAGATCATAAGGAGATTGAGGACTTGAATGAACAATTGAAAAAACAAGTTAGATATTCTTCTTGGAAATCAAAGGAATTTGAATGAGAAATCTGGACTTGGATATAAACCAAATATGCATGTTAAAAAGAATAACAATAAAGCTGGAATTGGTTATATGCAAAATAGGAATGTTAAACAGAACCAGAAGTTTGTTAGATCTAGGCATATGCATGATAACTTTAAAGACGTTCTGTATGTAAAGGATCTAAAGCACAATTTGATTAGCATAAGGATAATAAAGGTATCAAATTGGAAGGTGACAGAGTTAACAACATATACATACTGAATTTTAATGCTTTACCTACTAGTTCAATCTGCTGCTTATTATCTAGTTCTGATGAGAACTGGCTGTGGCACAAGAGATTAACTCACATACACATTGAACACCTTAATAAGCTAGTTAGCAAAAAGTTAGTTATAGGACTCCCCAACAGGAAATTTAATAAGGATAGGCTGTGTGACTCTTATGAGAAAAGTAAGTTAGTAAAGTCATCTTTTCCCCCAATAGATGTTGTTAAAACCAATAGGGTTTTGCAACTGATACATATGCACCTATTTGGTCCTTCACAAGTGAAAAGTTTTGGAGGAAACCTATATGGATATGTGTTGATAAATGATTATTCTAGGTTCACTTGGACTTATTTTCTGACTCACAAGAGTGAGGCTTTCTCTGTTTTCAAAAAGTTTGCTACTTTAGTTTAAAATGAAACAAGTGAGAAAATAATCTCCATCAAAAGTGATCATGGAGGTGAATTCCAAAATGATTCCTTTAATACCTACTGTGAACAAAATGGTATTCATCACATGTAATCAGCCGCTAGAACTCCACAGCAAAATGGCGTAGTAGAAAGGAAAAATAGGTCTTTAGAGGAACTAGCTTGGACTATGATTAAAGACTCAAATGTTCCTAAGTATTTCTTGGCTGATGCAATTAACACTGCCACACATGTAGTTAATAGAGTTCTAATTAGGCCCCTACTTAGAAAAACTCCCTATGAGTTATACAAGGGTAGAAAACCAAACATTTCCTACTCTAGAGTTTTTGGATGCAAGTGATTTGTTTTAAACAATGGCAAATAACATCTAGGAAAGTTTGACCCTAAGGCTGATGAAGGTATTTTTCTAGGATACTCTCAAACAAGTAAGGCCTATAGAATCTACAACGAAAGAACAAAAACCATAGAGGAGTTAGTTCATGTAAAGTTTGATGAACTATTTGATGAAAACTTGAACAACACTCCTTCTATAGTTGATGCTTCTTTGGATGAAGTTGTAGAATCTGAACCATTAGAACCTAAGGAAACTGCACCTCCAATCAACAGTGACTGTGTAGAACCTGTTAGGGTAGATGAGTTACCTAAGGAGTGGAATTTTAACAAAAACCATCCCTTAGATAACATAATAGGTGAAATCTCAAAAGGAGTTGCCACTAGGAAGAACCTTAGACATTTCTGCAACTTTACAACCTTTGTATCTCAAATAGAACCCAAAAACATTAAAGAGGCTCTATTAGATAGTGAGTGGATAGTTGCTATGGAAGAGGAACTGAATCGGTTTGAGAGAAACAAGGTGTCGACTCTAGTGCCTAAACCCGAAAATAAGCACATCATAGGAACAAGATGGGTGTTTAGAAACAAGGTGGATGAAAATGGAGTCATAACTAGGAACAAAGCTAGATTAGTTGCCTAAGGTTACAATCAAGAAGAGGGAATAGATTATGACGAATCCTATGCCCCTGTAGCTAGACTAGAAGCCATTAGAATCCTGCTGGCTTATGCATGTATAATGGACTTTAAACTTTATCAATTGGATGTGAAAAGTGCATTTCTCAATGGTGACATCCAAGAGGAAGTTTTTGTTAGCCAAACACCTGGTTTTGAAAATCCTGATTTTCCAAATCATGTCTACAAGCTAACAAAAGCCCTCTATGGGTTGAAACAAGCTCCAAGAGCTTGGCATGAGAAACTAAGCAATTTCCTCATTGAACAAAACTATAAGTACAGAAGTACGCCTAAGAGGGGGGGGGGTGAATTAGGTGTAGATAAATTTTCTTGTTTTTAGTTATATGGTAGTTGGATTTTGTGAGTTAAAGAACAAAGCTTAATAATAATTGCAGTAAGTAAATGACACTTTAAGATTTATCCTGGTTCCCCTTATAACCAAGGGTACGTCCAGTCCTCTTGCACACCACAAGAGATTAATCCAATACTTGTCAGAAAATGTACAACTCCCACCCTGGGATTCTTGCTACAAAACTTCTAACAAAACTTCTAAGATAGCACACCACTATCTTAGATTAAGCTATCTTATACAAATGATACAACAAGGTTTCGATGAGTCTAAGTTGTGGTATATTGATAAACAACTCAATAGCAATTCAAGTACTTGAGAACCTTTTAGAATGATATGAAAATCTAATGCAAGTACTTAGGAAAAATCAGAATTTTGTTCAATGTTGTTCAATGAATTGATTCAAGGATTGTTAATTTTTGATCTGAAGTTATGGGGTATTTATACTCCATAAAACATCCCTTCAGATTCGTGGCCATTGATCCAAGGGGTTTGATGAAAAATTATAATGTTCTAGAGCCATCCTAGAACTGAAAAATTGTAATGTTTCCAGGTGTATTCGAATACAGTATATGTGTATTCGAATACACGTCTGTGTAACGTTCAAAAAATACAAATTTTACATCTTGTATTCGAATACACATTGGTGTAGTCGAATACTGTAAGACCCGTAATTTTAAATCCTAAGTTATACAATTTTAGGGTATTTTGTGTTAAATTGCTTAGGCTTTTAACCCTGTTTTCGGTATTTAGTGAGTTAAAGGCCGAAAATATATTTTTGGAAATTGGATTAAAATTATTTGTCGAAGAATAATTTATTTAAGTTTCGAAGAATTTAATTCTGGGCGGTTTTGTTCAAAATATCTCAGGTTGTTGAAAATTGTATTTGACAATTGAGTTGCGACGAGAGTAGATATTTTTATCAAAATAGTTTGAGATGAGAGTGAAGTGATGGATGTGAGAGTTGTTAGATAATTGTTGGTTTTGTTTTAATTATAATATATTAAAATATAAATATATTTATATATTGTAAGTAATATATATATATATATATATATATATATATATATATATATGGTTGGAGGGAAATAGGAGAAAGGGAAATGGAAAGGAAAAAAAATAGAAAGGAAAGAGAAAGAGGAGAAAAGGAAGGGAAAGATAAAGAAAAGAAAGAAAAAAAGAAAGTTCATCTTCTTCCTCTTCCTCGCGATGCTTCTTTCTACTTCCTCCCTTCATGTTCATTTTCGTTGCTCTTTGGCTTCAAGAATAGAAACCCAAGGCTTGTGGGTGAGTAAGAATAAATTTACAGCTTCTTCCTTCCTCCCAGATTTCAAAACCGTCAAACACAAATCGCTCCGTTTCATCTAGATCTAAGCTTCGTTTCAAGAAGTGATAGAAGGGAAAGTTGCTCACTACCACGCTACGGTGCTAGGGGACCAACTTTGGAAGCGGCGTTGCGAGCGGATATTTTACCGGATTTGCTCGCGGTACTGTAATCGCACGTTACATCTAACGTGAAGGTAAGGGCTCCTTCCAAACTTTTAGTTTGCATTTAGGGCCTTATCTGTGGTTGTGTGGAAAAGAATTTTGTTAGGGTTGGAGTATTGATTTGGGAAAATGTATCTAAGGCTTTATCGGTAAAATCTTAGAGTTAGGTTTTGGTTATATTGATGAATGTTTCGTTGAAAATGAATTTAAAACTCATTATGTATGATTTTGAGTAAATGAAACTTGTGTGTTTGAGTGGTGGATTTTGTTGATTTGTGTTCGTTGTTTTGACGTGTTCTTAATTGATACTGATGAAACTTGAGATGTGGTTGTGTGGTTTGTGTGGAAAATGATTTGGTGCGAATTATGGATTGAATGTGAAAGTATGTTTGAGTTTGTTTTGTGTGGAAAATGATTTGGTGCAAATTATGGATTGAATGTGAAAGTGTGTTTGAGTTTGTTTTGTGTGGTTTGTGTGGAAAAATGATTTGGTGTGAATTATAGTCTGAATGTGAAAGTATGTTTGAGTTTGTTCTGTGTGGAATTTGAAAACCATTAAGTTAAACGAGTATTAAGAATGGGGAATCTCTTAATGTCTCGTTTACTTAATGTGGGTTTGTGAAAATCGTTTAAGTTAAATGAGAATTAAGAATGGGGAATCTCTTAATGTCTCGTTTACTTAATGTTGTTTTGGAAAATCGTTTAAGTTAAATGAGAATTAAGAATGGGGAATCTCTTAATGTCTCGTTTACTTAATATTTGTTTTGAAAATCGTTTAAGTTAAATAAGTATTAAGAATGGGGAATCTCTTAATGACTTATTTAATTAATGCTGTTTTGAAAATCGTTTAAGTTAACTCGACGTTAAGAATGGGGAATCTCTTAATGTCTTGGTTACTTAATGTTGTTTTGAAAATTGTTTAAGTTAACTGGGCGTTAAGAATGGGGAATCTCTTAATGTCTGGGTTACTTAATGTTTGTTGTGGAAAATCGTTTAAGTTAAATGAGAATTAAGAATGGGGAATCTCTTAATGTCTCGTTTACTTAATATTTGTTTTGAAAATCGTTTAAGTTAAATAAGTATTAAGAATGGGGAATCTCTTAATGACTTATTTACTTAATGTTGTTTTGAAAATCGTTTAAGTTAACTGGGCGTTAAGAATGGGGAATCTCTTAATGTCTTGGTTACTTAATGTTGTTTTGAAAATTGTTTAAGTTAACTGGGCATTAAGAATGGGGAATCTCTTAATGTCTTGGTTACTTATTGTTTGTTTTGGTAAATCGTGCAGACCCGTGATAGGTGGCACCTCGGTAAACTGTACTGACCCGTGATAGGTGGTACGTTTACGATTTACGTTTGGTAAGTTGTGCTGACCCGTGATAGGTGGCACCTCGGTAAGCAGTACTGACCCGTGATAGGTGGTACCCTTACGACTTACGCTTTTTCTTTTGGTAAATCGTGCTGACCCGTGATAGGTGGCACCTCGGTAAACAGTATTGATCCGTGATAGGTGGTACGTTTACGATTTACGTTTGGTAAGTTGTGCTGACCCGTGATAGGTGGCACCTCGGTAAACAATACTGACCCATGATAGTTGGTACGTTTACGACTTACGTTTCTTGGTGAATTGTGTTTGTCCGTGAGAGACTGCACATGTGTTTGTCCGTGAGAGACTGCACAGGTGTTTGTCCGTGAGAGACTCCACCCTGTTAAATTGTGAATTGTTGGTTCATTTTGTCTGCGTGGGTATTGCGTTGTAACCGTTAAGCGGTATGTTTTGAAATTGTGTGTAAGTGTGTTGATTCAAGTTTATGATTGAGTGTTTTGAAACTTGAGATGTCATTGTGATTGTGTTGATTACGTTAAGTGTTATGTTTTGGGATTTGGTGATAACATGTTTGATTGCAAAACTATTTCGAAGTTCATGATGTCGTGGTGAATGTGTGGGAATTGCTAAGTGTTAAGATTTGGAGTTGTGTATGAATGTGATTGAGTTAGTTTATGTATTTTTGGAAGAATATGCAGGGAAATCGATTTGGAAATCGATTGGCATTAAGTCAGTGGCTCAGCTATGCTATCAATCGATTGCCCAATCAATTGCCCAATCGATTGAATTAAGCCCAGAGTTCAAATTTCACTAAGAACCTTCAGTAAATCGATTTGGAAATCGATTGATGTTAAGTCAGTGGCTCAGCTATGCTGTCATTCGATTGCCCAATCGATTGAATTAAGCCCAGAGTTCAAATTTCACTAAAAACCTTCAGGAAATCGATTGGCTTTAATACAGGGGCTCAGTTATCCATTCAATCGATTTCCCAATCGATTGGCTTAGTGGAAATTCTTATTTTGAGTTAGATAATCGCTTGCTCAATTGATTTATCAATGTTTTGGTCAGTTATGTATTACTTGATGGATTGATAACTTTATTTTGATTTCAATTTTATTTGGCAAGCATTATATGAACTTTTCGCATATGAAAAATCCTTCTAAGATGCATGATAAGTTGAAAAGGTTATTTGTGCATTGAAAAGTAAATGTTATGTGTTAATTGTTAATTTCGGTTGGTGACCCTTTACAACTATTGTGGAAATCTGGGCTTTGCCCTCAGATGAGAGCCAGGATGATCCTACCGGTTCGTACTCTACGGATAGGAATGTAGATGGGAATGCTTGATTGGAGCTATGCTAGGAGGATCCTACGGGGCGCGTGGTGATTACTCAGGGTGTATAGCTTTTTGGTAGAATGATCAGATTAGGTTGACATAGAGGGATCATATGTCTCTCTTTTGATTTGTGTTTATTTTTAAACTGGAAAACTGTGCCGCATTTTGATACGTAAATATTTTGGATTGATGATTCGAGAAACTTTTTCCGCTGCTTGTAAATTTTAAGGACTTATATATGTATCCAAAGGTTTTACCTTATTTATTTCTCTGTTGTATTTTAATTTTTTTTGAAAAAAAAAATACACCCTCGCTTTGAAAAACGGGGTGTTACAAATACAGATTAGTGAATTTTAGCCTCTGACCTAACTTGTATTCGACTACAGATGTGTGTCGTCGAATACACATATAGGAAATTTGGCCACTGACTTGAAGTGTATTCAACTACACATTGTTGTAGTCGAATACAACATTTAAATTTTGCTTCTGACTTAAGTTGTATTCGAATACAACATGGTGTATTCGAATACACTTTTGTACTTAGTCAAAAATATGATATTTAAATACTTTGTTAATGTGGTTTGGACTTTTGAAACTATTTTTAATGCATGTATAAATGTGACTTGTTCTCATGTACTTGATGTATTGGTTAGTATCATATACCTTTACATTTTATCATCTATTGTTTGGATTTGGAGCTTATTATGAAGTTTATTGATCTTCTTTTTGATCTTGTAGCGTCGTCCATAATCGGTGGTCTTTGTCGTCATCAAAAATATGTAGTTTACAATCAAGAAGAGGGAATAGATTATGACGAAACCTATGCCCCTGTAGCTAGACTAGAAGCCATTAGAATCCTGCTGGCTTATGCATGTATAATGGACTTTAAACTTTATCAATTGGATGTGAAAAGTGCCTTTCTCAATGGTGACATCCAAGAGGAAGTTTTTGTTAGCCAAACACCTGGTTTTGAAAATCCTGATTTTCCAAATCATGTCTACAAGCTAACAAAAGCCCTCTATGGGTTGAAACAAGCTCCAAGAGCTTGGTATGAGAAACTAAGCAATTTCCTCATTGAACAAAACTTTTTAAGAGGAAATGTGGACACTTTTTATTAAAAAGGATGGAAAATACATCTTGCTGGTCCAAGTATATGTTGATGACATAATATTTGGTTCCACAAATAATAGGCTATGCAAAGATTTTGAAAACATGATGCAAGCTAGATTTGAAATGTCAATGATGGGAGGGTTGTCTTTCTTCTTGGGATTTCAAATCAACCAAAGCAAGGATGGCATTTTCCTAAGTCAAACCAAATATTGCAATGATTTATTAAAGAAATTTGGTTTTGATAAGTTTAAAGCCATTGACATACCTATGAGCCAAACCTGCTATTTAGATAGAGATGAGAAGGGAAAAACAGTAGATGTAACTAAGTTTAGAGGAATGATAGGATCACTACTATACCTTACAACTAGTAGGCCAGATATAATGTTTAGTGTATGCATGTGTGCTAGGTATCAAGCAAACCCAAAGGAGTCACACCTCAGGGATCTACTTGCTCCTTAGTTTGTTACTCAGATTCTGACTTTGCTGGATGCAAACATGATAGAAAAAGTAACTCAGGTACTTGTCACTTATTAGGAAACTCTGTGGTTTCTTGGCATAGCAAGAAACAAACCAGCATTGCATTATCAACAACTGAGGTTGAGTATATTGCAGTTGGAAGTTGTTGCGCTCAAATTCTTTGGATGAAACAACACCTTTGTGATTTTGGTGTTAATATAGGAATTGTGCCTATCATGTGTGATAACACAAGTGCAATCAGCATCACCAAAAACCCTGTCATGCATTCTAGAACTAAGCATATATTGATGTCATTTTTGTCCTCTCTTGGTTTATTCTAACTCATTTAAGGTTTTTAAACAGTCTCGTGCGCCCAATAAGTTCGTTTGTGTCATGTGATTAACATTTAGATGATTTTCATCCTCCCTACAGCTATTCTTGTCCTTTTACTGTTTTTAGCGAATTTTGTGCATCCAATAAGTGTGATTGTGTCATTGTTTGACATTTAGATCATTTTATTCATTCCTTGGGTTTTCTAGTCCGTTTAGGGTTTTTAACCAATTGTTTGCATCCAATAAGTTTGTTTGTGTCATTGGATTAACATTTAGGTCATTTTCGTCAACCAATGGGTTATATTAGCCTACTTAGGGTTTTTAACAAAGCTTGTGCATCCAATAAGTTCGTCTGTGTCATTGGATTATCATTTAGGTGATTGTCGTCCTCCCTAAGGTTATTCTGGTCCTTTTAACGTTTTTAACCAATCTTGGGCATCAAATAAGTGTGTTTGTATCATTTTAATATCTTTTAACTTATTATTATACGTCCTAGGGTTATTCTAGTCCAATTAAAGTTTTTAACCAATCTTGTGCATCCAATAAGTTCTTTTGTCTCATTGGATTAACATTTAGGTCATTTTCTTCCTCCCAAGGTATATTTTAGCCCATTTAGGGTTTTCACCAATCTGGTGCATCCAATAAGTTCATTTGTATCATTGGAATATCTTTTATGTCATTTTAGTCCTCCCTAGGGTTATTCTAGTCAATTTAAAGTTTTTACCCAATCTTGTGCATCCAATAAGTCCGTTTGTGTCATTGGATTAACATTTAGGCCATATTCGGGTTCCCTAGGGTTATTGTAGTCCATTTATGGTTTCAATTCAATATTGTGCACCCAATAAGTATGTTTGTGTCATTGGATTAACATTAAGGTCATTATCTTCCTCCCTAGGGTTATTCCAGTCCAATTAGGATTTTTAACCAATCTTAGGCATCCAATAAGTGTATTTCTATAATTGGATTTTTAACCTATCGTTTGCACCCAATAAGTTCGTTTGAGTCATTGGATTGACAATTTGGTCATTTTAATCTTCCTTAGGGTTATTCTTGTTTGTTTAGGGTTCTTAACCAAGCTTGTACATCTAATAAGTTCATTTATGTCATTGGATTAACGAATCTTGTGCTTCCAACAAGTGTGTTTGTACAATTGGATTAACATTTATGCCATTTTCTTCATCCCTAGGGTTTCTGGTCCATTAGGTTTTTAACCAATTGTTTGCTCCCTTGGGTTATTCTACTCCTTTTAGGGAGTTTAACCAATCTTGTCCATCCAAAAAGTGTATTTGTATCATATGATTAACATTTAGGCCATTTTCGTCATCCCTAGGGTTATTTTAGCCCACTTAGGGTTTTTAACCAATCTTGTGCATCCAATAAGTTTGTTTGTGTCATTGGAATATGTTTTAGGTCAATTTAGTCCACACTAGGATTATTCCATTCCATTTAAAGTTTTTAACCAATCATGTGCTTCCAATAAGTTCGATTTTGTCATTGGATTTAAATTTATGTCATTTTCGTGCTCCCTAAGGTTTTTGTAGTCCATTTAGGGTTTTTAATCAACTTGTGCATCCAATAAGTACGTTTGTGTCATTGGATTAACATTTAGGTCGTTTTCTTCCTCCCTACGGTTATTCTAGTCCTTTTAAGGTTCTTAACCAATCTTGTACATCCAATAAGTTCATTTGTGTCATTGGAATATCTTTTAGGTCATTTTAATCCTCCCTAGGGTTATTCTAGTCCATTTAAAGTTTTTAACCAATCTTGTACATCCAATTAGTTTATTTGTGGCATTGGAATAACATTTAGGTCATTATCGTCCTCTCTTGGGTTATGCTAGTCCTTTTAGGGTTTTTTACCATTCTGGTACATCCAATAAGTTTGTTTGTCTGTCGTAGGGTTATTATACTCCATTTAGGGTTTTGAACCATTCTTGTGCATCTAATAAGTTTGAATGAGTCATTCTCGTCCTCTTTATAGTTATTATAGTCGTTTTAGGGTTTTAACCAACGTTGTGCAACCAATAAGTGTGCTTCGATATTTAGGTCATTTTCGTCCTCTTTACAATTATTTGTGTCATTGGATTATCATTTTGGTTATTTTTGTACTCCGTAGGGTTATTCAATACTATTTAGTGCATTTAGCCAATCTTTTGCATCCAATATGTTCGTTTGTGTCATTGGATGATCATTTATGTCATTTTTGAGTTCCCTAGGGTTATTCTAGTCAGTTTAGGGTTTTTAACTAATCTTGTGCATCCATTAAGTTCGTTTGTGTCATTTAATTAACATTTAGGTCATTTTCTTCCTCCTTAGGTATATTCTAGCCTATTTAGGGTTTTAACCAATCTTGTGCATCCAATAAGTTCGTTGATGTCATTGGAATATCTTTTAAGTCATTGGATTAACATTTTGATGATTTTCGTCCTCCCTAGGCTTATTCTAGTACATTTGGGATTTTTAACCAATATTGTGCATCAAATAAGTTTGTTTGAGTCATTTGATTAATATTTAGGTTATTTTCGTCCTCCCTTGGTTTATTCTGTCCTTTTAGGGGTTCAAACTAATGTTGTGCGTCGTATAAGTTCGTTTGTGTCATTGGATTAACAATTACATCATTTTCATCATCCAAAGGGTTATTCTAGCCCATTTAGGATTTTTAACCTATCTTGTTCATCCAATAAGTTCGTTTGTGCCATTATAATATCTTTTAGGTCATTTTCGTGTTCCCTAGGGTTATTTTAGTCCATTTAGGATTTTAAATCAATGTTGTGCATCGAATAAGTTCATTTGTGTCATTGGATTAAAATTTAGGACATTTTTCGACTTCCCTAGGGTTATTCTAGTTCGTTTAGGGTTTTTAAACAATCTTGTGTATCTAATAAGTTCGTTTGTGTCATTGGATTAACTATTAGGTTATTTTCATCCTCCAAAGGGTTATTCTAGTTCTTTTAGGGTTTTTAACCAATCTTGTGCATCCAACACGTGTTTTTGTATTATTGGACAAAAATTTAGCCCATTTTCTTCCTCCCTACGATTATTCTAGCCCATTTTGGGTTTTTAACTAATCTTGTGCTTCCAATAAGTTCGTTTGTCCCATTGGATTAACATTTAGGTCACTTTCGTCATTCCTAAGGTTATTCTAGTTCATTTAGGGGTTTTAATCAATCTTTTGCACCCAATAAGTACGTTTGTGTCATTGGATTAACAGTTAAGTCATTATCATCCTCCCTAGGGTTATGCTAGTCAATTTTGGGTTTTTAACAAATTTGGTACATCCAATAAGCTACTTTATGTCATTTTCTTCCTCCCTAGCTATATTCTAGTCCATTTAGGGTTTTAACCAATTTTGTGAATCTACTAAGTTCATTTGTGTCATTGGATTAAAATTTAGGTCAGTTTCATCCTATAAAGGGTTATTCTCGTCCTTTTAGGGTTTTTAACCAATCTTTTGCATCCAAAAAGTGTGTTTGTATTATTGGATTAACATTTAGATCATTTTCTTCCTTCTTAAGGTTATTCGGGTCCATTTAGTTTTTTAACCAATATTGTGCATCTAGTATGTGTGTTTGTATTTTTGGAATGTCATTTATGTCATTTTTCACCTCCCTAGGGTTATTCTAGTCAATTTAAATGCTTTTGACCTATCTTGTGCATCCAATAAGTTTGTTTATGTGATTAGAGTAACATTTAGGTCATTTTTGTTATTCCTAGGGTTATTCTAGTCCATTTAGGGTTTTTAATCAATGTTGAGCATCCAATAAGTACGTTTGTGTCATTGGATTATAATTTAGGTCATTTTATTCCACCTAGGGGTTATTCAAGTCCATTTAGGGTTTTTAATCAATCTGGTGCACCCAATAAGTACGATTGTGTGATTGGATTAACATTTAGGTCAAATACTTCCTCCCTAGGGTTATTCGAGTCCAATTTTGGTTTGTAACCAATCTTGTACACCCAAAAAGTTTTTTCGTGTCATTGGATTAACATTTAGATGATTTTCGTCCTCCATTGGCTTATTCTAGTCCATTTAGAGTTTTTAATCAATCTTGTGCATCCAAAAAGTGTGTTTGTATTATTGGATTAACATTTAGATCATTTTCTTCCTTCCTACGGTTATTCTGGTCCATTTAGACTTTTAACCAATATTCTGCATCCAATAAGTTTGTTTGTGTCATGGGAATATCATTTATGTCATTTTACTCCTCCCTATGGTTATTCTAGTCAATTTAAATGCTTTTGACCATCTTGTGCATCCAATAAGTTTGTTTATGTCGTTAGATTAACATTTATGACATTTTTTTTATCCCTTGGGTTTTTCTAGTCCATTTAGGATTTTTAATCAATGTTGTGCATCCAATTAGTACGTTTGTGTCATTGGAATGTAATTTAGGTCATTTTCTTCCTCCATAGGGTTATTCTAGTCCATTTAGGATTTCTAGCTAATCATGTACGTCTAATAAATATGTTTGCCTTATTGGAATTACATTTAGGTCATTTTCGTCCTACTTAGGGTTATTGTAGTCCATTTGGGGTTTTTAACCAATCTTGTACATCCAATAAGTGTGTTTGTGTTATTGGATTAACATTTATGTCATTTTCGTTATCCCTAGGGTTATTGTAGTCCATTTAGGATTTTAATCAATCTTGTGCATCCAATAAGTATGTTTGTCTCATTGGATTAACATTTAGGTCATTTTCTTCTTCCCTAGGGTTATTCTAGTCCATTTAAAGTTTTTAACCGATCTTGTGCATCTTATAAGTTTGCTTATGTCATTACATTAACATTTAGGTCATTTTTGTCATCCCTAGGGTTATTCTTGTCCACTAAGGATTTTTAATCAATGTTGTGCATCCAATAAGTAAGTTTGTGTTAGTGGATTGTAATTTAGGTCATTTTCTTCATCACTAGGGCTATTTTACTCCATTTAGGGTTTCTAACTAATCTTGTACGTCTAATAAATACGTTTTCCTCAACGGAATTACATTTAGCTCATTTTAGTCCTCCATAGGATTATTTTATTCCATTTAGGGTTTTTGACCAATCTTGTGCATCTAATAAGTTCGTTTGTGTAATTGGATTAACATTTAGGTTATTTTCGTCCTCGCAAGGGTTATTCTAGTCCATTTGGGGTTTTTAACCAATCTTGTACATCTAATAAGTGTGTTTGTTTCATTGGATTAACATTTATGTCATTTTCGTAATCCCAGAGTTATGTTAGTCCATTTAGGGTTTTAATCAATCTTTTGCATCCAATAAGTACGTTTGTCTCATTCGATTAACATTTAGGTCATTTTTCATCCTCCAAAGGGTTTTTCTCTTCCGTTTTGGGTTTTTAACCAAGGTTTTACATCCAATATGTTCGTTTGTGTCACTGGAATAACATTTAAGTGATTTTCGTCCTCCCTAGCGTTATTCTAGTCCTTTTAGGGATTTTAAACAATCTTGTCCATCCACAAAGTGTGTTTTTATAATTGGATTAACATGAAGATAAGTTTCTTCCCCCTAGGGTTATTCTCGTCCATTTAGATTTATAACCAATATTGTGCCTCCAATAAGTTTGTTTGTTTCCTCGTAATATCATTTATGTCATTTTAGTCCTCCCTAGGATTATTGTAGTCCATTTAAACGTTTTAATCCAATCTTGTGCATCCAACAAGTTAGTTTATGTTATTAGATTAATATTGAGGTCATTTTCATCGTCCCTAGGGTTATTGTAGTCCGTTTAGGGTTTTTAATCAATCTTGTGCATCCAATGAGTACGTTTGTGCCATTGGATTAACTTTTATGTCATTCTCTTCCTCCCGATGGTTATTTAGCCCATTTAGGGTTTCTAATCAATCTGGTACTTCCAATAAATTCGTTTGTGCCATTGGAATAACAATTTGGTCATTTTTGTCCTCCATAGGGTTATTTTAGTCCATTTAGGGTTTTAACCAAGCTTGTAAATGCAATAAGTTCGTTTGTGTCATTAGATTAACATTTAGGTGATTTTCGTCGTCCCTAGGGTTTTTCTGATCCTTTTAGGGGGTTTCACCAATCTTGTGCACCAAACAAGTGTGTTTGTATTATTGAATTAACATTTATGTCATTTTGTTCTTCCTCGTTGTTATTCTAGCCCATTTAGCATTTTTAACCAAGCTTGTACATTCAATAAGTTTATTTGTGTCATTGGATTAAGCTTTAGATGATTTTTGTCCTCCCGAGGGTTATTCTAGTCCTTTTAGGGTTTTTAACCAATCTTGTGCATCCAATAAGTGTGTTTGTATTATTGGATTTAAATTTTGGTAATTTTCTTCCTAGAAAGGGTTATTCTTGTTTGTTTAGAGTTTTTAACCAAACTTGTACATCCAATAAGTTCATTTGTGTCATTGGATTAACATTTAGGTGTTTGTCGTCCTCCTTAAGATTATTCTAGTCCTTTTAGAGTTATTAACCAATCTTGTGCATCCAATAAGTGTGTTTGTATCATTTGATTAACATTTAGGCCATTCTTGTCCTTCTTATGGTTATTCTAGCCCATTTAGGGTTTTTAACCAATCTTGTGCATCCAATAAGTTCGTTTGTGTCATTAGCATATCTTTTAGGTCATTCTAGTCTTCCCTAGGGTTATTCTATTCCATTTAAAGTTTTAACCAATCTTGTGCATCACATAAGAGTGTGTGTGTCATTGGACTAAGATTTAAGTCATTTTCATTCTCCCTCGGGTTATTCTAGTCCATATAGGGTTTTATACCAATTTTGTGCATCTAATAAGTTCGTTTGTGACATTGGATTAACATATAGGCCATTTTCATCCTACCTAGGGTTATTCTACTCCATTTTGGGTTTTAACCATGCTTTTAGATAAACATTAGATAAAAATTTAGGTGATTTTCGTCCTCCCTAGGGTTATTTTTGTGCTTTTAGGGTTTTTAACCAATCTTTTGCATCCAATTAATGTGTTTGTATTATTGGATTAACATTTTGGTCATCATCTTCTTCCCTAGGGTTATTCTAACCATTAAGGGGTTTTAATCAATCTTTTGCATCGAATAAGTTCGGTTGTCCTAGTGGATTTACAATTAGGTCATTTTCGTAATTCTTATGGTTACTCCTGTCCATTTAGAGTTTTTAATCAATCTTGTTCACCAAATAAGTATGTTAGTGTCGTTAGATTTACATTTAGGTCATTATGATACTCCCTAAGGTTTTGACACATTATTGGATAAACATCATTGTGCATCCAATGACGCTAGTCTAGTTAGGTTTTGACACATTATTGTGCATCCAATAAGTTCGTTTGAGTCATTGGATAAACATTTATGTCATTTTCATCCTCCCTTAGGTTATTAACGTCCTTTTAGGGTTATTAACCAATCTTGTGCATCCAACAAGTGTGCTTGTGTTATTGGTTTATAATTTAGGTCATTTTCGTTCTCCCTAGTGTTATTCAAGTCCAATTAGAGTTTTCACCAAATCTTGTGCATCAAATAAGTTCGTTTGTGTTATTGGATTAAAATTAAGGTGATTTTTGTGTTCCCTAGGGTTATTATAGTCTGTTAAGAGTTTTTAACAAATCTTGTGCATCCAATAAGTTTTCTTGTATCATTGTATTAACAGTTATGCCATTTTCATCCTTCAAAGGGTTATTCTAGTCGGTTTAGGTTGTTTTAACCAAGCTTGTACACCAAATAAGTTCATTTGTGTCATTGGATTAACATTTAGGTCATTTTCTTCCACCCTAGTGTTTTTCTAGTCCATTTAGGGTTTTTAACTAATCTTGTGCATCCAATAAGTTCATTTAGGTCAATCTAGTCCTCCGTTGGGTTATTCTAATATATTTAAAAAATTTTGATCAATCATGTGAATCCAATTGGTTTTTTTGGGTTACTGGATTAACATTTAGGTGATTTTCATCTTCCCTAGGGTTATTCTTGTCCATTTAAGGTTTTTAACCAGTCTTGTGCATCCAAAAATTTCGTTTTTGTTATGGGATTAACATTTAGGTCATTTTTATCCTACAAAGGGTTATTCTCGTCTATTTTTAGTTTTTAACCAAGGTTGTGCATCCAAGAAGTTCGTTTGTGTCATGGGATTAACATGTAGGTGACTTTCGTCCCCCTAGCGTTATTCTAGTCCTTTTAGGGTTTTTAACCAATCTTGTGCATTCAAAAAGTATGTTTGTATTACTAGATCATTTTCTTCACCCTACGATTATTTTGGTCCATTAAGTATTTTACTAATATTGTGCATCCAATAAGTTTGTTTGTATCCTTGGAATATCATTTAGGTCATTTTAGTCTTCCCTAGGGTTATTTTTGTCCATTTAAACATTTTTAACCTATCTTGTGCATCGAATATGTTTGTTTATGTATGAGATTAACATTTAGGTCATTTTCGTCATCCCTAGGGTTATTCTAGTCCTTTTTAGGTTTTTAACCAATCTTGTGCTTCCAATAAGTGTGTGTGTGTCATTGGACTAACATCTAAGTCATTTTCGTTATCCCTCGGGTTATTCTAGTCCATTTAGGGTTTTATTCCAATTTTGTGCATCTAATAAGTTCATTTGTGTCATTGGATTAACATTTAGGTCATTTTCATCCTACCAAGGTTATTCTACTCCATTTAGGGTTTTAACAATGCTTTTATATCGAATAAGTTGTCATTAGATTAAAATTTATGTGATTTTCGTCCTCCCTAGGGTTATTCTAGTGCTTTTTGGGTTTTTAACCAATCTTGTGCATCCATTTAGGCCATTTTCGTTCTCGCTAGCGTTATTCTAGTCCTTTTAGAGTTTTCAACAAATCTTGTGCATCAAATAAGTTCGTTTGGGATATTGGATTAAAACTATGGTCATTTTCGTGTTCCCTTGGGTTATTATAGTCCATTTACGGTTTTTAACCAATCTTGGGCATCCAATAAGTTCGTCTGTATAATTGTATTAACATTTAGGTCATTTGCATCCTCCGAAGGGTTATTCTAGTCTGTTTAGGGTTTTTAACCAACCTTGTACATCCAATAAGTTCATTTGTGTCATTGGATTTTCGTTTAGATCATTTTCTTCCTCCCTAGTGTTATTCTAGTCCATTTAGGGATTTTAACTAATCTTGTGCATCCGATAAGTTCGTTTTTGTCCTTGGAATATCATTTAGGTCATTCTAGTCCTCCTTTGTGTTATTCTAGTACATTTAAACGTTATTGATCAATCTTTTGCATCCAATTGGTTTGTTTGTGTCATTGGATTAACATTTGTGTCATTGGATTAACATTTACGTCATTTTCATCTTCCCTAGGGTTATTTTTGTCCATTTCAGGTTTTTAACCAATCTTAGGGATGGCAATTAGACCCAGACCCAGTGGGCACCCGCAAAATAAAACTCACAATTGGTAGGGTAAAAACCCGCATAATGGGTATGGGCACGGGGACGGGTAATCACCCGCAAAATTAAGCGGGTATGGGTACGGGTACTATAGTACCCACCCCGCCTCGCACCCGCACTTATATAAATATATTATTTATTTATTTATTATATTAATATTTAGTTTAATTAATTGTTTTCCTTTATGTTTAATATCTATTAATATCATTGGACCATTACAATATTTATAATCAAATCAAAAGATATACGTTTGCAAACTTTTTAAAAATTTGACTATGATTAATAGTTAAATAATTGTGACTTAATAACTAAGTATTATATCTTATTAATTGTGTCTTTATAATTATACTTGCAACTTATAAATTATTTTTACTGATCTCAAATAATATTGTCGTAAGACTTGCAACTTCATAAAATATTATTATGGATATTTGAATGTGTATTGTAACGAATGTTCACTTGAAATGTTTTGAGTTAGAAAATATTTTGGTTTATAATATTTGGATAATTTTTAAATGGGTAAATACAACATATAGTCCCTTAACTTAATTTCAGTTAACGTTTTAGTCTTTTATCTTTTCCTTTCGCCCGATTTGGTTTTTTATTTTAATTTTAAGTGACAATTTGATCTTTTATGTTTTAAAATATCAACAATTTTATCCTTATTTTATGCAAAATTTCAAAAAATTCATCAAAAATTTCAAACAAAACACCTAAAATTAATTATCATCCTCAATATAATGCTATTTCATCAAATTTATAACTTAAATCTTTAAATAAACTGATATTTTTATCTCTAACAACATCAAATAAAGAATGACAAATATGAGTTTATTTGAAGATTTGAGTTACAAATTTGATAAAGTTTATTTTATATTAAAGAATATAACTAGATTTATGAGTTTTGTTTGAAAATTTTGATAAATTTTTGTAAAAAAATAGGATAACATTGTAAACATTTTAAAACAAAAAAGATTAATTTGTCACTTAAACTTAAAATAAAGGACTAAATCGGAAGAAAAAAAAGATAAAGGACTAAAACCTTAACTGAGACTAAATTAAGGGACTATAGGTAGTATTTATCCATTTTAAATTTAATCACAAAATAATATTTATTTATCGATTTATTTTAGTTAAAGTGTGGGTAATGGGTATTGGTACGGGTACGGGCACTTAGGTACCCAGAGGGTAAGGGTACGGGTATTAAAGTTGATACCCTAGAGGTTACGGACACGGGTATGGGTATTTTTTTAAACTGTGGGTATGGGTACGGGTACTATAGTACCCTACCCAAACCCTACCCATTGCCATCCCTAACCAATCTTGTGCATCCAAGAAGTTCGTTTCTGTCATGGGATGAACATTTAGGTCATTTTCATCCTACAAAGGGTTATTCTCGTCCGTTTTGGGTTTTTAACCAAGGTTGTGCATCCAAGAAGTTCATTTGTGTCATAGGATTAACATTTAGGTCATTTTCATCCACCAAAGGGTAATTCTTGTCCATTTTGGGTTTTTAACCAAGGTTGTGCATCCAATAAGTTCTTTTGTGTCATTGGATTAACATTTAGGTGACTTTCGTCCCCCCTAGCGTTATGCTAGTCCTTTTAGGGTTTTTAACCAATCTTGTGCATTCAAAAAGTGTGTTTGTATTACTGGATTAATATTTAGATCATTTTCTTCCCCCTAGGGTTATTTTTGTCCATTTAGTATTTGTTGGTATTATGGCCTCTATCCTTAGGATTTTTTATACAATGTTACTAACAAGATTATCTAATTTTTCCTAAGTGATTGACTTAATATTAAAACCAACTTGTTTAATATTAATTCCAATTCAACAGTGATAGATTCAAAAACTTATCAAGACAAATATTCAAATACACATGTATTATCTAGATAAGAGTATAGATACAATGCTTATACAAAAGATTAATCAACACAGAAATTCACAGGCACAAACATTCAAGAACAAACATTCATGCAATATCAATATAAAGAGAAGAGATAAAAGAAATCGTGCACCAGGAATTTATATTGGTTCGGCTATCAGTTTGATAGCCTACATCCAGTCCTAAAATCAACAATGATTTCAGCCTTTCACTAGAATCGACTTGAGTACGTTTTACAGACTTTCCAGCTTAATCACAGCCTATCCATCCAACTCAACACCACTTCTATTACAATACCAACTTATCGCTAAGAGCTACTCGCCAAACCCTCTCGAGATCTAGTTGAGGCTTCTTCTTGATGAACACAAGCACCAAGAAAGATAACCACCAATTTACACCACTGGATTTTCTAGAAACTTCTATACAGATAGTTGTATTCACAAAAGAGATCAAAGAAGACTAAGACGATTGACTCAATCACAATAGAAGATCTCACACACTATTTGCCAATGTAGTTTTAGTGATCAATGACAATCTTTTCAAAGTGTATTTCAGTTAAGAGTTTATGAGAAAAGTGATTGTTATTTTTCTGTATATGTGTGTTATGCAATTGTATTAAAAAATTATGAAAACTTGTGATTGAATCAGTTTATATATTTTCAGAAAAACATCAGATAAATCCATTTCCCAATCGATTTTATTAAAGTGTATTTTCAGCTTAATCAATTGCCTAATAGATTATCGCGTTTCTTGTTTTTCTTGAATCTTGAAAATATAAGAACTAATCGATTTGCTAATCGATTCTATTAATGCATAAACCAAAAATTGATATTCAGTTCATATCAGAATCAATTGAATAATCGATTATAAGTGTTTTGTTCAAACAACGAGATCAAAACTATCGATTACTCAGTCAACTCACATTTATTGACATAATCGATTTGGCAATGGGCTGAATTCTCCCTGTAACTCAAACATTTACTCCAATCGATTTGACTGATCATAGTGACTCATATGTTTTGCTCCAATTGATTTGTCAATCAATTTGACTAGTCACAGTGACTCAGATGTTTTACTCCAATCGATTTGGCTTGTTACAGTTGCTCAACTATTTTAGTTGAAATCGATGTGCCAATTGATTATGCAATATGTTTATGATCAATGATTAACCAATTCATTCTTTCAATCGATTACCTAATCGATTAGTGCAAAGCTTGCAACTGAAGAAATTTATTTCAATTGATTGTTCAATCGATTTCGTTGATCACAAAACCCGTGTCTGATGAAAAGTATTTTTGTAATCGATTTGCCAATTGATTAACTCAATACGAGCTTGGTTCTATGAATCACAAAATCGATTACTCAATTAGTGTGCAAATCGATTGTCCAATTGATTTGTCAAAACCCAGAACACATGTTTTAATGAAAACCTTTAAGTAATCGATTTCCCAATCGATTCACTTAGTGGAACTTTTATTCTGTGAGTCAGACAATCGATTGCCCAATTGATTTATCATTGGATTTATTACTTGATTGATTACTTAATTGATTAAAACTTGTTTTATGATTTCATTGGCAAATATTATATGAGAAATCATTATGATTAAGTCTACCTAATGGACACTGTTAACACTAGACACATTTATACATCATTCTTCAAGCCTTGTAGTTTATCATCCATTTTTGCTTGATTGCTTGAGTTCCAAGTTTTGTCCAAGTGTATAGTGTTTGATTATGTTCCTGAAATGTTTCTCAATTAAAACCATTAGATCAATCAAATAATGCATGTATATTGTATGTTTGGAATTTACATAAAAATCATGATCAAGAACGCATATGTTTAGCATTCTCCCACAATATCATAGTCATGATCAGGGAGTCATATGTCTCACAGTATTTTACTAATATTGTGCATCCAATAAGTTTGTTTGTGTCTTGGAATATCCTTTAGGTCATTTTAGTCTTCCCTAGGGTTATTGTAGTCCATTTAAACGTTTTTGACCAATCTTGTGCATCGAATATGTTCTTAGATTAACATTTAGGTCATTTTCGTCATCCATAGGATTATTCTAGTCCATTTAGGGTTTTTAATCAATCTTGTGCATCCAATAGGTACGTACGTTTGTGTCATTAGATTAACATGTAGGTCAGTATCTTCCTCTCTAGGGTTATTCTAGTTCTTTTTGGGTTTTTAACCAATCTTGTGCATCTAATAAGTGTGTGTGTGTGTGTCATTGGACTAACATTTAAGTCATTTTCGTTCTCCCTCGGTTTATTCTAGTCCATTTAGGGTTTTACACCAATTTTGTGCATCTAATAATTTCGTTTGTGTCATTGGATTAACATTTAGGTCATTTTCATCCTACCAAGGGTTATTCTACTTCGTTTAGGGTTTTAATCATGCTTTTATATCGAATAAGTTCGTTTGTGTCTTTAGATTAAAATTTAAGTGATTTCCGTCCTCCCTATGGTTATTCTAGTGCTTTTGGGGTTTTTAACCAATCTTCTGCATCCAATAAGTGTGTTTGTATTATTGGATTAAGATTTAGGTCTATTTCTTACTCCCTAGGGTTATTCTAGCCCATTTAGGGGTTTTAACCAATCTTGTGCATCCAATAAGTTCAGTTGTCCCAATGGATTAACAATTAGGTCATTATCGTCATTCTTAGGGTTATTCCAGTCCATTTAGAGTTTTTAATCAATCTTGTTTACCAAATAAGTATGTTTGTGTCATTAGATTTACATTTAGGTCATTATCATACTCCCAAAGGTTACGCTATTCCAGTTAGGGTTTTTAAACATTATTGTGCATCCAATGAGTTCATTTGAGTCGTTGGCTAAACATTTAGGTCATTTTCGTCCAACCTTAGGTTATTAACGTCTTTTTAGGATTATTAACCAATCTTGTGCATCAAACAAGTGTGCTTGTGTCATTGTTTTAATATTTAGGTCATTTTCGTTCTCCCTAGCGTTATTGTAGTCCATTTAAAGTTTTCAACAAATCTTGTGCATCAAATAAGTTCGTTTGTGATATTGGATTAAAATTCTGGTCATTTTCGTGTTCCCTTGTGTATCATTATATTAACATTTAGGTCATTTTCATCATCTAAAGGGTTATTCTAGTCTGTTTAGGTTTTTTAACCAAGCTTGTACATCCAATAAGTTCATTTGTGTCATTGGATTAACATTTAGGTCATTTTCTTCCTCCCTAGTGTTATTCTAGTCCATTTAGGGATTTTAACTAATCTTGTGCATCCGATAAGTTCTTTTGTGTCCTAAGAATATCATTTAGGTCCTTAAAGTCCTCCATTGGGTTATTTTAGTACATTTAAATTTTTTTGATGAATCTTTTGAATCCCATTGGTTTGTTTGTGTCATTGGATTAACATTTAGGTCATTTTCATCTTCAGTAGGGTTATTTTGTCCATTTAAGATTTTTAACCAATCTTGTGTATCCCAGAAGTTCGTTTGTGTCATGGGTTTAATATTTAGGTCATTTTCAACCTACAAAGGGATATTCTCGTCCATGTTGGGTTTTTAACCAAGGTTGTGCATCCATGAAGTTCGTTTGTGTCATGGGATTAACATTTTGGTAATTTTCATCCTCTAAAGGGTTATTCTCGTCCACTTTGAGTTTTTAACCAAGGTTGTGCATCCAACCTTGTATATCCAATAAGTTTGTTTGTGTCATTGGATTAAAATTTATGTGATTTTCGTCTTCCGTAGGGTTATTCTAGTCCTTTTAGGGTTTTTAACCAATCTTGTGCATCCAAGATATCTGTTTGTGTTATTGGATTAACATTAAGGTCGTTTTCGTCCTCCCTAGGGTTATTCTAGTCTGTTTATGGCTTTTAACCAAATTTTGTGCATCCAATAATTTTGTTTGTGTGATTTGAATAACTTTTAGGTCATTTTAGTCCACCCTAGAGTTATTCTAGCCCATTTAGGATTTTTAACCAATCTTGTGCATCCAGTAAACTTGTTTGTGTCATTGGATTAACATTTAGGTGATTTTCTTCCTCCCTATGGTTACTCTTTTCCATTTAGAATTTTTAACCAATCGTTTGTATCCAATAAGTTTATTTGTGTCATTGGATTAATGTTTAGATCATTTTCATCTTCCTTAGTGTTATTATAGTCCATTTAGTGTTATTAACCAATCTTGGGCATCTAGTAAGTTAGTTTGTGTTATTGGATTAAAATTTAGCTCATTTTAGTGGTCGGATAGGTTATTCAAGTCCATTCAGAGTGTTTAACAAATCTTGCAAATCAAATAAATCTATGTGAGTCATTCGATTAACATTTAGGTTATTTTGTTCCTCCGAAGGGTTATTCTAGACCATTTAGGGTTTTTAAGCAATATTGTGCATCCAATAAGTTTTTTTGTATCATTGCATTAGTATTTAGGTCATTTTCATCCTCCGTAGGGTTATTCTAATCCATTTAGGGATTAAAACCAATCTTGTGAATCAAATAAGTTTGTTTGTGTCATTGGATTAACATTTAACTCATTTTCATCCTCCGTAGGGTTATTCTAGTCTATTTAGGGTTTTTAACCAATCTTGTACATCTAAAAAGTTCGTTTATTTCGTTGTAATAACTTTTAAATCATTTTTGCCTCCCTAGTGTTATTCTTTTCCTTCTAGTCGATTTAGGGTTTTTAATCTATCTTTTGCATCCTATACGTTTGTATTTTGTCTTTGGATGAACATTTAGGTCATTTTCGTCCTCCCTAAGGTTGTTCTAGTCCTTGTAGGGTTAACAATTAGGTCCTTTTCATCCTCCCTAAGGTTGTGCATACAATAAGTTCGTTTGTGTCATTGGATTAACAATTAGGTCATTTTCGTCTTCCCTAGGGATATTCTGGTCTATTTAGGATTTTTAACCAATCTTGCACATCCAACAAGTTCGTTTGTGTCATTGGATTAACATTTATGTCATTTTCATTTTCTGTAGGGTTATTCTAGTCCTTTTATGGTTTTTAACAAATCAGGTTTATCGAAAAAATGTGTTTGTGTTATTGGACTTTCATTAAGGTCATTTTCGTCCTCACTAGGTTTATTCTAGTCTATTTTGGGTTTCTAATTAATGTTGTGCATCTCATAATTTTATTCTAGGCCATTTAGAGTTTTAACCAATCTTGTGCATCCAATAGGTGTCTTTGTGACATTTTCGTGCTCTGTAGGGTTATTCTTGTCCATTTTGGGTTTCAACAAATCTTGTGCATCTAATAGGTGTCTTTGTGACATTAGATTAATATTTTTGTCGTTTTCCTCCTTCCTAGGGTTACTCTAGTCTATCTAAGGTTTTTAATCAATCTGGTGAATCCAATAAGATCGTTTGTGTCATAGGATTGACATTTATGTCATTTTAGTCCTTCCTAGGGTTATTCGGGCCCATTTAGTTTTTTAATCAATCTTGTGCATCAAATAAGTTCGTTTGTGTTAGTGACTTAATATTTCGGCCAATTTCGTCCTTTTTAGGGCTTTTAATCAATCTTTTGAATCCGATAATTTCGTTTGTCTCATTGGATTAACATTTAGGTCATTTTCGTCTTTCCTAAGGTAATTCTTATCCATGCAGGGTTTTTAACTAATCTTGTACATCCAAAAATTTCATTTGTGTCTTTGGATTAACTTTAAGCTTATTTTCATCTTTCCTAATGATATTCTAGTCCATTTGGAGCTTTTATTTAATCTTGTGCATCCAATAAGTTCAGTTGTGTCATTGGATTAACATTTAGGTCATTTTCGTCCTCTATAGGGTTATTCTAGTCCATTTAGGGTTTTTAACCATCTTGTTCATCCCTAAGGTTTGTTTGTTTCGTTGGAATAACATTTAGGTCATTTTCGTCCGTCTTAGGGTTATTCTAGTCCTTTTAGGGTTTTTAACCAATCTTGTCCATCTAATAAGTACAATTGTGTCATTGGATTAACATTTAGGTCATTTTCGTCCTCCCTAGGGTGAATTTGGTCTATTTAGGGTTTTTAACCAATCTTATACATCCAATAAGTTTGTTTGTGTCATTGCATTAAAATTTATGTCATTTTCGTCCTCCGTATGGTTGTTCTAGACCTTTTAGGGTTTTTAACCAATCTTGTGCATCCAATAAATCTATTTGTGTTATTGGATGAAACTTAAGGTCATTTTAATCCTCTCTAGGGTTATACTAGTCCGTTTATGGCTTCTAACCAATCTTGTGCATCCAATAAGTTCGTTTGTGTCATTGGATTAACTTTTAGGTCATTTTCGTCCTCCCTAGGGTTATTCTAGTCCATTTATGGTTTTTAACCAATCTTGTGCATCCAATAAGTGCGTATGTGGCATTGGAATAACATTCAGGGCACTTTTATCCGCAGTTGAGTTATTCTAGTCCATTTAGTGTTTTTAACAAATCTTGTGGATCCAATTAGTGTGTTTGTGACATTGGATTAATATTTAGGTCATTTTTGTCTTCCGTAGGGTTATTCTAGTCTATTTATGGTTTTCAGTTAATGTTGTTTATCCAATAAGTGTGTTTGTGTGATAGGATTAACATGTTTGTCATTTTAGTCCTTCCTAGGGTTATTCTAGTCCTTTTAGGGTTTTTAGCCAATCTTGTGCATTGAATAAGTTTGTTTGTATCAACGGATTAATATTTATGCCTATTTCATTCACTTTAAGGTTATTATAGTCCATTTAGATTTTTTAATCAATCTCGTGAATCCAAAAGTTTCGTTTGTGTAATTGGATTAACGTTTAAGTCATTTTCGTCCTCCCTAGGGTTATTGTAGTCCATTTTGTGTTTTTAGCCTATCTTGTGCATCCAATACGTTTCTCTTTTTTCATTGGATTAAAATTTAGGTCATTTTCGTCCTCCCTAGGTTTATTCTAGTTCATTTTGGGTTTTAAACCAATCTTGTGCATCCAATAAGTTCGTTTGTGTCATAGGATTAACTTTTAGGTCATTTTCATCCTCGCTAGAATTTTTCTAGCCCATTCAGGGTTTTTAACCAATCTTGTACATCCAAAAAGTTCGTTTGTATGGTTGGATTAAAATATAGGTTGTTTTCGTCCACCTTAGAATTAATCTAGTCCATATAAGGTTTTTAATCAATCTTGTGCATCCAATAGGTTCGTTTGTGACATTGGATTAATATTTTGGTCATTTTCTTCCTCCCTAGGGATAATCTATACCATTTTGGGTTTTTAACCAATCTTGTGCATCCAATAAGTGTGTTTGTTTCATTCGATTAACATTAAGGCCATTTTCGTGCTCCCTAAGGTTCTTCTAGTCCATTTAGGTTTTTTAACCAATCTTACCCATCTAACAAGTTCGTTTGTGTCATTGGATTAACAATTAGGTGATTTTCTTCCTTACTAGGGTTATTTTAGTCCATTTAGGGTTTTAAATCAATCTTTTGCATCGGCTCATTTCATTTGTGTCATAGGAATAACATTTAGGTCATTTTATTCCTCCCTAGGGTTATTCTAGTCCATTTTTGGTTTCTAACCAATCTTCTGCATCCAATAAGTTCGTTTTTGACATTGGATTAACATTTCAATCACTTTCGTTATCCCTAGGGTTTTTCTTTTGTATTTAGGGTATTTAACCAATCTTGTGCATTTAATAAGTTCGTTTGTGTCATTGGATTAATATTTAGGTCATTTTCGTCCTCCCTGTTGTTATTCCAGCCCTTAATGGATTTTTAATCAATTTTGTGCTTCCAATAAGTTTATTTGGGTCATTGTATTAACATTAAGGTTATTTTATTCCTTCATTGGGTTATTTTAGTCCATTTTGGGTTTCAATTCAGTCTTTTGCATCCAATAAGTTCGTTTGTGTCATTGGATTTACATTTAGGTCATTTTCATCCTTCCTATGGTTGATCTAGTGAATTTAGGGTTTTTAGCCAATCTTGATCATCCAATAACTTCGTTTATTTCATTGGATTAATATTTAGGTCATTTTTGTCCTCCCTAGGGTTATTCTAGTCAATTTTGGGTTTTTAACCAATCTTATGCATCCAAAAAGAGTGATTTTGTCATTGGATTAACATTTAGGTCATTTTAGTCCGTCCTATCGATAATCTAGTCCATTTTGGGTTAATAATCAATCTTGTGGCTCCAATAAATTCGTTTGTGTCATAGGATTGACATTCATGACATTTTAGTGCTCCTTATGGATATTTTAGTCCATTTAGGGTTTTTAACCAATGTTGTTTGTCCAACAAATTATTTTGTGTCATTGGTAATTATGGTATCTATTCTTAGAATGTTTTATACAATGTTACTAACATGATTATCTAATTTTTTCCTAAGTGATGAACTTAATATGAAAACCAACTTGTTTAATATTAATTCCAATTCAACAGTGATAGATTCAAAAACTTATCAAGACAAAGATTCAAATACAGATGTATTATCTAGATAAGAGTACAGATACAATGCTTATACAAAAGATTAATCAAGACAGAAATTCATAAGCACAAACACTCAAGAATAAACATTCATGCAATATCAATATATTGAGAAGAGATAAAAGAAATCGTGCACCAGGAATTTTATACTGGTTTGGCTATTAGTTTGATAGCCTACATCCAGTCCTAAAATCAACAATGATTGCAGCCTTTCACTAGAATTGACTTGAGTACGTTTTATAGAGTTTCCAGCTTAATCACAACCTATCCATCCAACTCAACCCCAACTTCTATTACAATACCGTCTTATCCCTAAGAGCTACTCACCAAACCCTCACGAGATCAAGTTGAGGCTTCGTCTTGATGAACACAAGCACCAAAATAGATAGCCACAAGTTTACACCACTGCATTTTCCAGAACTTATATACAAATAGTTGTTCTTACAAAAGAGATAAAAGAAGACTAAAAAGATTCGACTCAATCACTATAGAAGATCTCACACACTATTTGCCAATGTAGTTTTTGTGATCTTTGACAATCTTTTCAAAGTGTATTTCAGTTTTGAGTTTGAGAGAAAAGTGATTGTTATGTATGTGTTTGTTATTCAATTGTATTCTAAAAAGTTATGAAAAATTGTTTTCAAAAGTTATGAAAAATTGTGATTGAATCAATTTATATATTTTCAGAAAAACATCAAATAAATCGATTTCCCAATCAATTTCATTAAAGTGTAATTTCGGCTTAATCGATTTTCCAATTGATTATCGTATTTCTTGTTTTTCTTGAATCTTTAAAATATAAGAACTAATCGATTCTTTTAATGCATAAATCAGAAACTGATATTCAGTTCATATCAGAATTGATTGAATTATCTATTATAGGTGTTTTGTTCAAACAACGAGATCAAAACAATCAATTACTCAGTCGACTCACATTCATTAACATAATCGATTTGGCAGTGGGCTAAATTCTCCCTGTAACTCAAACATTTATTCCAATCGATTTGACAGATCACAGTGACCCAAATGTTTTGCTCCAATCGATTTGTCAATCGATTTGACTAGTCACAGTGACTCAGATGTTTTACTCCTATCGATTTGTCTTGTTACAGTAGCTCAACCACTTAGTTGAAATCGATGTGCCAATCGATTATGAAATATGTTTCTGATAAATGATTAACTAGTTCATTCTTTCAACCGATTACCCAATTGACTTGGTTGATTACATAACCCATGTCTGATGAAAAAGTATTTTTGCAATCGATTTGCCAATCGATTAACTCAGCATGAGCTTGGTTCTGTGAATCACCAAATCGATTACTCGATTGATGTTCAAATCGATTGTCCAATTGATTTGTCAAAACCCAGAACGCAGGTTTTAGTGTAAACCTATAATCGATTTCCCAATCGATTTACTTAGTGAAACCTTCATTCTGTGAGTCAGAGAATCGATTGCCCAATTGATTTATCACTTGATTTATTACTCGATTGATTTCTTGATTGATTAAAACTTGTTTTATGTTTTCATTGGCAGATATTATGTGTGAAATCATTATGATTATGTCTACCTAATAGACATTATTAACACTAGACACATCTATACATCATTCTTGAAGATGGTAGTATATCATCCATCTTTGATTGATTGCTTGACTTCAAAGTTTTGTCCAAAAGTATAGTGTTTGTTCATTACCTAAAACATTCCTCAATTCAAACCATTAGATCAATGAACTAATGAATATACATTGTATGTTTGGACATTATATCAAAATCATGATTAAGGAGGCATATGTCTAGTATTCTCCCCCTATATCAAAGTCATGATCAAGGAGTCATATGTCTTACAATCTCCCCCTTTTTGATTAAATGACAAACATACAATTTAACCTTTAGTTTATGACTTTATAATTACTATTATTTAAAAAACTCCCCTTGAATTTTGGAATTCATCATTCATTTCACCAGAACAAGCATAAGCTATCAAAATCTATTCAAGTTTAGTATCAGATTTTGGTATCATAGCTTGCTATTCAAATTTATTAACATTTTGTATCAGATTATCAGAGTTTGTTAAAACAATTTATTACAATTAGTATCATAGTATCAGAGCTTTATTAAAATTAATATCATAGTGTCAGAGCTTACTTATCACAATTTACTATTGGAGTGTCAACTTAGTTTCAAAGCAGCAACACAAGTTAGTAGTATCATAGCTTCACAAAATTTATCAATTTAGCAGCAGTATCAGAGCGTAGTATCATAGCTATCACAAGATTTATCAACTTAGCAGTGCAATATCAGAGCTATGTAATCAACTTAGCAATGTAGTATAAGGGCTACGACAAAATATGACAAAATTTATAGAATGTATCAATTTAGCAGCAACACAAGTTAGATTCAAGTATCACTTTAGCAGCAACACAAGTTAGATTCAACAATGTATCAATTTAGCAACAACACAAGTTAGATTCGACACAAGTTAGATTTTAAATTCGTAAGTTTCTCCCCCTTTGTTATTAAATACAAAAAGGTACAACAGGAGAAAGAACATTACAAAGCAATAAAGAAAACAAAGTCCTAAGCAACTAATCTAGTGATGTTCCTCATTATCACCAATGGGAAAGGTAGAGACTGTTGTATTAGTCTCAGCAAGTGTCTCCTCACCATGAGGTTCAGTACTATCTAGGTTGATGGGGTTTTGTTCTTCAGTTGCTTGACGGCCTATGTCAACAATATCTTCAAAGGACATCTTAAGACTTGAATGTTCATGTATTGCGTCAACATCCTGAACAACTGAGTTCAGAGTTGCTTGGAGCATACTTAGAGAGGCTTCCACTCTAGCATTGTGAGCAGCCTGAGTCTCCATAAATTCCAACAACTTAGCCAAAACCTCATATTGGGTTTCAACTGGCTCAGGTTGTTCAGCATTTGGCTGTGTCCTTGTCCAAATGCCATTTATTCTTTTCAATTGCATTTGATTTACAATTGATTCTCCAAAGATAAGAGTGGTTTTTGTTGATTCTTCATTGACAACAGAGATTTTAAAATGTCTCAGAATCTTGGTTATTAGATGAGGGTAGGGCAGCATCAGCTTTCCATGTGCTGTTTCCAACATGTTTCTCAGCACAATCCATGCCCAGGTCATCTTGAGCTCCTTGTATAAGCCCCAAAGAAGAATAATGTCTAGCTTATGGACTATAGCACGATTTCCTGATCTAGGTACCAACATCCTTGTTAGCACATACATCAGCATCCTGTGTTGGACCTTCATTTGACCGATTGGTAGGGATATCTTTTCAATAAATCCTTCAATCATCAGGTCTTGAATTGCTTCGTGCCTGTCTACTGAGGATTCCCACGTATAATCACTTGAGTCAGGATCAGCTCTGCTATCAATAACTTCACCATAAAATGGTAGTCTTGAAAGTGTGGAAAAATCCTCAAAGGACATAGAAATTTTCTTCCCTTTAACTTCAGACTCAAAACCAGTGTTTGTGAGTTTGAAATCCAAAGTTCTTGCCTCATGGATTTTTCTTTATAGAAAATCATGTTATAGAGTAAAGTCCTCAATAGCTTTACCTTTTGAAGATTGAGACTTCTTTGGTTGAGGAGAAGAAGTGGTTTTCTTCTTCTTCTGGGTTAGCTCTTTCATTGCGTCGCTCATTAGTTTTTCAGCGGGGGGATCCTTCCTTTTCTTTGTCTTTCCTTGATCAATGGCAATAGCTTTCCCTTTGTCCTTTGTCGTGATCTTATGCGTTGGAATGGACACTCGTTTTGAAGTGGGTGGAGGTGATGGGGTTTTACCACTTGAGGTTGAAGAAGATGATGGTGATTTATAACTTGTTTGTTTTACTCTAGCCATTAGCAAGATTTAAGAAGATCAAAACGTTTCAAGGAATCAGAGAAGCTTTAGAGATGTAAAAGTTCAGAGAAAACGTAGAGAAACTTGAGAAGTTTGGAGAAAATGTATTGAGAAATCGATTTAGGGTTTAAGTATTGTTGTTCAGAATCGATTAGTCAATCGATGTTTTCAAGCATTCACAAATGATACGTAGATTGCCAAATCGATTATATTACCATTGCTGGAGGGAGGTGAAAAGTCCACATTATAATTGCCTCCAACGGCTAGTTATTTTTGCAACAGTCATGCTTCAAATCGATTCCCAAATCGATTTCCTTTGAATGCCTAAATCGATGTCCAAATCGATTTCCATATCAGTTCAGGAAACTTCTCATGTCAACATCGACTTCCAAATTGATTCCTTTTGATTGCAGGTTTTAAAATTTGACACAATTGATTACCCAATCGATGCTCGGGTTGGAGTTTGGAAAATTTCACATCTTTGGATGTCTGGGACCAAATTAATCGACTATGAAATCAATTCTTTAAAACTATTTACCAATTATTCAATCGATTGACCAATCGATTGGATTGATGAATACTCCAGCATTTACTGCAATCTAAGATTAGAAAGTCGATTATGCAATCGATTATCGTGTTTTCTATTTTGACAATTAAGACACTGTGCATCATAAATCGACTATGCAATCGATTTTGTAATGCTGATTTTCTATTTATTCACAGGATAATCGATGTTTCAATCGATTTTTCGTAGGGATGATATTTCGTTTTGATCTATTATTCCAAGTTTCATCCTAATATGGAAGAAACTTTCTTTTGGTAAAGCTTTGGTAAAAGTATCAGCTAATTGATCAGCTGTATTGATATATTCAAGCTTTATATTCCCATTTTGATATTGATCCCTAATGAAGTGATGCCTAATCTCCATATGTTTAGTTCTTGAGTGCATAACATGATTCTTAGTAATATTTATAGCACTAGTATTGTCACACATGATTGGCACAGTTCCTAGATCAACACCAAAGTCAGAGAGGTGTTGTTTCATCTAGAGAATTTGTGCACAACAACTTCCAGCGGCTACATATTCAGCCTCAGCTGTTGAAAGTGCAACACTGTTTTGTTTCTTGCTATGCCAAGATACAAGTGAGTTCCCTAATAGATGGCAAGTACCAGATGTACTTTTTCTGTCTAATTTGCAACCAGCAAAATCAAAATCAAAATAGCCAACAAGAGTGCAAGTTGATCCCTTAGGATACCACAAACCTAGATTTTTGGTTCCTATTAGATATCTAAAGATTCTTTTGACTGCACTTAGATGGGATTCCTTTGGATTAGCTTGATATCTTGCACACATGCATATACTAAACATAATGTCAAGTCTACTAGATGTAAGATATAGTAAAGATCCTATCATGCCCCTAAACATTGTAATATCTACAGGTTTTCCCTTTTCATCTCTATCTAAATGGCAAGATTGACTAATGGGTGTATCAATGGGTTTAAATTTATCATAGCCAAACTTCTTTAGAAGATCATTACAATACTTGGTTTGACTTAGGAAAATACCATTCTTGCTTTGATTGATTTGAAATCCCAAGAAGAAAGTTAGTTCTCCCATAATGGACATTTCAAATCTTCCTTTCATCATGTTTTCAAATTCTTTGCACAGATTACTCTTTGTAGATCCAAAGATTATGTCATCAACATAAATTTGGACAAGCAGAATGTCTTTTCCTTTTGTCTTTATAAAGAGTGATTTATCAACATTTCCTCTTAAAAAATTTTGTTGTATAAGGAAATTGCTGAGTTTGTCATACCAAGCCCTTGGAGCTTGTTTCAATCCATATAGGGCTTTTACTATTTTATAAACGTGGTTTGGAAAAGCTGGATCCTCAAATCCTGGAGTTTGACTAACATAAACCCCCTCTTGGATATCTCCATTTAGAAAAGCACTCTTTACATCCATTTGATATAATTTAAAATCCATCATACAATCATAAGCAAACGGGATTCTAATGGCTTCTAATCTGGCTACAGGCGCATAAGTTTCATCATAATCAATAACTTCTTCCTGATTATAACCCTTAGCAACTAGTCTAGCTTTATTCCTAGTTATTACTCCATTTTCATCCATCTTATTCCTAAACACCCATCTAGTTCCAATAATATGTTTATTCTCTCAAATTGATTAAGCTCTTCTTGCATAGCAATTATCCAGTCATTGTCCATGAGAGCTTCTTTGATATTTTTAGGTTCTACTTGAGAAACAAAGGCTGTGAAATTACAAAAGTGTCTAAGAGACTTTCTAGTGGCAACTCCTTTTGAGATTTCTCCTATGATGTTGTCAATAGGATGGTTTTTATTAAATTTCCATTCCGTAGGTAAGTCATCTTCACTTATAGGTTCTATACAATCAATATTAGTTGGAGGTACTGTTTCATTAGGTTCTTTTGGATCAGATTCTACAATTTCATCCAGTGAATCACCAACTATAAGAGGGGTGTTGTTCAAGTTTTTAGCAAACATTTCATCAAATTTTACATGAACAGATTCCTCTATAGTTTTAGTTCTTTTATTGTAGATCCTATAGGCCTTACTAGATTGTGAATATCCTAGAAAAATTCCCTCATCTGCCTTAGAGTCAAACTTTCCTAGATGCTCTTTTCCATTATTCAAGACAAAAAATTTGCATCCAAAGACTCTAAAGTAAGCAATGTTTGGTTTTCTACCTTTGTATAATTCATAGGGCGTTTTTCTAAGTACAGGCCTAATTAGAACTCTATTTATGACATGTGTGGCTGTGTTTATTGCATCAGCCCAAATTTTTTTTGGAAGATTAGAGTCATTGATCATTGTCCTAGAAAGTTATTCTAGAGACCTATTCTTCCTTTCTACAACTCCATTTTGTTGTGGAGTTCTTGGGGCTGAGTAAATATGGTGAATTCCATTTTGTTCACAGTAGTTATTAATGGATTCATTTTGAAATTCTCCACCATGATCACTCTTAATGGAAATTATTTTCTAATTCTTCTCATTTTGAACTAAATTTGCAAATTTTTTGAAAATAGATAAGGCCTCACTCTTGTGAGTCAGAAAAAATGTCCAAGTGTACCTAGAGTAATCATCTACTAACACATAATCATACAAGTTTCCTCCAAAGCTTTTTACTTGAGATGGACCACATAGATCCATATGTATTAATTGTAGAGCCCTATTAATTTGTACTAAGTTTATTGGTGGGAAGAAGACTTAACTAAAGACTAAGTTATCTTTAGTGAATTTTCTGTTTGGGATTCCTAGCACTAGTTGTTTACTAACAAGTTTGTTAAGATGATCTACATGTATGTGAGCTATTCTCTTATGCCACAACCAATCTTCATCAGATTTAGATAACAAACAACAAACATCATTTACAGGAAAAGAGTCAAGATCAATCATGTATATGTTATTTACCCTTTCACCTACCAATTTCATTCTATTATCTTCTTTGTGCTCAATTATACAAGACTAAGATGTAAAGTTTACCTGGAATCCTTTATCACACAGTTGACTAATACTAAGCAAATTGTGTTTCAAACCTTTTACATAGAGAACGTCCTTGATTACCGTTGTTGATTTGCTCCCTATGTCTCCAATACAAAGTATTCTACCTTTGTTGTTGTCACCGTACTTTACATATCCACCATTTTTTAAATTCAGAGACAAGAATTTTTATTTGTCTCCTGTCATATGCTTGGAACATCCACTATCCAGGTACCATGAGTGCATTTTGGATGTCAAGCATATCTACAACACAAAATCAAACTTTTGTTTTAGGTACTCAATTAAAATTGGGTCCTGGAGGGTTAGTTTCAAGCATATGTTTCTTTACTATTCAAATTTGTTTCCATCCTTTATTAGCAAGCTTTTTCAATTTGCAATTAAAAGAAATGTGTCCCTTTTTACAACAAAAATGACAAGATAAAGCAGAGGATGAACTTTGACTTGGTTTAGTGAAGACATCATGCATATGCTTTGATCTAACAAATCTCTGATTCTTTTTAGCATTTCTGTCTTGTCTATAACCAATTCCAGATTTTTCATTTACATTTCTCTGGTTGTTGAGAAGAACATTTAATTTGTTTTTACTACTTGTAAATTTTGCTAAATCAGATTTTAATGAATCAACTTTTCTTTCGAGTTCAATGCACTTAGTGAGTTTATCATGTGATTCTTTTTTCAAATGTTCATTCAAGTCTTCAATCACCTTATGATCTTTTTTAATTTCTTCACATATCATGCATTGTTTTTCTAGCATTTTCTTAGTGCTAATTAACTGTTTGACTACCTTAACATGTTCATCATGCAGATCATTAAAAGCATCATGTAATTCTTCATAAGAATGATTAGAGGTAGAACTTACTTCACTATCAGAATTTGAATATGTGTTGGCCATTAGACAAAGGTTTGCTTCTTCTTCTTCTTCTGAAGATGCAGAGGATTCTTCATCATTATCATTCCAAGCTATGTAGGCTTTTCTAGATTTTGTAGATGGTTGATCTTTGCCTTTAGCTTTTACAGTCTTGTTTATGTTCTGCAATTGGAAGCATTCTGATTTTATGTGACCTGTTTTCCCACATTCAAAGCAGATTATTGCCTTGCTGTCATTTCTATCACTCTTGCTGAAGCTTTTTGTCTTTGAATTTGGTGGTTTTCTTGACTTGTTTTCTTTCTATCTCAGGAATTTCTTGAATTTTCTGACTAACATTCCAATCTCGGGTTCTTCATCATCTTCACTGTTAGAGTCGTCTGTGCAAGCTTCTGGTTCAAACTTTATTTTTTGAGCTTGAACATTCAGAGATAGTCCTTTTGTTTTCCTATCTATTTGCTCTGCTTCTCTCAGCCTGTGCAGTTGCATCTCATGCCCTCTTAGTTTTCCAAATAGTGTTGCAATTGTCATGCTACCGAGGTCTTTTGACTACATTTAGATTATTGACTACATGAGTGAATCTTGTCTATAATTCATTTATTGACTCCTCCTTTTTCAAGTTGAAAAGCTCATACTCATGCATTAGCGTGTTGATTCTGGTCCTTTTTACATCTATTTTTCCTTCATGAGTTTCTTGGAGTGTATCCCACATTTCCTTGATAGTTATGCAGTTTGACACCCTGAAAAGTTCATCAGCACTCAAAGCAGAAGTTATAATATTCTTGGCTTTTGCATTATAGCCAAATTTTTTCTTATCATCATCAGACCAATCAGCTCTGGGTTCCAAGATTAATGTTTCACCTGTGCCAGCTATATTTGGCACATAGGGACCATCTATTACTGCTTCTAGTATATCAAGACTACATGCTTCTAGAAAAATTAACATTCTCTCTTTCCAATACATGTAGGCAGCCCCATTAAATGCAGGGGGCCTGGCCAAGGAAGCACCTTCTCCCAAGAATTCTACAGAGGTCATTTTCTTTTAAGAATTTATCTAAAAGATTAGGCTCGTGATGCCAATTGATGGTAATTATGGCATCTATTCTTAGGATGTTTTATACAATGTTACTAACAAGATTATCTAATTTTTTCCTAAGTGATGAACTTAATATTAAAACCAACTTGTTTAATATTAAATTCCAATTCAACAGTGATAGATTCAAAAACTTATCAAGACAAAGATTCAAATACACATGTATTATTTAGATAGGAGTACAAATACAATGCTTATACAAAAGATTAATCAAGACAGAAATTCACAGGCACAAACATTCAAGAACAAACATTCATGCAATATCAATATAAAGAGAAGAGATAAAAGAAATCGTGCACCAGGAATTTTATACTGGTTCGGCTATCAGTTTGAAAGCCTACATCCAATCATAAAATCAACAATGATTTCAGTCTTTCACTAGAATTGACTTGAGTACGTTTGACAGACTTTCTAGCTTAATCACAGCCTATCCATCCAACTCAACACCAACTTATATTACAATACCAATTTATCCCTAAGGGCTACTTGCCATACCCTCACGAGATCAAGTTGAGGCTTCTTCTTGATGAACACAAGCACCAAAACAGATAGCCACCAGTTTACACAACTGGATTTTCCAGAACTTCTATACAGACAGTTGTTCTTACAAAAGAGATAAAAGAAGACTAAGAAGATTCGACTCAATCACAACAGAAGATCTCACACACTATTTGCCAATGTAGTTTTTGTGATCTTTGAAAGTCTTTTCAAAGTGTATTTCAGTTTTGAGTTTGAGAGAAAAGTGATTGTCATGTATGTGTGTGTTATTCAATTGTATTCTAAAAAGTTATGAAAAATTGTTTTCAAAAGTTATGAAAAACTATAAATGAATCAGTTTATATATTTTCAAAAAAACATCACATAAATCGATTTCCAAATCGATTTCATTAAAGTGTAATTTCAGCTTAATTGATTTCCCAATAGATTATCGCGTTTCTTGTTTTTCTTGAATCTTGAAAATATAAGAACAAATCGATTTGCCAATCGATTCTTTTAATGCATAAATTAGAAACTGATATTGAGTTCATATCAAAATCGATTGAATAATTGATTATAGGTGTTTTGTTCAAACAATGAGATCAAAACAATCGATTACTTTGCCAATCGATTAACTCAGTATGAACTTGGTTTTGTGAATAACCAAATCAATTACTCAATTGATGTGCAAATCGATTGTCCAATAGATTTGTCAAAACCCAGAACACAGATTTTAGTGTAAACCTATAATTGATTACCCAATCGATTTACTTAGTGAAACCTTCATTCTGTGAGTCAGACAATCGATTGCATAATTGATTTACCACTTGATTTATTACTTGATTGATTAAAACTTGTTTTATGATTTCATTGGCAGATATTATGTGAAAAATCATTATGATTATGTCTACCTAATAGACACTATTAACACTAGACACATCTATACATCATTCTTCAAGCTTGTAGTATATCATCCATCTTTGATTGATTGCTTGACTTCCAAGTTTGTCCAAATGTTTAGTGTTAGTTCATTTCCTGAAACATTCCTCAATTCAAACCATTAGATCAATCAACTAATGCATATACATTGTATGTTTGGACATTATAGCAAAATCATGATTAAGGAGGCATATGTCTAGTATTCTCCCCCTATATCAAAGTCATGATCAGGGAGGCATATGTCTTACACCTCCCTATAGTTATTTTACTCCACTTAGGGTTGTATACAAATCTTGGGCAACCAATAAGTGTATTTGTTGCATTGGATTAAAATTTAGGTCATTTTAGTCCTCCCTAGGGTTATTCTTCTCCATATAGGGTTTTAAATCAATATTGTGCATACAATAAGTTCGTTTATATCTTTAGATTAACATTTAGGTCATTTTGGTCCTCTCTAGGGTTATTGTAGTCCAATTGGTGTTTATAACCAATCTTGTGCATCCAATAAGTTCGTTTGAGTCATTGGATTCACAATTAAGTCAGTTTCATCCTCCCTAGGTTTATGCTAGTCCATATAGGGTTTTTAATCCATATTGTGCTTCCATTAAGTTTGTTAGTGTCATTGGATTAAAATTTAGGATATTTTCGTCCTCCCTAAGGATATCCTAGTCCATTTAGGGTTATTAATCAATCTTGTGCCTCCAATAAGTTCATTTGTTTCATTGGAATAACATTTAGGTCATTTTAGTGCTCCTTAAGGTTATTCTTGTCCTTTTAGGGTTTGTAACTAGTCTTATGCATCCAATAAGTTAGTTTGTTTCATTGGATTAACATTTAGGTCATTTTCATCGTCCCAATGGTTAATATAGTCAATTTAGGATTTTTAACCAATCTTGTGCATCCAATAAGTTTGTTTGTGTTATTGGAATAACATTTCAGTCAATTTAGTCCTCCCTATGGTTATTCTAGATCTTTTAAAGTTTTCAGCCAATCTTGTGAATCCAACAAGTTGATATGAGTTAGTGGATTAAACTTTGGGTCATTTTTCATCTTCCCTAGGGTTATTCTAGTCAATTTAGGGTTTTTAACCAATCTTATACATCCAAAAATTGTGATTGTTGCATTGGATTAACATTTAGCTCATTTTCGTCCTTCCTAAGGATAATCTAGACCATTTAGTGTTATTAATCAATCTTGTGTCTCCAATAAGTTTGTTTATGTCATTGGAATAACATTTAGGTCAATTTAATCCTCCCTAATGATATTCTAGTCCTTTTAGGGTTATTAACCAATCTTATGCGTTCAATAATTTATATTGTTTCATTGGATTAACAATTAGGTCATTTTCTTCGTCCAATAAGTTCGTTTGTGTGATTTGAAAAACATTTACGGCAATTTAGTCCTCCCTAGGGTTATTCTATTGCATGATGTGTTTTTAGCCAATCTTGTGTATCCAATAAGTTAATTTCTATCATGGGATTAATATTTTGGTCATTTTAATTGTCCCTATGGTTATACTAGTCCTTTTTTGGTTTTAGCCAGTCTCGTGCACCCAATAAGTGTGTTTGCGTCATTGGATTAACATTTAGGTCATTTTCATCCTCCCTTGGGTTGTCCTAATCCATTTATGGTTTTTAACAAATCTTGTGCATCCAATAAGTGTGTTTGTGTCATTGGATTAATGTAACACCCCATTTTTCAAAGCGAGGGTGTATTTTTTTTTTCAAAAGAAGTTAAAATAAAACAGAGAGATAAATAAGGTAACACCTTTGGATAAAATAATGAAGTCATTATAATTTACAAGCTGTGGAAGAAGTTCTCAAAATATGAATTCAAAATATTTACATAACAAAAGTGGTACAGTCTTCCAGTTTAAAAATAAAAGCAACCCAAAAGAAAGACATATGTTCCCTCTGTGTCAACCTAGTCTGATCTTTTTACAAAACAACTAAACACCCTGAATGATCTCCACGCGCCCCGTGAGATCCTCCTATTGTAGCTCCAATCAAGCACTCCCATCCACATTCCCATCCGGAGGGTACGAACCGGTAGGATCATCCTGATTCTCATCTGAGGGCAAAGCCCAGATTTCCACATTAGTTGTAAAGGGTCACCAACCGAAATTAACAGTTAGTACATACATTTAAGCTTTTCAATGCACAAATAACCTTTTCAATTTATCATACATCTTAGAAGGATTTTCCACATGCTAAAAGTTCATGTAATGCTTGCCAAATATAAATGAAAACAAAAGAAAGTTCTCAATCCATCAAGTAATACATAACTCACCAAAACATTGATAAATCAATTGAGCAATCCATTATCTAACTCAAAATAAGATTTTCCACTAAGCCAATCGATCGGGGAAATCAATTTCCTGAAAGTTTTTAGTAAAAACTGAACTCTGGGCTTAAATCAATCGATTGGGTAAATCAATTGACTCAATCGATTGGGTAAATCGATTTCATGACAAGCAGAGCACCTGTATTGAATCCAATCGATTGGGCAAATCAATTTCGTGAAAGACAGAGAGCCCTTGTAATGAATCCAATCGATTTGGCATATCGATTTCTTAAATGGTTTTAAAAAACATATTACAAAATCGATTGGGTAAATCGATTTCGTGAAAGATAGGGCCCCTGTAACTCATCAAATCAATTGGGTAAATCGATTTCCCTCTGTATTCTTTCAAAAATTCATAAACTAACTCAATCACATTCATACATAATCCCAAATCTTAACACTTAGCACTAATAACGCAATCGCTACAACAACATGAGTTTCGAAATAGTATTGCAATTAAACATGCTATCACCAAATTCCAAAACATAACATTTAACACTTATAACACAATTACTACAACATCATGAGTTTTCGAAATGGTATTGCAATCAAACATACTTACACATAATTTCAAAACCTACCGCTTAACGGTTTCAACGCAATACCCACACAAACAAGATGAACCAACAAATCACATAGCATCACTTTGACTCGACTAACCCAATACAGACAACATGGACCAACAAATCACATGGCATCACCTTGACTCGACAATCCCAACACAAACAAAATGAACCAACAAATCAAATGGCATCACTTTGACTTGACAATTCCAACGCAGACAAGATGAACCAACAAATCACATGGCATCACTTTGGCGCGACAATCTCAACACAGACAAAATGAACCAACAAATCACATGGCATCACTTTGACTTGACAATTCCAACGCAGACAAGATGAACCAACAAATCACATGGCATCACCTTGGCGCGACAATCTCAACACAGACAAAATGAACCAACAAATCACATGGCATCACTTTGACTTGACAATTCCAACGCAGACAAGATGAACCAACAAATCACATGGCATCACCTTGGCGCGACAATCTCAATACTGACAAGATGAACCAACAAATCACGTGGCATCACCTTGACTCGACAATTCCAACGCAGACAAGATGAACCAACAAATCACATGGCATCACCTTGGCGCGACAATCTCAACACATACAAGATGAACCAACAAATTACGTGGCATCACCTTGACTCAACAATTCATTTCTTCACAAAATCATTTTCACGACAACATTAAGTAAACGCAGATATTAAGAGATTCCCCATTCTTAATACTCATTTAACTTAATGATTTTCACAAACCAACACACATTAAGCAAACAGAAATATTAAGAGATTCCCCATTCTTAATACTCTTTTAACTCCAACGATTTTCAAAACAAAACATTCAGTAAACAAGTCATTAAGAGATTCCCCATTCTTAATACTCATTTCACTGAAACCGTTTTCAAAAACAAACATTAAGTAACTAAGGCATTAAGAGATTCCCCATTCTTAACGCTCAGTTAACTTAAATGATTTTCAAACAACATTAAGTAAACATGATATTAAGAGATTCCCCATTCTTAATACTCGTTTAACTTAATGGTTTTCAAATTCCACACAAAACCAACTTTCACATTCAATCCATAATTCGCACCAAATCATTTTCCACACAAACCACACAAAACAAACTCAAACCTACTTTCACATTCAATCCATAATTCGCACCAAATCATTTTCCACACAAACCACACAAAACAAACTCAAACCTACTTTCATATTCAATCCATAATTCGCACCAAATCATTTTCCACACAAACCACACAAACACATCTCAAGTTTCATCAGTATCAATTAAGAACACGTCAAAACAACGAACACAAATCAACAAAATCCACCACTCAAACACAGAAGTTTCATTTACTCAAAATCATACATAAATGAGTTTTTAAATTCATTTTCCACAAAACATTCATCAATATAACCAAAACCTAACTCTCAGATTTTACCCATAAAGCCTTAGATACATTTTCCCAAATCAATACTCCAACCCTAACAAAATTCTTTTCCACACAACCACAGATAAGGCCCTAAATGCAAACTAAAAGTTTGGAAGGAGCCCTTACCTTCACGTTAGCTTTAACGTGCGATTACGGCACCGTGAGTAAATCCGGTAAATTTTCCGCTCGCAACACCGCTTCCAAAGTTGGTTCCCTAGTACCGTAGCACGGAGGTGAGCAACTTTCCCTTCTATCTCTTCGTGAAACGAAGCTTAGATCTAGAAGAAACGGGAAGATTTGTGTTTGACGGTTTTCAAATCCCTAAACCGTTTTTCTTCGTTTTCGGATCAAAGAGGAAGAGTGAAGTTGAGAAATCCTTGTCCTATCACCCACTATCAATTTCGAACTCAAGGAAGCAAGGAAGAACGAAAATGGATGAAGATGAAGGAAGGAGAAGGATTGGGTGTTCACGCGAGGCAGAGGAGGGAGAAGGGAAAATGTTCTGTTTTCTTTCTCTCTCTTTTCCTTTCTTCCTTTTTCTTTCCTTTCTATTTCTTTTCTTTTCAATTCCTTCCCTTCCTTTTCTATATATATATATATATTAATTATAATTAACAAACATCTCAATACCTTTAGATATTTATTAAATTACCCTTTCACCCATAACGCATTAAACTCTTCGTAAAAGATTCACCGCAGTTAATTTAATTTATTTATCGACGAGTAATTCTAATCGGGCATCAAAATATCTTTTTTGTCTTATAAACTCCAAAATATTAATAACTTTGGCTAAAAAGCCTCCGAGTTCAATACCAAAAATACACCAAAATACATAAAGTACACTTTAAAATTATGGGTCTTACAATTAACATTTATCTCATTTTCTTCCTCCTTATAATTATTCTAGTCCATTTCGTGCTTTTAATCAATCTTGTGAATCCAAAAAGTTCATTTGTGTCATTCGATTAACATTTAGGTCATTTTCGTCCTCCCTTGGGTTATTCTAGTCCGTTTTGATTTTTTATCCAATCTTGTGGATCCTATAAGTGTGCTTGCGTTATTGGATTATCATTTAGGTCATTTTCATCTTCTCTGGGATTATTTTACGCCACTTAGGGTTGTTAACTAATCTTGTGCATCTATTAACCGTATTTGTGTCATTGGATTAAATTTTATGTCATTTTCACTCCTCTTTAGGGTTATTCAAGTACATATCGGGTTTTTAATCAATCTTGTGGATCCAATAAGTCCTTTTTGTCGTCCCTACAGTTCTTCTAGTCCATTTAGAATTTTTAATCAACCTCGTGCATCTATTAAGTTCGTTTATGCCATTGGATTGACATTTATGTTATTTTAGTCCTCCTAACGGTTATTCTAGTCGATTTAAGTTTGTTAACCAATCTTGTGAATCTAAAAAGTTCGTTTGTGTCATTAAGTTAACATTTAGGTCATTTTCCTCATCCCTATGTATATTATAGTCCATTTAGGTCTTTTAACCAATCTTTTGCATCTAATAAGTTCGTTTGTGTCATTGGATTAACATTAAGATCAATTTCGTCATTAACATTAACATTGTGTCATTGTTAAGATATCTTGTGCATCTGATAAGTGTGTTTTTGTCATTAGATCAAAATTTAGATCACTTTCGTCCTCCCTAGGGTTATTCTAGGTTGTACATGTCATTTCATCGTCCCTAGGGTTATTCTAGTCTACTTATGGTTTTTAATCAATCTTCTGCGTCTAGTAAGTTCGTTTGTGTCATTGGAATAACATTTAAGTTATTTTAGTCGTCCCTAGTATTATGGTAGTCCATTTAGGGTTTTTAACGAAACTAGTACATCCTTTAATTTCGCATTTCGCTTGTGTCTTTGAATGAACATTTATGTCTTCCCCATTGTTATTCTAGTCCGTTTATGGTTTTCAACAAATCTTGTGCATCCAATAAGTACGTTTGTGTTGTTGGATTAACATTTAGGTCATTTAGGTCATTTTAGTCCTCCCTAGTGTTATGCTAGTCCATTTAGGATTTTTAATCAATCTTTTGCATCCAATAAGTTCGTTTGTGTCATTGGAATAACATTTAAGTCATCTTAGTCCTCCGTAGTATTATTGTAGTCCATTTAGGGTTTTTAACCAAACTACTACATCTTGTAATTTCGCTCGTGTCTTTGTTTATGATTTATGTCATCACTAGGGTTATTCTAGTCCGTTTATGGTTTTTAATCAATCTTTTGCACCCAATTAGTACATTTGTGTCGTTGGATTAACATGTAGGTCATTTTCTTCCTCTTAAGGGTTATTTTAGTCCATTTAGAGTTGATTAACCACCCTTGTGCGTCCAATAAGTTGGTTTCTATTGTTGGATTAACATATAGGTCTATTTCGTCATCCCTTGGGTTATTCTAGTCCGCTTAGTCTTTTTAACAAATCTTGTGCATCTTATTAGTTCATTTGGGTTGTTGGATTAACATTTAGGTCATTTTCGTCCTCCCTAGGGTTATTCCAGACTATTTAGGGTTTAACCAAACTTGTGCATCCAAAAAGTGTTTTTGCGTCGTTTGAGTAATATTAAGTTTATTTTCGTCCTCCCTTAAGTTATTATAGTCCATTTGGGGTTTTTAAAAAATGTTGTGCATCGAATAGATGTGTTTGTGTCATTGGATTAATATTTTCGTCCTCCCTATGGTTCTCCTAGTCCATTTAGGTTTTTAAATCAATCTTGTGCATCCAATTAGTACGTTTATGACATTGGATTAACAATTATGTTATTTCAGTCCTCCTTATGGTTATTCTAGTCCATTTAGGGTTTTTAACCAATCTTGTGCATCCAATAAATTCTTTTGTGTCATTGGATTATCATTTGGGCTAGTTTCATCCTCTAATGTGTTATTCTAGTCCATTTAGGGGTTTTAATCATTCTTGTGAATCCAAAAAGTTTGTTTGTATCATTGGATTAAAATTTAGGTCATTTTCGTCATCCCTAAGGTTATTCTAGTCCATTTAGGGTTTAAACCAATCTTGTGCATCAAATCACTTTGTTTATGTCTTTGGATTAACAATTTAGGACATTATCGTCCTCCACCGGGTTATTCTAGTGCATTTAGGTTTTTTATCCAATCTTGTACATCCAATAAGTTTGCTTTTATCATTGGATTAGCATTTAGGTCGTTTTCGCCCTCCCAAGAGTTTTTGTAGTCCTTTTAGGGTTTTTAACCATTCAAGTGCATCCAATAAGTTTGTTTGTGTCATTGGAATAACATTTTGGTCATTCTTGTCATCCCTAGGGTTATTCTAGTCCATGCAGGGTTTTCAACCAATCTAGTGCATCCAATAAGTTCGTGTGTGTAATTGGATTAACATTTAGGTCATTTTCGTCCTACCTAGGATTATTTTATGCGACTTAGGGTTGTTAACTAATCTTGTGCATCCAATAACTGTATTTGAGTCATTGGATTAAAATTTTTCTCATTTTTAGTCCTCTTTTGGGTTATTCTAGTCCATATTGGGTTTTTAATAAATCTTGTGCATCCAATGAGTTCGTTAGTATCATTGGATTAACATTTAGGTCATTTTCAACCTCCCTGAGGTTATTGTAGTCAATTTTGGGTTTTAAACCAACCTTTTGCATCTGATAAGTTCGTTTGAGTCGTTGGATTAGCATTTAGGTTATTTTCATCCTCCCTAGGGTTATTCTAGTCCATATAATATTTTTAATTAATCTTGGGCATCCAATAAGTTCGTTTGAGTCATAAGATTAACATTTAGTTTGTTTTCGTCCTCCCTATGGTTATTCTAGTCGATATAGGATTTTTCATCAATCTTTTGCAACCAATAAGTTTGTTTGTATCATTGGAATAACATTTATGAAATTTCGCCCTCCCTAGGGTTATTCAAGTACGTTTAGGGTTTTCAACCAATCTTGGGCATCCAAGAAGTTTGTTTGTGTCATTGAATTAACATTTAGGTTATTTTTGTCACCCCTAAGATTATTCTAGTTCATTTAGGGTTTTCCACCCATCTTGTGCATGCAATAATTTCATTTGTGTCATTGGGGTTTTATCCAACCTTGTGTGTCCAATAAGTTTGTTTGTGTCATTGGATTAACATTTACGTCATTTTCATCGTCCCTATAGTTATTCATGTCTTGTTAGGGTTTTTAACAAATCTTGTGCATCCGATAAGTGTGTTTGTGTCATTGGATTAAAATTTAGGAAATTTTCGTACTGCCTAGAGATATTCTAGTCCATTTAGTGTTTTAACCAATCTGGTGCATCTAATAAGTTATTTTCTGCATTGGATTAAAATTAAGGTCATTTTCGTCACCCTAGGGTTATTCTAGTCCTTTTGGGATTTTATCCAATCTTGTGCATCCAATAAGCGTGTTTGTCTCATTGGATTAACATATAGGTCATTCTCATCCTCCATTGAGTTATTTTAGTCTATTAAGGGTTTTTAACAAATCTTGTGCATCCAATAAGTGTGTTTGTGTCATTGGATTAACATTTAGGTCCTTTTCGTCCTCGCCATGGTTCTACTAGTCCATTTAGAATTTTTAATCAACCTTGTGCATCTAATAAGTCCGTTTATGTCATTGGATTGACATTTATGTCCTTTTAGTCTTCCTTACGGTTATTCTAGTCGATTTATGTTTGTTAACCAATCTTGTGAATCTAAAAAGTTGGTTTGTGTCATTAAGTTAACATTTAGGTCATTTTCCGCATCCCTATGTTTATTATAGTCCATTTAGGACTTTTAACCAATCTTTTGCGTCCAATAAGTTCGTTTGTGTCATTGGATTAGCATTAAGTTCAATTTCGTCCTCCCTAATGGTATTCTAGTCCATTTATATTTTTTAGCCAATCTTGTACATCCAATAAATGTGCTTGTGTCATTGGATTATCATTTAGGTTACTTTCATCCTCCCTAGGATTTTTTTTATCCAGGTAGGGTTGTTAAGATATCTTGTGCATCCGAAAAAGTGTGTTTATGTCATTAGATTAAAACTTAGATCATTTTCGTCCTCCATAGAGTTATTCTACGCAATATAGGTCATTTCTTCGTCCTTAGTGTTATTCTAGTCAACTTAGGGTTTTCAATCAATCTTGTGCGTCCAACATGTTCGTTTGTGTCATTGGATTAACATTTAAGTCATCCCTAGAGCTATTCTAGTCCGTTTATGGTTTTCAACAAATCTTGTGCATCCAATAAGTACGTTTGTGTCGTTGGATTAACATTTAGGTCACTTAGGTCATTTTAGTCCTCCCTAGTGTTATGCTAGTCCATTTATGATTTTTAATTAATCTTTTGCTTCCAAAAGTTCGTTTGTGTCATTGGAATAACATTTAAGTCATCTTCATCCTCCCTAGTATTACAGTAGTCCATTCAGTATTTTTAACCAATCTACTGCATCTTGTAATTTCGCTTGTGTCTTTGGATTATCATTTATGTCATCCCTAGAGTTATTCTAGTCCGTTTATGCTTTTTAATCAATCTTTTGCACCCAATTAGTACATTTGCGTCACTTGATTAACATGTAGGTCATTTTCTTCCTCCTAACGGTTTTTTTAGGCCATTTAGAGTTGATTAACCAATCTTGTGCTTACAATAAGTTAGTTTGTGTTGTTAGATTAACATACAGGTCATTTTCATCCTCCCTTGCGATATTGTTGTCCACTTAGTCCTTTTAACCAGTCTTGTGCATCTAATAAGTTCGTTTGGGTTGTTGGATTAACATTTAGCTCATTTTCGTCCTCCCTAGGGTTATTCCAGACCATTTAAGGTTTTTAACCAAACTTGTGCATCCAATAAGTGTTATGTCGTTTATGTAACATTAAGTTTATTTTTGTCCTCCCTTAAGTTATTCTAGTCCATGTAGGGTTTTTAACAAATGTTCTGCATCAAATAAATGTGTTTGTGTCATTGGAATAATATTTTTGTCATCCCTACGGTTCTTCTAATCCATTTAGGTTTTTAAATCAATCTTGTGCATCTAATAAGTAAGTTTAAGACATTGGATTAACATTTATGTCATTTTAGCCCTCCTTATGGTTATTCTAGTCCATTTAAGGTTTTTAACCAATCTTGTGCATCCAATCACTTCGTTTATGTCATTGGATTAACATTTAGGACATTCTCGTCCTACCTAGGGTTATTATAGTCCATTTAGGGTTTTTAACCAATCTTGTTCATCCAATAAGTCGGTTTGTGTCAATGGATTAGCATTTAGGTCATTTTCATCCTCCTCAGGGTTATTCTAGTGCCTTTAGGTTTTTTATCCAATCTTGGTCATCCGATAAGTTTGCTTATAACATTGGATTAGCATTTACGTCATTTTGGCCCTCCCTAGAGTTTTTCTAGTCCTTTTAGGGATTTTAACCAATCAAGTGCATCTTATAACTTCGTTTGTGTCATGGGAATAACATTTAGGTCATGTTTGTCATCCCTATGGCTATTCTAGTCCATGTAGGGTTTTCAACAAATCTAGTACATGCAATAAGTTCGTTTGTGTCATTGGATTAACATTTAGGTCATTTTCATCCTCCCTTGGATTATTTTACGCCACTAAGGGTTGTTAACTAATCTTGTGCATCCAATAATTGTATTTGTGTCATTGGATTAAATTTTTTTGTCATTTTCAGTCCTCTTTAGGGTAATTCTAGTCCATATAGGGTTTTTATTCAATCTTGTGCCTCTAATAAGTTCGATTGTATCATTGGATTAACATATAGGTCATTTTCATCCTCCCTAAGGTTATTGTAGCCCATTTTGGGTTTTAAACCAATCTTGTGCATCTAATAAGTTCGTCTGAGTCATTGGATTAACATTTAGGTCATTTTCATCCTCCATAGGGTTATTCTAGTCCATATAGTATTTTTAATCAATGTTAGGCATTCAATAAGCTCGTTTGAGTCATTGGATTAACATTTAGGTTGTTTTCGTCCTACCTCGTGTTATTCTTGTCCATTTAGTGTTTTCAACCCATATTGTGCAAGCAATGAGTTCGTTTGTGTCATTGGATAAACATCTAGGTCATTTTCTTCCTCCCTAGGGTTATTCTAGTCCATTTTGTGGTTTTAACCAACCTAGTGCGACCAATATGTTAATTTTTGTCATTGGATTAACATTTACGTCATTTTCATCGTCCCTATGGTTATTCTAGTCTTGTTAGGGTTTTTAATCATTCTTGTGCATCCAATAAGTTCATTTGTGTCATTGGATTAACATTTAGGTCATTTTCGTAATGCCTAGGGATATTATAGTCCATTTAGTGTTTTAACCAATCTTGTGCATCTAATAAGTTCGTTTCTGCATTGGATTAAAATTAAGGTCATTTTTATCCTCCCTAGTGTTATTCTAGTGCATTTAGGGTTTCTAACCAATCTTGTGCGTCCAATAAGTGTGTTTGTCTCGTTGGATTAACTTTTAGGTCATTCTCATCCTCCATTGAGTTATTCTTGTCTATTAAGGGTTTTTAACAAATCTTGTGTATCAAATAAGTGTGTTTGTGTCATTGTATTAACTTTTAGGTCCTTTTCGTCCTCCCTACGGTTCTTCTAGTCCATTAAGAATTTTTAATCAACCTTGTGCATCTAATAAGTTCGTTTATGTCATTGGATTCGCAATTATATCATTTTAGTCCTCCTAACAGTTATTCTAGTCGATTTACGTCTGTTTGTCTCATTAAGTTAACATATAGGTCATTTTCCTCATCCCTATGTTTATTATAGACCATTTAGGACATTTAACCAATCTTTTGCATCGAATAAGTTCGTTTGTGTTATTGGACTAACATTTAAGTCTTTTTTGTCCTCTGTTGGGTTATTCTAGTGCATTTAGGTTTTTATATCCAATCTTGTACATCCAATAAGTTTGTTTTTATCATTGGATTAGCATTTAGGTCATTTTCGCCCTCCCTAGAGTTTTTCTTGTCCTTTTAGGGGGTTTTAACCAATCAAGTGCATCCAATAAATTTGTTTTTGTCATTGGATAACATTTAAGTCATTTTCGTCATCCCTAGGGTTATGCTAGTCCATGTAGGGTTTTCAACCTGTCTAATGCATCCAATAAGTTCGTTTGTGTTATTGGATTTACATTTAGGTCATTTTCGTCCTCCTTATGGTTATTCTAGTACATTTTTGGTTTTTCACTAGGGTTATTCAAGACTTGTTACGATTTTTAAGCAATCTTGAGCATCCCATAAGTTCATTTGTGTTATTGGATTAAAATTTAGGTCATTTTTGTCCTCTCAAGGGATATTCTTGTCCATTTAGGGTTTTTAGCTAATCTTCTGTATCCAATAAACGTGTTTGTGTTATTGGATTAACATTGAGGTCGCGTTCATCCCCTCTTTGGTTATTCTAGTCCATTTAGTGTTTTAACCAATCTTGTGCATCTAATAAGTTCCTTTGCACATTCGATCATCATTAAGGTCATTTCTATCGTCCCTTAAGTTATTCTAGTTCATTAAGGGTTTTAAACAAATCTTATGCATCCTATAAGTGTGTTTGTGTCGTTGGATTGACCTTGTGCATCCAATAAGTCTGTTTATGTCATTGGATTGACATTTATGTCATTTTAGTCCTCTTTAAGGTCATTGGATTAACATTTAGTTCAATTTCATCCTCTTTAGTGATATTCTTGTCCATTTAAGGTTTTTAATCAATCTTGTGAATCCAAAAACTTCATTTGTGTCATTGGTTTAACATTTAGGTTTTTTTTGTCATCCCTAGTGTTATTCTACTCCATTTAGGAATTTTATCCATTCTTTTGCATCCTATAAGTTCGTTTGTGCTATTAGATTAACAATAAGGTCATTTTCGTCCTCCCTAAGGTTATTCTAGTCCATTTATATTTTTTAACGAATCTTGTACATCCGTAAAGTGTGCTTCTGCCATTGGATTTTCATTTAGGTGATTTTCATCCTCGCTAGGGTGATTTTACTCCACGTAGGCTTTGAAAAAAATCTTATGCATCCTATAAGTGTGTTTGTGTCGTTAGATTAAAATTATGATCATTTTAGTCCTCCCTAGCATTATTCAAGTCCATATAAATTTTTTTTATCAATCTTGTGCATCCAATAAGTTTGTTTGTGTCATTGGATTAACATTTAGGTCGTTTTCATCCTCCATAGGGTTACTGTAATCCGTTCGGTGTTTTTAACTAATCTCGTGCATCCAATAAGTTTGTTTGAGTAATTCGATTAACATTAATGTTTTTTTCGTCCTCCCAAGGGTTCATCTTGTCCATATTGGGTGTTTAATCAACCTTAAGCATCCAATAAGTTTGTTTGTGTCATTGGATTAATATTTAGGTCATTTTCGTCCACCCTAAGGTTATTCTATACCATTTAGGATTTTTAACCTATCATGTGCATCCAATAAGTTTGTTTGTTTCATTGGCTTAACATTTATGCCATTTTCGTCCTCTGTAGGGTTCTTATAGTCCATTAAGCGTTTTTATAAAATCTTGTCCATCCAATAAGTGTTTCATTGTCATTGAATTAATATTTATGTCGTTTTCTTCCTCCTTAGGGTTATTCTTGTCCATTTTTATGTTTTTAATCAATCTTGTGCATCAAATAAGTTCGTTTGTTTCTTTGGATTAACGTTTTGGTCATTTTTGTCCTTCCTAGATTTTTTCTAGTCCATTTATGGTCATTCTAACCAATCTTGTGCATCCAATAAGTTCTTTTGTATCTTTGGATTAACATTTAGGTCATTTTAGTCCTCCCTAGGGTTATTCTATTCCATATAGGGTTTTTAATCAATCTTGTGTATCCAATAAGTTCGTTTGTGTCATTGGATGAACATTTAGGTCATTTTAATCCTCCTAGGGTTATTGTTGTCCATTCTGTGTTTTTAACCAATTTTGTGTAAATTGGTTTGAGTCATTGGATGGACATTTAGGTCGTTTTAATCCTCCTTAGGGTTAATCTAGTCCATATAGGGTTTTTAATCAATATTGTGCATCCAATTAGTTCGTTTGTGTCGTTGGATTAATATTTAGGTCATTTTCTTTCTCCCTTGGGTTATTCCATACCATTTAGGGTTTTTAACCATTCTTGTGCATCTAATAAGTGTGTTTGTTTCATTGGATTAACATTTAGGTCATTTTTGTCCTCCCTAGGGTTATTCTTGTCTATTTAAGGATTTTAACCAATCTTATGCATCAAACAATTGTGTTTCTGTCATTGCAATAACATTAAGGTCATTTCCATCTTCCCTAGGTTTATTCTAGTCCATTTAGCGTTTTTAAAAAATCTTGTGCATCCAATAAGTGTTTTGTTACCAATGGATTAGTATTTATGTCATTTTCTTCCTCCATAAGGTTATTCTTGTCCATTTTTGGGTTTTTAATCAATCTTGTGCATCAAATAACTTCGTTTGTGTCTTTGGAGTAACATTTTGCTCATTTTTGTCCTTCCTTGGGTTTCATTAGTCCATTCAGGGTTTTTAATCAATTTTGTGCATCCAATATGTTCGTTTGTGTCATTGGATTAACATTTAGGATAATTTCGTCTTCACTAGGGTTATTCTAGAACATTTAAGGTTTTTAATCAATCTTTTGCTTCCAATAAGTACGTTTGTGTCATTGGAATACTGTTTAGGTCATTTTATTCCTCCCTAGGGTTATTCTAGTTTATTTAAAAATTCTAACCAATCATCTGCATACAATTAGTCTGTTTCTGACGTTGGATTAATATTTCAGTTATATTCGTTCTCATTATTGTAGTCCAGTTGTTCTTTTTCACCAATCTTGTGCATCCAATAAGTTCGTTTGAGTCATTGGATTCACATTTATGTCGTTTTCATCCTCCATATGGTTATTCTAGTCCATATAAAGTTTTTAATTCATCTTGTGCATCCAATTAGTTCGTTTGTGTCATTGGATTAACATTTAGGTCTTTGTGTACCTCCCTATGGATACCCTAGTCCATTTAGGGTTATTAATCAATCTTCGTGCTCAAATAAGTTCGTTTATGTCATTGGAATAACATTTAGGTCATTTTAGTCCTCCCTAAGGTTATTCTAGTCCTTTTAGGGTATTTAACCAATCATATGCATCCAAAAAGATAGTTTGTTTCATTGAATTAACATTATGTCATTTTCATCGTCCCAAGGGTTAATATAGTTAATTTAGGATTTTTAACTAATCTTGTGCATCTAATAAGTTCGTTTGTGTGATTGGAATAACATTTAGGTCAGTTTATTCCTCCTTAGGGTTATTCTAGTCCTTTTAAGTTCATCAGCCAATCTTGTGATTACAATAAGATAGTTTGTGTTAGTGGATTAACATTTGGGTCATTTTTCATCATTCCTAGAGTTATTCTAGTCAATATAGGGTGTTTAACCCAACTTATGCATCCAATAAGTGTGATTATGTCATTGAATGAACATTTAGGTCATTTTGTTCCTTCCTACAGTTATTCTAGTCCCTTTTCGATTTTTAACCAATCTTGTGCATCCAATAAGTGTGTTCGTCTCATTGGATTAATATTTAGGTCATTTTCTTCGTCCCTTGGGTTATTATAGTCCATTAAGGGTTTTTTTAATAAATCTTGTGCATCCAATAAGTGTGTTTATCTCATTGGATTAACATTTTTGTCATTTTTGTCCTCCTTATGGTTATTCTAGTCCTTTTAGGGTTTTTAACCAATCTTGTGTATCCAATAAATTCATTTGTGTCATTGGGTTAACATTTAGGTTCGTTTCGTCCTTTTTAGTGTTATTCCAGTCCATTCAGTGTTTTGAATGAATCTTGAGAATCCAAAAAGTTCGTTTGTGTCATTGGATTAACATTTAGGTATTTTTGTCATCGCTTAGGTTATTCTAGTATATTTTAATTTTTTAACCAATCTAGGGCATGCTTACGGTTACTCTAGTCCATATAGGGGTTTTAATCAATCTTGTGCATCCAATAAGGTCTTTTGTATAATTGGATTAACATTTAGGTCAATTTTGTCCTCCCTAGGGTTATTGTGGTCCATTTGGGGATTTTAACCAATCTTGTGCATCTAATAAGTTTGTTTGAGTCATTCGATTAACATTAAGTTTGTTTTTGTCGTCCCTAAGGTGATTCTAGTCCATATACAATTTTGAATCAATCTTGTGCATCCAATAAGTTCGTTTGAGTCATTGGATAAACATTTAGGTCGTTTTGGTCCACCCTTGGGTTATTCTAGTCCATATAGGATTTTTCATCAATCTTGTGCATCTAATAAGTTCGTTTGTGTCATTGCATTAACATTTAGGTCATTTTCGTCCTCCATAGTGTTATTCTAGTCTATTTAGGTGTTTTAACCAATCTTGTGCATTCAACAAATTCGTTTGTGTTATTGGATAAACATTTAGGTTATTTTTTCCACCCCTAACATTTTCTTCCTATCGAGGGTTACTCTAGTCCATTTTGGATTTTTTATCAATCTTGTGTGTCCCATAAATTTGTTTGTGCCCTTGGATTTACATTTAGTTTGTGGTCGTCCTCCCTAGGATTATTTTAGTCCATTTTTGGTTTTTAACCAATCTTGTGCATCCAATAAGTTCAATTGTGTTATTGGATTAATATTTAGGTTGTTTTCGTCCTCCCTAGGGATAATCTAGTCCATTTAGGGTTTATGACCAATCTTCTGCATCTAATAAATGTGTTTGTTTCGTTGGATTAATATTGAGGTCATTTTCGTTGTCTCTTGGGTTATTCTTGTTCATTTAGTGTGTTTAATTAATCTTGTGCATCTAATAAGTTCGTTTGTGCATTGGATTACATTAAGGCCATTTTCGTCCTCCATAGGGTTAGTCTAGTCCATTTACGGTTTTTAACCATTCTAGTGCATCCAATAAGTGTGTTTGTGTCGTTGGATTAACATTTAGATCATTCTCATACTCCATTAAGTTATTCTAGTCTATTTAGTGTTTTTAACAAATCTTATGCATCCAATAAGTGTGTTTGTGTCATTGAATAGAAATTTAGGTTATTTTCATCCTCCCTACCGTTCTTCTAGTCCATTTAGAATTTTTAATCAACCTTGTGCATCCAATAAGTCTGTTTATGTCATTCGATTGACATTTGTGTCATTTTAATCCTCCTTATGGTTATTCTAGATCATTTACGTTTTTTAATCCATCTTGTGAATTCAAAAAGTTTGTTTGTGTCATTGGATTAATATGGTTATTCTAGTCCATTTAGATTAATATGGTTATTCTAGTCCATTTTTAATCCTCCTTATGGTTATTCAAGTTCATTTAGATTTTTTTAATCTTTCGAGTAGGGTTATTTTACTCCTTCAAGTAAGGTTATTTTACTCCACGTAGGGTTGTTAACAAATCTAGTGCTTCAGATAAGTGTGTTTGTGTCATTGGATTAACATTTAGGTCATTATCATCCCCTAGGGTCATTGTAGTCCATTTGGTGTTTTTAACCAATTTTGTGCATCTAATAACTTCATTTCAGACATTGGATTAACATTTAGGTCGTTTTCGTCCTCCCAAGGGTTAATCTAGTCCGTATAGGGTTTTTAATCAATCTTGTGCATCCAATAATTTTGTTGGTGTCACTGGATTAATATTTAGGTCATTTTAGTCCTCCTTAGGGTTATTCTAGTCCATGTAGGGTTTTTGACTAATCTTATGCATCCAATAATTGTGTTTGTGTCATTGGACTAAATTTTAGGTCATTTTCATCCTCCCTAGGGTTATTCTAGTCCATTTAGCATTTTTTTTAAATCTTGTGTATCCAATAAGTGTTTTGGTGTCGTTGTATTAATATTTATATCATTTTCTTTCTCCCTAAGGTTATTCTTGTCCATTTTTGGGTTTTTAATTAATCTTCTACATCAAATAAGTTTATTTGTGTCTTTGGATTAATATTTTGGCCATTTTTATCCTCCCTAGGCTATTCTAGTCCATTAAGGGTTTTTAATAAATCTTGTGCATGCAATAAGTTCATTTGTGTCATTGGAGTAACATTTAGAATATTTTCATCCTCCCAAGTGTTATTCTAGAACATTTAGGGTTTTTAATCAATCTTGTGCTTCCAATATGTTTGTTTGTGTCATTGGAAAAACATTTAGGTCATTTTATTCCTCCATAGGGTTATTCTAGTCCATTTATGGTTTCTTACCAATTTTCTACATCCAATAAGTTCGTTTGTGACATTGGATTAACATTTCATTCATTTTCATCCTCCATAGGGTTAATCTAGTGATCAATTTAGGGTTTTTAACCAATCTTGTACATCCAATAAGTTTGTTTGGGTCATTGCATTAACATTAGTGTCATCTTGTTCCTCCCTAGGGTAATTCTACTCCTTTTTGGGTTTCTATTTAGTCTTTTTCTTCCAATAAGTTCGTTTAAGTTTTTGGATTGACATTTTTGTCATTTTCATCCTCCCTAGGGTTATTCTAGTCAATATAGGGTTTTTATCTAATCTTGTATATCCAATAAGTTCGTTTGTTTCATTGGATTAATATATAAGGCATTTTTCGACTTCCCTAGGGTTATTCTAGCCAATTTAGGGTTTTTAACCAATCTAACGCATCCAATAAGTGTGATTGTGTCATTGGATTAACATTTAGGTGATATTCGTCCTCCCTAGAGATATTCTAGTCCATTTATGGTTTATAATCAATCTTGCGTCTCCAATATGTTCGTCTTTGTCATTGGATTGACATTTAAGTCTTTTTAGTCCTCCTTAGGGTTATTCTAGTCCATTTAGGGTTTTTTACCAATCTTGTGCATCCAATAAATTCTTTTTGGTCATTGGATTATCATTTCGGTGAGTTTAGTCCTTTTTAGTGTTATTCTTGTCCATTTAGGGCTTTTAATCAATCTTGTGAATTCAAAATGTTCATTTGTGTCGTTCGATTAACATTTAGGTCATTTCCGTCCTCCCTAGGGATATTCTAGTCCATTTCGGGTTAATATTCAATCTTGTGCCTCCAATAAGTTCATTTGTGTCATGGATTGACATATATATATATATATATATATATATATATATATATTTAGTCCTCCTTATGGTAATTCTATTTCATTTATGGTTTTTAACCAATCATATGCATCCAGTAAATTCTATTGTGTCATTGGATGAACCTTTAGGTCATTTTATTCCTCCTTAGGGTTATTCTAGTGCATTTTAGGTTTCAATTAAGTCTTTTGCATCCAATAAGTTCGTTTGTGTCGTTGGATTTACATTTAGGTCATTTTCGTCCTCCCTAGGGTTATTCTAGTCAATTTAGAGTTTTTAACCAATCTTGTACATCCAATAAGTTAGTTTGTTTCATAGGATTAATATTTAGGTCCCTTTTCATCCTCCCTAGGGTTATTCTAGTCAATTAAGGGTTTTTAACCGAACTTATGCTTCCAATAAGTGTGATTGTGTCATTGGATTAACATTTAGGTCATTTAGGTCATCCCTAGGGATATTCTAGTACATTTAGGGTTAATAGTTGTAAGACCCGTAATTTTAAATTATACCTTATGTATTTTAATGGATTTTGGTATTGAACTCAGGGGCTTTTTAGCCAAGTTATTAATATTTTGGAGTTTATATGATCAAAAAGATATTTTGATACCCGATTAGAATTACTCGTCGATAAATAAATTAAATTAACTGCGGCGAATCCTTTACAAAGAATTTAATGCGTTATGGGTAAAATGGTAATTTTATTAAATATCTAGATTTGAAGATATTTGTTAAAAGTAAATAATATATATTAAAATATATGTATATATATGTTTGTGTGGGGGGAAAAAGGAAGGAAAATTAGAAAGAAAAGGGAAAGAAAGGAAAGGAAAAAAGTTTCTTCTTCCCCTGCCTCGCGACCACACAACTCCCTCCATCCTTTACTTCCATTTTCGTTGCTTTCTTTGCTTCCTTTGTGTTCGAAAATTGATATTGAGTGATAGGACAAAGGTTTCTCAACTTCACTCTTCAACTTTGATTCGAAAACGAAGAAAAACGGTATTAGGGATTCAAACTCAAATCACCCCGTTTCATCTAGATCTAAGCGTCGTTTCAAGAAGTGATAGAAGGGAAAGTTGCTCACCACTACACTACGGTGCTAGTGAGCTAACTTTGGAAGCGGCGTTGCGAGCGGAGGTTTTTACCGGATTTGCTCACGGTACCGTAATCGAACGTAAAAGCTAAAGTGAAGGTAAGGGCTCCTTCCAAACTTTTAGTTTGCATTTAGGGACTTATCTGTGGTTGTGTGGAATAGAATTTTGTTAGGGTTGAAGTATTGATTTGGAGAAAATGAATTTAACTCATTTATGTATAATTTTGAGTAAATGAAATTTGATGTATTTCAGTGTTATGATTGTGTTGATTTGTGTTCATCGTACATGGCGTGTTCATACTTGATGTTTGTTGATTGATGTGGTTTGGTGTGAATCGTGGATTGAATTTGTTAACATGTTTGAGATGTGTTTTGTGTGGTTGGTGTGGAAAAATGATTTTGTGTGAGTTATGGACTGAATGTGAAAGTACGTTTGAGTTTGTTTTCTGTCGAATTTTGAAAACCATTAAGTTAAATGAGTATTAAGAATGGGGAATCTCTTAATATCTTGTTTACTTAATGTGTGTTTGGGAAAATCGTTTAAGTTAACTGGGCGTTAAGAATGGGGAATCTCTTAATTTCTTGGTTACTTAATGTTTGTTTTGGAAAACCGTTTAAGTTAAAAGAGTATTAAGAATGGGGAATCTCTTAATACTTCGTTTTGCTTAATGTTTTGTTTTGAAAATCGTTAAGTTAAATGAGTATTAAGAATGGGGAATCTCTTAATATCTGCGTTTACTTAATGTCGTCGTAAAGATGATTTTGTGGAGAAATGAATTGTTGTGTTTTGGCGTGAATTGTGTAATAAATTTGTGAATACGTTTGAGTTTGTTCTATGTGGGATTTGAAAACCATTAAGTTAAATAAGTATTAAGAATGGGGAATCTCTTAATGTCTTGTTTACTTAATGTGTGTTTGTTTGTTGGAAAATCGCTTAAGTTAACTAGGCGTTAAGAATGGGGAATCTCTTAATGTCTTGTTTACTTATTGTTTGTTTTGAAAATCGCTTAAGTTAAATGAGTATTAAGAATGGGGAATCTCTTAATGTCTCATTTACTTAATGTTTGTTTTGAAATTTGTTTAAGTTAAATAAGAATTAAGAATGGGGAATCTCTTAATGTCTTGTTTACTTATTGTTTGTTTTGAAAATCGCATAAGTTAACTGGGCGTTAACAATGGGGAATCTCTTAATGTCCTGGTTACTTAAAGTTTGTTTTGAAAAATCGTTTTAAGTTAAATGAGAATTAAGAATGGGGAATCTCTTAATGTCTTGTTTACTTATTGTTTGTTTTGAAAATCGCTTAAGTTAAATGAGTATTAAGAATGGGGAATCTCTTAATGTCTCATTTACTTAATGTTTGTTTTGAAATTTGTTTAAGTTAAATAAGAATTAAGAATGGGGAATCTCTTAATGTCTTGTTTACTTATTGTTTGTTTTGAAAATCGCTTAAGTCAAATGAGTATTAAGAATGGGGAATCTCTTAATGACTCGTTTACTTAATGTTTGTTTTAGTAAACCGTGCAGACCTGCGATAGGTGGCACCCTGGTAAACGGTACGGGCCCGTGATAGGCAGTAGTACATTTATGGTTTACTCTTTTTGGTAAGTTGTGCAGACCCGTGATAGGTGGCACCTCGGTAAACAGTACGGGCCCGTGATAGGCAGTACGTTTATGACTTACGTTTCTTGGTGAATTTTGTTTGTCCATGAGAGACTACACCCTGTAAACCGTGCAGACCCGTGATAGGTGGCACCTTGGTAAACGGTACGGGCCCGTGATAGACAGTACGTTTTTGGTTTACGCTTTTTGGTAAGTTATGCAGACCCGTGATTGGTGGCACCTCGGTAAACAGTACGGGCCCGTGATAGGCAGTACGTTTACGACTTACGTATCTTAGTGAATTGTGTTTGTCCGTGAGAGACTACACCCTGTAAACCGTACAGACCCATGATAGGTGGCACCTTGGTAAACGGTACGGGCCCGTGATAGGCATTACGTTTATGGTTTACGCTTTTTGGTAAGTTGTGCAGACCCGTGATAGGTGGCACCTCGGTAACAGTACGGGCCCGTGATAGGCAGTACGTTTACGACTTACGTTTCTTGGTGAATTGTGTTTGTCCGTGAGAGACTACACCCTGTAAACCGTGCAGACCCGTGATAGGTGGCACCTTGGTAAACGGTACGGGCCCGTGATATGCAGTACGTTTATGGTTTACGCCTTTTGTAAGTTGTGCAGACCCGTGATAGGTGGCACCTTGGTAAACGGTACAGGCCCGTGATAGGCAGTATGTTTACGACTTACGTTTGCTGGTGAATTGTGTTTGTCCGTGAGAGACTGCACAAGTGTTTGTCCGTGAGAGACTACAGCCTGTTAAATTGTGAATTGTTGGTTCATTTTGTTCGTGTGGGTAATTGTGTTATAAGTGTTAAGTGTTATGTTTTGGAATTTGGTGATAACATGTTGATTGCATTACCATTTCGAAACTCATGATGTTGTAGTAATTGTGTTATAAGTGTTAAGTGTTATGTTTTGGAATTTGGTGATAACATGTTGATTGCAATACCATTTCAAAACTCCTGATGTTGTAGTAATTGTGTCATAAGTGTTAAATGTTTTATTGCAATACTATTTCGAAACTCATGTTGTTGTAGCGATTGCGTTATCAGTGCTAAGTGTTAAGATTTGGAATTACGTATGAATGTGATTGAGTTTGTTTATGAATTTTTGAAGGAATACACAGGGAAATCGATTTACCCAATCGATTTGATGAGTTACAGGGGCCCTGTTTTTCACGAAATCGATTTACCCAGTCGATTTTATAATATGTTTTTCAAAACCATTTAAGAAATCGATTTGCCAAATCGATTGGATTCATTACAGGGGCTCTGTCTTTCACGAAATCGATTTGCTCAATCGATTGGATTCAATACAGGGGCTCTGTCTGTCAATCGATTTACCCAATCGATTGAGTCAATCAATTTACCCAATCGATTGATTTAAGCCCAAAATTCAGTTTTCACTCAAAACTTTCAGGAAATTGATTTCCTCGATCGATTGGCTCAGTGGAAAATCTTATTTTGAGTTTGATAATTGATTGCTCAATTGATTTATCAATGCTTTGTTCAGTTATGTATTACTTGATGGATTGATAACTCTATTTGATGTCATTTACATTTGGCAAGCTTTACATGAACTTTTAGCATGTGGAAAAACCCATCTAATATGTATGATAAATTGAAAAGGTTAATTGTGCATTGAAAAGTAAATGTTATGTGTTAACTGTTAATTTCGGTTGGTGACCCTTTACAACTATTATGGAAATCTGGGCTTTGCCCTCAGATGAGAGTCGGGATGATCCTACAGGTTCGTACCCTCCGGATGGGAATGAGAATGGGAGTGCTTGATTGGAGCTACGTTAGAAGGATCTCACCGGGCGCGTGGAAATCATTCAGGGTGTTTAGTTGTTTTGTAAAATGATCAGACTAAGTTGATACAGAGGGAACATATGTCTTTCTTTGGGGTTGCTTTTATTTTTAAATTGGAAAACTGTACCGCCTTTGAGAACTTTTTCCGCTGCTTGTAAATTATAATGACTTAATTATTTATCCAAAGGTGTTTCTTTGTTTGTTTCTCTGTTTTATTTTAATTCTTTTGAAAAAAAAAATACACCTTCGCTTTGAAAAACGGGGTGTTACAATAGTCAATCTTGTGCCTCTGTAACACCCCGACCATTCGGCGATACCGGCAATGTTACCTCACGAGCTTCTCGCCCCCCTTTCCTCAAATTGGAAATCCTGACGAGTTTTTGCGATGAGGCGGTTCTTATCCCCTAGGTATCGGGATCGAATCCCACGGAAGGCAAAAACTCGTCAGGATTTCCAATTTGAGGAAAGGGGGGGCGAGAAGCTCGTGAGGTAACATTGCCAGTATCGTTGGAGGCTCGGGGTGTTACACACAAGGTTTGTAAAAAATCCTAAATGGACGAGAATAACACTTTGGAGGACTAAAAAATGACCTAAATGATAATCCAATGACACAAACAAATTTATCGGATGCACCAAATTGATTAACAACCCTAAATGGACTAGAATAACCTAAAGGAAGAAGAAAATGACCTAACTATTAATCTAATGACAAAAACAAACTTATTGGATGAACATGATTGTATAAAAACCTTAAATGGACTAGAATAACCCTACGGAGGACAAAAATGACCTAATTGTTAATCCAATGACACAAACGAACTTATTGAATGTACGAAAATTGGTTAATAACCCTAAATGGAGTAGAATAACCTTATCGAGGACTAAAATGTCCTAAATGTTAATCCAATGACAAAAACGAATTTGTTGGATGCACAAGATTGGTTCAAAATCCTAAATGGACTAGAATAATCCTAGGGAGGACGAAAAAGACCTAAATGTTTATCCTATTACATAAACGAACTTATGGGATGCATAACATTGGTAAAAACCGTAAGTAATCTAAAGTAACCCTAGGGAGGAAGAAAATGACCTAAATTTTAATCCAATAACTCAATCTAACTTGTTTGATGCACATGATTGGTTAAAAACAATATATTGAGTATAGTAACTCTAGGGAGGACGAAAATGACTAACTGTTAATCCACAGACAAAAACACATTTATTCGACGCACAAGGTTGGTTAAAAACCCTACGGAACACGAATATGACCTAAATGTTAATCCAACAAAACAAACGAACTTATTAGATGCCCAAGATTGGTTAAAATCCCTAAATGGACTAGAATAACCCCTTTGAGGATGAAAATGACCTAAATGTTTATCCAATAACACATGAACTGATTGCGTGCACAAGAATGATTAACAAGCCTAAATGACCTAGAATAACCCTAAGAAGGATGAAAATGACCATAATGTGAATCCAATGACACAAACACACTTATTGGATTCCCAAGATTGGTTAAAAACCCTAAATGGGCTAGAGTAACCCTAGGGAGGATGAAAATGACTTAAATGCTAATCCTATGACTTAAATATACTTATTGGATGTACTAGAGTGGTTAAAAACCCTTGATTGGACTAGAATAAACCTAGGGAGGACGAAAATTAACTAAATGTTAATCGAATGACACAAACAAACTTATTGGATGCAAAGGACTGGTAAAAAACTCTAAATGGACTAGAATAACACTAGGGAGCAAGAAAATGACCTAAAAATTAATCCAATGACACCAACAAATTTATTGGATGCACAAGATTGGTTTAAAACCTTAAATGGACTAGAATAAAACTGGGGAGGACGAAAATGACCCAAAACCCCTAAAATGACTAGAATAACACTAGTGAGGAAGAAAATGACATAAATGTTATTCCAATGACACAAACCAACTTATTGGATGCACAAGATTAATTAACAACCGTAAATGGACGAGAATAACCCTATAGAGGAAGAAAATGACCTAAACGTTAATCCAATCACAAAAAAAAACTTATAAGATGCACAGTATTGATTACCAACCCTAAATGGACTAGAATAACACTATGGAGGATTAAAATGACCTAAATGTTAATCCAATGAAGCATAAGAACTAATTGGATGCGTAAGATTGATTAGGAACCCTAAATGGAGTAGAATAAACCTAAGGAGGAAGAAAATGACCTAAATGTTAATCCAATGACACAAAAACACTTATTGGATGTACAAGATTAGTTAAAACCCTCAATGGACTAGAATAACTCTAGGGAGGACGAAAATGACCTAAATATTAATCCAATGACATAAACAAAGTTATTGGTTGTACAAGACTGATTAAAAATCGTAAATCGACTAGAATAACCCAAGGGAGAAAGAGCACGACCTAAATGTTAATCCAATGACTCAATTACACTCATTTCACTAGAAAAACCCTAGGGAGGACAAAATTGACTCAAATGTTAATCTAATGACACAAGTGCTCTTATTGGATTCACAATATTGAAAACCTTAAAAGGACTAGAATAACCCTAGTGATAACAAAAATGACTTAAATGTTATTCCAATGACACAAACGAACTTATTGGATGCACAAGATTAATTAACAAACGTAAATGGACTAGAATAGCCGTATGGAGGAAGAAAATGACCTAAATGTTCATCCAATTACACAAACGATCTTATAAGATGCACAAGATTGATTGCCAACCCTAAATGAACAAGAATAATGCTAGAGAGGACTGAAAGGACCTAAATGTTAACTAATCACAAATACAAACTTATTGGATGCACAAGATTGGTTAAAACCCCCAAATGGACTATATTGGTTAAAAATCATATATTGACCTAAATGTTAATCCAATGATCACACTCATTGGATGCATAAGATTGGTTAAAAACCTTTAATGGACAAGAATAAACCTAAGGAGGACTAAAAAAACCTAAATAATCTAATGACACAAACACACATCTTGGATGCACAAGATTTTTTAACAACCCTACGTGGAGCAAAATAACCCTAGGGAGGATGAAAATAACATAAATGATAATCCAATGACACAACCACACTTATTGGATGTACAAGATTGTTTAAAAAATCTAAATGGACCAGAATAACCCTAAGGAGGAACAAAATGACCTAAATGTTAAAAGGATCTCTAGGGATCACGATTTACCAATGAATTCTTCCTGTAACTCAAATATTTTTCCTTATCGATTGTATTGGTCATAGTGGCTCAGACATCTTACTCCAATCGATTGTGCTGGTCACAGTGACTCAGACATCTTACTCCAATCGATTGTGCTGGTCACAGTGACTCAGACATTTTACTTTTTTACTTCAATCGATTTGCCAATCGATTGTGCTTGTTACAATAGCTCAGCTATTTAGTCGAAATGGATTTACCAATCGATTATGGAATATGTTTCTGATGAGTGATTGACTAATTCTTTCTTTCAATCGATTACCTAATCGATTGCCACAAAACTTGTAGTTTAAGAAACTTAATTTAATTGATTGTCCAATTGATTTGGTTGATCACAGAACTTATTTCTGATGAAAAACTTTCTCCTAATCGATTTGCCAATCCATTACTTTAATAAGAGCTTGGTTCTGTGAATTACAAAATCGATTACTCAATTCATGTCCCAATCGATTGTCCGATTGATTGGTTTAAACCCAGAACTCAGGTTTCACTAAAACCCTTTAAGTAATAGATTTCCCAATCGACTTACTTAGTAAAAACTTTGGTTCTGTGTCAGACAATTGATTGGTCAATTGATTCCTCAATTGATTTATCAGTTGATTGATTTATTTCCTTATTATATGATTTCAATTTTACTTTGGCAAATACTTAAGTATGAAACCATAGTGATGCGTCTACTAATTAATTACTATGGCCACTAATAACACTATTCAGATTTGCATCTTTCTCAAGAACATCCTCCAATTTTGCTTGATTCCTTGCATTCCAAGCTTTTGTCAAAGTGTATAGTGTTTGCCTGTTTTTTTTCCTGAAATGTTACTCGATTCAAACTGTTAGTTTTATCAAATGATGCATGTACATTGTTGTATGTTTGTTAATTATGTCAAAATCATGATCAAGAGGACTTATGTCTAACCGGATGCACAAGATTTATTAAAAATCCTATATGGACTAGATTAACCCTAGGGAGGATGAAAAAGACCTAAATGTTAATCCAAGGACTCAAACGAACTTATTAGATGCACAAGATTGGTTAAAACCACCTAATGGACTACAGTAACCCTAGGGAGGATGAAAAGGAACTCAATGTTAATCCAATGACCCAAACAAAATTATTGGATGCACAAGATTGATTAAAAACCCTATATGAACGAGAATAACCCTAGTGACACAAACGTGTATATTGGATGCACAAGATTGGTTAAAACCCTAAGTGGACTAGAATAAACCTATGGTAGACGAAAATTACCCAAATGTTAATCCACTAACACAAAAGAACTTATCTGATTCACAAGATTGGCTAAAAACCTTAAAAGGAGTAGAATAACCCTAGAGAGGACTAAAATGACCTAAATGTTATTCCAATGACACAAACGGACATATTGGAGGCACAAGATTTTTTAATAACCGTAAATGGACAACAATATGCCTAGGGAGGATGAAAATGACCTAAATGTTAATCCAATGACACAATCACACTTATTGGATTGATAACATTGGTTAAAAGTCCTAAATTGACTAGATAAACCTTAGGGAGGATGAAAAATGACCTAAATGTTAATCCAATGAAATGAATGAACTTATGAACTAATAGGATATACATGATTGGTAAAAAAACCCTAAATTGACTAGAATAACCATAGAGAGGATGAAAATGAACTAAATTTAAATCCAATGACACAAACAAATTTAGTGGATGCCCAAGACTGTATAAAAACCCAAAAAGGACTAGAATAACCCTACGGAGGAACAAAATGACCTAGGGAGGTTGAAAATTGATAATTAAAACCCTAAATGACTGAAATGTTAATCCAATGTAAGAAATGAACTTATTTGATGGAGAGGATTAGTTAGAAACAATAATTGGACTAGAATAACCTTAAGAAGGAATAAAATGACCTAAATGTTATTCCAATGACAGAATAGAACTTAATCGGCGTACAAGATTGGTTAAAAATCCTAAAATGACTAGATTATCTCTTCAGATAATGAAAATTATCCGAACGTTAATCCAATGACACAAACTAACTTATTGGATGCCTAAGATTGGTTAACAACCCTAAAAGGACTAGGATAACCTTATGGAGGAGTAAAAAGCCCTAACTATTAATCCAATCAGATAAACAAACTTATTGGAGGCACAAGATTTGTTAAAAACCCTAAATGGACTAGAATATCCCTAGGAAGGACGAAAATAACCTAAATGTTAATCAAATGACAAAATCACACTTATTGGATGCATAAGATTGGATTAGAATAACCCTAAAGAGGACAAAAAATGACCCAAATGTTAATCCACTTACACAAGATTGGTTAAAAAGACCAATTGGACTACAATAAACCTAGGGAGGATGTAAATGACCAAAATGTTAATCCGATGACATAAACGAACTTACTGGATGCACAAGATTGATTAAAAACCATATATGGACTACAATAACCTTAGGGAGATCTAAAATGATCTAAATTTTAGTCCAATGGCACAAAAACACTTATTGGATGAAAATGACCTAAATGATAATCCAATGATACAAGCAAACTTAATGGATGTGATGGGGGATAAGACCTCTGATTTGCGGAAAATTTATGCAGAATAATGTCTATTCTAACAATATGCGCAGTAGTTTAATAAATTTGAAATTTACTAAACATGAATAAGGTCCCTAATAAACAGTTCTAATGAATGTCAAACTGTATGGATCAAGATATATATGGAGTAATGCATCAAAAAACAATTAATAGCCAAGATGTTGATTTTCATGCAATTATGTTAAGACAATTAATCATACAACTTCACTTAACACATAATCTTTATCATGCATTCAATCAATATCATAAACGTAATAATTGCAGAAATATAAACGAGATAAGGGAAAGAAGAGTGTACGCAGATTTTTATACTGGTTCAGTCGTCCCTTGACGACCTACATCCAGTCCCAAGATCCAACTAGATCTTAGCCTGTCCAATAGAACTTCTTAGAATCAGTTTACAGATTTTTTACACAGCGCCTCGCACCAATCTTAAACTATTCTCCGTGTTCTATCTTTCCCTCCCTGAACTCCCAAGTTTAAGTCCCATAAACATGACCAAGAATTCAATCAAGCGTCTTCTTGTTGACAGCCCTCAACGTCGAAGAACACCACCAGTAAAAACTGGATTTTCTCAAAGTAATTTGGTTACAAAAAAAAGATGTTTACAGAAATGAAACAAATTTATTATACAAAGTTCTTGATCTTCAATCTTCTCAAAGCAGTCTTTCTCAATTCAGTCTTTTTCAATTCTCATTGATCACAAACGTTGATTGTTATTGGCTGAAAAAAATGTTCAAAGTAATGTCAGTTGTGAAAGAGTTAGTGGTAAATCCAATATTGGAAAAAATGTTGTGTGTGTTGTTATATGTCTTATCATCACCTTATGAGAAGAAGTGTGTGAAAGCAGTTTATATAGTTTCTCGAAAAACAACGTATGAATCGATTTGGCAAATCAATTCATTAAAGTTATAAATCACATGAATCGATATAACCAATCGAATTCGCGAATCTTATTTTTCTTGAATCTTGAAACAGCTTACACTAATCGATTTAACGAATCGATTATTTTAACTGAGTTCTTCAGACTTGGATGAATGTACTGAATTGAATCGATGTTCATAATCGACTTGGCGTGTTTTGTTCCAACAACGAGATCAAAACAATCAATGTACTTGATCGATTCAACCAATTCAATCATCTCTATTTCTAAAACTTTTTGCACCAATCGCTTTAGTCAATCGATTACATTGGTTCCAGGGACATAGCGATTTTCAAAAATCGACTTGCCTAACCGATTGTAAATTTAAGTCTGAAGCTTATTTCAGCAGTTTGCTCGTTCAATCGATTTACCACGTCGATTGATGCCAAACTAAATTCAACTGAAATAAAATAGTAGATTGTGCTAATCGGCTGTGCATGTTCCAGACCAAGGTTATTTTGAAACTTATTTTACAAAATCGATTTGCCGAACCGATTTAGTAATCATTGGTTTGGCTCTGGGACATTCACACTCGATTGTGTCAATCGATGTAGACAAACAAACAATAAAGAAGTGATTGGATTAATCGATTTGGAAGGCATGCTACTGACTTGCGCATTTTAATTTCAGTAAGTATACCAATCGATTTGTCTAATCGATGTAAGCAATCAGGTCAGTCCTAGTGATTTAAACAATCGATCTGCCTAATCGATTTGTGGCAAACTGGCTCTCTGACTTGCACAATTTATTTTCTAATAAGTGTACCAATCGATTTGTCTGATCGATTGATAGCCTGTTTGATTTTTCATTGAATGTGCAAATCGATTTTTCCCATCGATTGATTAATCCCAGACTAGATAATATCATTCAATCCTGTTACAGAATCGATTTTACTAATCGGTTTGCTTATGAATCTGCAAGCTTTTGTTGATTTCTTGACTTCCAAGCAATTGTCTCAAGTTTGTAGGATTGAGTTGATGTTCCTGAAATTTTTCTCAGTTCACAATGTCAGATTTATTTCAAGATGTATATTTGTCAATAATATCAATAACTAACATATTTCTAACAATCTCCCCCTTTTTGATTTAAGTGACAAACATGCAATTTTAACTTGAGAAACATTTCAAATAACAATGTAAAAAAAAAAAAACAGTCTAGTAAGGCTCCCCCTAAATATGAGTACCATTCTTGTCATATAGTGAAATGAGGGTTGGAGTTAACATAGACATACCACTGGCATCAGAACTGTTAGAAAAATATCAGGTATAAAACTATCAGAGCATATGAAATATAAAACAAACATTTGCTAACGTAGGTTAGTGCAGGTTATGCAAGTTAGAAATTTCACTCCCCCTTTGTCAATTAAGTCAAAAAGAGGCAAACGAGAGAAAATCAGAAGTTTGCTCCCCCTGTGTTGGTAGCAAATCTGAAAACTGAAATTCTGCTATACATTGAAACTTGAAAACCGATTAGTAACAAGAGCAGAAAATTCAGTATGAGCATTAACTTAAAAACTTGTATCATTTCAATAAACAGAAACTGATTATGGCATGCACTAGAAATATGCAAAATGAAATGCAACAGTCACTAAGATCAATAAACTCATCTATTCAATTCATTCATAAAAAAAAACATACAATCAATTGAAATATTACATAGAATAGAGCAAAACAGAAAACAAAACAACTAAGAAGACTAAAATCCTAAACATCTAAAGTTTGCTGGCCATCATTATTATCTGGGGATGAGGCTGAGACCGTTGTATTACCCTCAGCTGGTGTCTCCTCATCATGAGTTTCAGCAACCTCTAACTGCGTCGGAGTCGGTTCTTCAACCGCTTGTCTTCCGATTTCAGCAACATCACTGAAGGACAACTTAATGCCCAGATGTTCCTGAATTGCTGCTATATCTTGTGCCATCTGAATCTGATCTGATTGTATCTTCTGGATCGCAGCATCCATTCTTTCATTCAATGCCTCCATCTTGGCATTGTGAGCCATTTGAGTTGCCATAAATTCAAGCAACTTGGAGAGTACCTCGGACCCTACTGAAACTGACTCAGCAGCTGGTGGTTCAGCACTTTGCTGGGTTGGTTCAGCATTGGCTTGAGGTCGTCCCCAAACGCCATTCACCTTGTGCAACTGCATTTGGTTCACGACGGATTCACCAAATGTCAGAATGGTCTTGGACAATTCTTCACCCTTCACAACTACCTTGAAGTGAGTGAGAATTTTTGTGATTAGCTGTGGATACGGAAGCACCAGCTTCCTTGCGCTGCTCCCTGCATGTGTCGTTGCACGATCCATGCCCAACTCATCTTGAGCTCTTTCCAAAGACCCCACAGTAATACAATGTCCAGCCGTTGGACAACTCCATGATTTCCAAAACGCGGGACAAGCATTCTGGTGAGCGCGTACATCAGCATCCAATGCTGAACCTTCATTTGGTCGATTGGAAGTGAAACTGATTCCACAAATCCTTCGACCATCAGGTCCTACACAGCTATTTTTCTCTCCAGAGACTCTTCCCATCCTTCATCTGCAGCGTCTGCTTCGGTGCTGCCATCAACTGAGTTGCCATGGTAGGGAAGTCCCGACAGGTTCGAGAACTCCTCAAAGGTCATGGAGATCTTCTTCCCTTTCACCGTTGCTTTGAATCCTGTATCAGTCATTTTGAATGTAGCATAGAATGCTCGAATCAAGTTAGGATAAGTGTCAAGCGAGCAGGACAAGAAGTCTTCGAAGCCATAGAACCTGAGATGGTTTTGAAACGAAAAACCATCACTATCGAAATAGTTGAAATCCAATACACGAGCTTCGTGTATTTTCCTTTTGATGAATGCTGGAGGAAGCTTGAATTCCTCAGCTGGCTTATTTTGCTACGTTGGAGTTTTCTGTTGTGGAGTAGATTTCTTTTGAGGTGTGGTCTTCTTTTGCGGAGTTGAAGAAGCACTCTTTTTCTTCTTCTTCTTCTGTTATACATCCTTCATTGCATCCGCCATCAACTTCTCAGTTGGGCGCTCTTTCCTATTCTTCGTTTTCCCTTGATCTACTGCAACACTTTTTCCTTTGTCTTCTGCTGCAATCTTATGAGTAGGAATGGGTACTCTTTTAGAAAGAGTGGGTGGAGGAGATGGGGTACTTGAAGAAGATGAGGTAGAAGGAGTAGATGCAGAGGTTCTCTTCACTCTTGCCATTTTGGATTGATTTTAGAAGAAATCTGAAGTTGTATGAGTAAGAATATAGCTAGAATGGATCAAAACAGAGGGAAAAGTTGAGTTTAGCAGAGGTTAGGATGAATGAGTAATGAGAAATTGATGTTAGGGTTCGATTGCAACTATTCCTTTTATATTGCTGGGTACGCAAATCGATTGGTCCAATCGATTTAGTTACCGTTGCTGGGGAAGATCAAAGAACGGGTGTGTAACGGCTAGTAAAAATCTGTAATGGTAATAAAGTCAGTCGATTACCCAAATCGTTGTCCATAATTACTTAATCGATTTCCTAGATCGATTTCGTATCAATTCAGAAACTTCAAATAACAGACCAGACAGGGATCCATCTCAGCATCGATTTTCCAAATCGATTCTTTAAGTGAAACTCTCAATACAGTTCAGCTAATCGATTACCCAAATCGAATTCGAATTTGCTCAGAGATCTTTCATATCAGTTCAGAAGCAAAGTTGTATCAGCATCGATTATCCAAATCGATTCTTTTGAATGAAGATTTCAAACAAGTTTAAAACTATCGATTATCCAAATCGAATTCGAGGCAGAGTCAGGAGGAATTCTTCAATTTTGAAGTCTGGGTCTAAAGTAATCGATTTTCCATATCGATTCATTAACCATTATATCATGAAGTCACTCGAATTCCATAATTGATTGAACTGGAAAAGTAAGAACATCTAAAGCTTCCTAGAAATGTCAAATCGATCTACCAAATCGATTTCGTGTGAAAAACTTGAGAAAATAGACATATTATGGGTCAAGTCGACTTGGGCAATCGATTTTATAAAGACACTTTCCTGTGTATCCACAGGATAGTCGATTTACCTAGTCGATTAGACACATAACTCAGATCTGACTAGGATCTAATATGCCCAGTTTCATCCTAATGTACTAGAAGCTATCCTTTGGCAGAGCTTTGGTGAAGATGTCTGCTAACTGCTCAGTTGTGTTGATGTACTCTAACTTGATGTTCCCACACTAAAACTGATCTCGGATGAAGTGATGTCGAATTTCGATATGTTTGGTCCGGGAATGCATAACTTGGTTCTTAGTGATACTGATCACACTTGTGTTGTCGCACAAGATGGGAGCAGTTCCTAAGTCCACACCAAAATCTAACAAATGTTGTTTCATCCACATGATCTGGGCACAACAACTTCCAGCTGCAATGTACTCAGCTTCAGCTGTTGAAAAAGCAATACTGGTTTGTTTCTTGCTGAACCAAGATACAAGTGAATTACATAGCAAATGACAAGTACCTGAGGTACTTTTCCTATCTAGTTTGCATCCAGCAAAATCTGAATCTGAATAACCAACCAAAGAACAAGTTAATCCCTTAGGATACCACAATCCAAGGCTCCTAGTCCCAACTAAATACATGAAAATCCTCTTATCTGCACTAAGGTGAGACTCTTTAGAATTGGATTGATATCTCGCACACATGCAAACGCTGAACATAATGTCAGGTCTGCTTGCTATGAGATACAGCAATGATCCTATCATGTCTCTATACCTAGTAACATCCACTGGTTTTCCTAATTCATCTATATCTAGAATATTTCCTTGGCTCATTGGAGTATCTATGGACTTGAGATTATTAAAACCAAACTTCTTTAACAAATCAGTGCAATATTTTGTTTGACTAACAAAGATACCTTGCTTAGATTGGTTAATTTGAAATCCCAAAAAGTATGATAGTTCACCCATTATAGACATTTCAAATTGTCCTTTCATTAAATTTTCAAAATTTTTGCACAATTTGTCATTTGTTGATCCAAATATTATGTCATCCACATAAATTTGGACCAGCAAGATATCTTTTCCATTAGTTTGGATGAAAAGAGTTTTATCCACATTTCCTCTCAAAAAGTTTTGTTGAATGAGGAAAAGCTTAACTTTTCATACCAAGTTCTTGGAGCTTGTTTCAAACCATAAAGGGCCTTTGTTAGCTTAAACACATGGTTAGGAAAATCTGGATTCTCAAATCCAGGTGTTTGGCTAACATACACCTCTTCATGGATGTCACCATTTAAAAAAGCACTTTTAACATCCATTTGGAATAGCGTAAAGTCCATGATACTAGCATAAGCAAGGAGTATCCTAATAGCCTTTAACATAGCTACAGGGTCATAGGTTTCGTCGAAGTCTATACCCTCCTCTTGGTTGTAACCCTTGGCCACTAACCTAGCTTTGTTTCTAGTTATGACACCATTCTCATCTAGCTTGTTCCTAAACACCCACCTAGTTCCTATGATGTGTTGGTTTTCTGGTTTAGGTACTAGCTGCCACACTTTATTCCTCTCAAATTGGTTCAACTCCTCTTGCATAGCAAGTATCTACTCACTATCTTGCAAGGCTTCCTTAATGTTTTTAGGCTCAATCTGAGATACAAAGGCTGTAAGGTTACAAAAGTGTCTAAGGTTCCTTCTAGTTGCCACTCCTTTTGATATATCACCTATGATGTTATCTATGGGATGGTTGCTATTGAACTTCCACTCCTTAGGTAACTCATCTAATCTAATAGGTTCAACACACTCACTGTTTGTTGGAGGTGTAGGTTCCTTTGGGTCTAAAGGTTCAAATTCTATAACTTCATCCAAAGAAGCATCAACAATAGAAGGATTTTTGTTCAAGTTTTCTTTAAAAAGTTCATCAAATTTCACATGAATTGATTCTTCTATTGTCTTTGTTCTCTTGTTATAGATTCTTTAGGCTCTGCTAGTTTGGGAATAACCTAGAAAGATACCCTCATCTGCCTTGGGATCAAACTTGCCTAGGTGTTCTTTGCCATTGTTCAAAACAAAACACTTACAACCAAACACTCTAAAGTAGGAAATATTAGGCTTTCTACCCTTGTACAACTCATAAGGAGTTTTCCTAAGTATTGGCCTAATCAAAACCCTATTGACAATATGTGTGGCAGTGTTAATTGCATCAGCCCAGAAATACTTGGGAGTATTTGAATCTTTCAACATGGTCCTAGCTAACTCCTCTAAAGACCTATTCTTCCTCTCCACAACACCATTTTGCTGTGGTGTCCTAGGGGCTGAATACATGTGATGAATGCCAATCTCTTCACAGTAAGAATCAAAAGAATCATTTTGGAATTCACCTCCATGATCACTTTTGATAGACATAATTTTCTGACTTGTTTCATTTTGAACTATGTTTGCAAACTTTTTGAAAACCGAAATTGCTTCACTTTTATGAGTCAGAAAATAAGTCCATGTGAATCTAGAATAATCATCAATTAACACTAATCCATACAGGTTACCTCCAAACTTCTTACTTGGGATGGTCCAAACAAATCCATGTGGATAAGTTGCAAAACCCTATTGGTTTTGACCATATCTATTGGGGGAAAAGAAGACTTGACAAGCTTACTTTTCTCACAAGAATCACACAGCCTATCCTTAGAAAACTTTCTATTGGGAAGACCTATGACTAGCTGCTTGCTAACAAGTCTATTCAAATGATCAATGTGAATGTGTGCAATGCGTTTATGCCATAACCATGTTTCATCAACATTTGATAATAAGCAACAAACAGAATTAGCAGGCATAGCAGTCAAATCTAGCATATAAATGTTATTAACTCTATCACCAACCAATGGCATAGCAGTCAAATCTAGCATATAAATCTAGGCATAGCGTTCATACTCTTATCATGCTTGTTTTCAATTATGCAAGAGAGTGGTGAAAAGCTTACTTGAAAACCATTGTCACATACCTGACTTATACTTAGAAGGTTACGTTTCAGCCCTTCCACATATAAGACATTTTTACTTATTGCAGTTGATTTGCTGCCAATGTTACCTTCACCGCATATCTTGCCTTTGTTATTATCGTCGTACTTTACAAATCCACCTTCTTTTAGATTCAGGGACAGAAACATTGACTTGTCCCCTGTCATATGCTTTGAGCATCCACTATCAAGATACCATTGGTGTTTAGTGGATCTCAAGCATACCTGTAATAAAATCAGAAATTCAATTTAGGTCCCCAATTTAAATTGGGTTCTGGGGGGTTAGTTTCAACATCTTTTGTCTTGATTTTCCAAATATGTTTGCATCCTCTATTTGCTAGTCTTTTTAATTTGCAATTGTAAACAAAATGACCTTTTCTACAACAAAAATGACACGTAACAGCAGAGGATGCATACTGTTTTGGTTTGACAAAGACATTATGCAAGTGTATAGGTTTCACAAAATTCTGGTTATACTTACCATTACCATATCCTACGCCATATTTAGTGTTTTTCTGATTAGCATGCATATTCTGTTTAAAACCAAGTCCAGATTTTATGTTGACATTTCTCTGGTTGCTAAAAATATCATTCAGTTTATCCTTGCTACTAGAGAGTTTCAATAAATCAGATTTCAATAATGAAACATAATTTTCAAGCTCTATGCATTTGGAAGATTTATCATGTGAGTCCTTTTTCAATTGTTCACCCAAGTCCTCAATCTTCCTATAATCAATTTTCATTTGATCATGCAACATACATTGTTGTTCAAGCATTTTCTTAGTACTAACTAACAGCTTAACAGATTTAACATATTCATCATGCAGTTCATTAAATGCATCTTGCAGTTCATCAAAAGAAGGATTATATTGAGAACTTACCTCACTTTTGATGTTTGTATGACCTCTAATTTGCGGAAGAATTATGATAATAATGCAGAATAATGCCTATTAAATCTATATGCGCAGCAGTTTAATAACTTTCAAATTTATTAAACACAAAACTTAATAAGGTCCCTTATATACAATTCTAATGAAATTAAAACTGTATGGATCATGGTATGAATGGAGAAATGCATCAGACAATTAATATTCAGAATATTGATTATAATGCAATTGCAATTAACACGGAATCTTTATTATGCATCAATCAATATTCAATGCGTAATAATTGCGGAAACTTAAAAAGGATAAGGAAAAGAAGATAGTACTCAGAATTTTATCCTGGTTCAGCCGTCTCGTGACGACCTACATCCAGTCCTAAGATCCAACTAGATCTTAGCTTTTCCAATAGATCTTGTAGAATATGTTTACAGATTTTTCACCGTGCCTCGCACCAATCTTAAACTATTCTAACAGTTCTATCTTTCCCTCCCTGAATTCCCCAAGTTTAAGTCCCATAAACTTGACCAAGAATCCAGTCAACGTCTTCTTGTTGACAGCCTTCAACCTCAAAGAACGTCACCAGTAATAACTGGATTTTTCCAAAGTACCTAAGCAATCGTTTACAGAAAAATGGTTTACAGAAATAACAAAACAGATCAATTAACAAAGTTCTTGATCTTCATTCTTCTCAAAGCCTTCCTTCTCAATTCAATATTTTTCAATCCTCATAGATCATCAACCTTGATTGTTCATGGCTGAAAAAGATGTTTAAAATCATGTCAGTTGAGAAAGAAATAGTGGTATCAGATTGTAATCATCATATTTGAAAATTTGTATTGTTATTGTTGTATATCATTGTTGTATATCATTATTGTGTGAAGAAAAGATGTGAAAGTAGTTTATATAGTTTCTGAAAAAACAACGTATGAATCGATTTGGCCAATCGATTCATTTATGTTATAACCCACACGAATCGATATAACCAATCGATTTCGCGTATCTTGTTTTTCTTGAATCTTGAAACTTCTTACACTAATCGATTTAACGAATCGATTATTTTAACTGAGTTCTTCAGACTTGGATAACTGTACTTAATTGAATCGATGTGCATAATAGATGTGGCGTGTTTTGTTCCAACAACGAGATCAAAACAATCGATGTACTTGATCGATTAAACCAATACAGTCATCTATGTTTCTAAAAAGTTTTGCACCAATCGATTTAGTCAATCGATGTCACTGGTTCCAGAGACACAGTGTTTTTCACACATTGATTTGTCTAATCGATTGTAAACTCAAGTCTGAAGCTTATTTCAACTGTTGGACGATTCAATCGATTTACCACGTCGATTGATGTCAAACTTAATTTAATTGAAGTAAAGAAATGGATAGTACCAATCGACAGTGTATGTTCCAGACCAACATTATTTTGAAACTTATTTTAGTAAATCGATTTGCCTAATCGATTTAGTAATCATTTGTTTGGCTTTGGGACCTTCACTCTCGAGAGTGCTAATCGATGTGGACAAAAGAAATAAAAGCAGTGATAGGATTAATCGATATGTCAAATCGATTAACTTGCAAGGCATGCCACTGACTTGCGCATTTTTTAAATCCAGTAAAAGTGCTAATCGATTTGTCTAATCGATGTAAGCTATCAGGTCAGTCTTTGTAATTTAAATAATCGATCTGCCTAATCGATTTGTGGCAAACAAGCTCTCTGACTTGCAAAATTTATTTTCTAATAAGTGTACCAATCGATGTGGCTAATCGATTGATAGCCTGTTTGATTTTTCATAGAGCATGCAAATCGATTTGGCCTAGCGATTTATGAATCACAGACTGAACAAAAACATTTCAACCCTTTAACAGCATCGATTGGAGCAATCGATTGGCTCGTGAATCTGCAAGCTTTTGTTGATGTTCCTGAAATTTTTCTCAGTTTGCAATGTTAGATTTATTTCAAAATGTATGTTTGTCAATAATATCAAAAACTAACAAATGTCTAACAACTTTTTGATTCAGAATCCGTATTAGCCATGAAGCACAGATTTGCTTCTTCAGTTTCTGAAGATGTGGAGGATTCTTCATTGTCATTCCATGCAATATATGCTTTTCTGTTTTTCTGAGCTGGTTCCTTGCCTTTTGTCTTAGAATTTCTGTTTTTGTTCTGCAGCTTGTAACAATCAGCCTTGATATGACCAGTTTTTCCACACTTATAGCATGTGATTGTCTTACTGTCATTGTTCTTTGAGCTGGATTGTTTTCTGAATTTGCTGTCTTTCTTTTTCAGAAATTTCTTAAACTTCTTGACAAGTAATCCAAGTTCAGGCTCCTCATCATCTTCACTGCTTGATTCATCTAAACTGCTCTCATGTTCAGATTTAGACTGTTGTGTTTGGGCTTTCAACGACAATCCTTTTCGTTTTCTGTCACCTTGCTCAGCTTCATTGAGTCTATGTAGTTCCATTTCATCCACCCTCAGTTTTCCAAACAATGTAGCTATTGTCATGCTTCCTAGATCTTTCAATTCTGCAATGGCAGTGATTTTTGGTTGCCATTCCCTAGTCAAACACCTCATTACCTTGCTAATTTGCTGATCATTATCAATCTCCTTGCCTAACGCGTTTAGGTTGTACCCAACTTTCTTTTTGTCATCTTCAGTCCAGTCACTTTTAGGCTTCAGGATTGCTGATTCACCTGTACCTGCTATGGTTGGAACAAACGGTCCATTTTCTACAGCATCTAGAATGTCAATACCACTAGCTTCAAGAAAAATTAGCATGCGTTGTTTCCAATACATGTATGCGGCTCCATTAAAAGCAGGAGGCCTAGCTAATTATGCACCTTCTCCTAAGAAATCAGAAGTCATGATCCATTTTTTGAGAAAAAACAACTCTTTTAAAAAAAAGGCAGGCTCTTGATGCCAATTGATGGGGGATAAGACCTCTGATTTGCGGAAGATTTATGCAGAATAATGTCTATTCTAACAATATGCGCAGCAGTTTAATAAATTTGAAATTTACTAAACATGAATAAGATCCCTAATAAACAGTTCTAATGAATGTCAAACTGTATGGATAAAGATATATATAGAGTAATGCATCAGAAAACAATTAATAGCCAAGATGTTGATTTTCATGCAATTATGTTAAGACAATTAATCATACAACTTCACTTAACATAGAATCTTTATCATGCATTCAATCAATATCATAAACGTAATAATTGCAGAAATTTGAACGAGATAAGGGAAAGAAGAGTGTACGCAGATTTTTATACTGGTTCAGTCGTCCCTTGACGACCTACATCCAGTCCCAAGATCCAACTAGATCTTAGCCTGTCCAATAGAACTTCTTAGAATCAGTTTACAGATTTTTTACACAGCGCCTCGCACCAATCTTAAACTATTCTCCCTGTTCTATCTTTCCCTCCCTGAATTCCCAAGTTTAAGTCCCATAAACTTGACCAAGAATTCAGTCAAGCGTCTTCTTGTTGACAGCCCTCAACCTCGAAGAACACCACCAGTAAAAACTGGATTTTCTCAAAGTAATTTGGTTACAAAAAAAGATGTTTACTTTAATGAAACAGATCAATTATACAAAGTTCTTGATCTTCAATCTTCTCAAAGCAGTCTTTCTCAATTCAGTCTTTTTCAGTCCTCATTGATCACAAACGTTGATTGTTCATGGCTGAAAAAGACGTTCAAAGTAATGTCAGTTGAGAAAGAGTTAGTGGTAAATTCAATATTGGAAAAAATGTTGTGTGTTGTTATATGTCTTATCATCACCTTATGAGAAAAGTGTGTGAAAGCATTTTATATAGTTTCTGGAAAAACAACGTATGAATCGATTTGGCAAATCAATTCATTAAAGTTATAAAGCACACGAATCGATATAACCAATTGATTTCGCGAATCTTGTTTTTCTTGAATCTTGAAACTGCTTACACTAATCGATTTAACGAATCGATTATTTTAACTGAATTCTTCAGACTTGGATAAATGTACTTAATTGAATCGATGTTCATAATCGACTTGGCGTGTTTTGTTCCAACGATGAGATCAAAACAATCGATGTACTTGATCGATTCAACCAATTCAGTCATCTCTATTTCTAAAACTTTTTGCACCAATCGCTTTAGTCAATCGATTACACTAGTTCCAGGGACACAGCGATTTTCAAAAATCGACTTGCCTAACCGATTGTAAACTTAAGTCTGAAGCTTATTTCAGCAGTTTGCTCGTTCAATCGATTTACCACGTCGATTGATGCCAAACTAAATTCAACTGAAATAAAATAGTAGATTGTGCTAATCGACTGTGCATGTTCCAGACCAGGGTTATTTTGAAACTTATTTTACAAAATCGATTTTCCTAACCGATTTAGTAATCATTGGTTTGGCTCTGGGACATTCACACTCGATTGTGTCAATAGATGTAGACAAACAAACAATAAAGAAGTGATTGGATTAATCGATTTTCCAAATCGATTAGCTTGCAAGGCATGCTACTGACTTGCACATTTTAATTTCAGTAAGTATACCAATCGATTTGTCTAATGGATGTAAGCAATCAGGTCAGTCCTGGTGATTTAAAAAATCAATCTGCCTAATCGATTTGTGGCAAACTGGTCGATTTTGCCCATCGATTTATTTTCTAATAAGTGTACGAATCGATTTGTCTGATCGATTGATAGCCTGTTTGATTTTTCATAGAATGTGCAAATCGATTTTGCCCATCGATTGATTAATCCCAGACTGGATAATATCATTCAATCCTGTTACAGAATCGATTTTACTAATCGGTTTGCTTATGAATCTGCAAGCTTTTGTTGATTTCTTGAGTTCCAAGCAATTGTCTCAAGTTTGTAGGATTGAGTTCATGTTCCTGAAATTTTTCTCAGTTCACAATGTCAGATTTATTTCAAGATGTATGTTTGTCAATAATATCAAAAACTAACATATTTCTAACAGGATGCACCACATTGGTTAAAAAATCTAAATGGACTAGAATAACCCGAGGGAGGACGATAATGGCCTAAATGTTAATCCAATAACACAAACGAAATTAATTGATACAAAAGATTGGTTAAAAGTCCTAAATGGACTAGAAGAACTCTAGGGATCACGAAAATGACCAAAATGTTAATCCAATGTCACAAACGAACTTTTTGGATTCACAACATTGATTAAAAAGCCTAAATGGACAAGAATAACACTAAATACGACGAAAATCACCTAAATGTCAATCCAATGACACAAATGAATTTATTGGAGGCTGTAACGCCCCAGATTTTTAATCCAAATCGTTACTTAAAAAGAATACTTATTTGTTTGAAAAGTTTATGAATCTTGTGTTGTTTTTTTTTATATAATTAACATTTATTGGTTTTACATAATTAGTAACAATCATGTTATTCAATATCATTAAGAAAATATTTATTCAAAAACTAAAATAACATGAAAATGATTATTCTAGTCAAAAGAGAACCACTTAAGTATTCATAGAATTGTAGAACATTTTAGAAATTTGTGACAAAAGATTAAAAGAGTTTAAAAATATTGGATAATTCCATTATTATAAAATCGCCTTGAAAGAAAAACCCATGCTTACCCCACGTTTGCCACACGTCAATACTCATTAACTACTCTTGAATTTCCTCGAACTCATTAGTACCTAAAATGTTGTTTGTAAGGGTCAATTTTTTTTCCATAATCCACATCAAACAAAGCAAGACATATAGAAGAATAACACAAAACTCATAAACGCAAAAACTTCCATTTAAAAGAGAAAAAAAAATGAATAAACTAATAAATTGTATATCAAAACATATGCATGATGAATGCTCCTAGAACTATCCGGATATAAGCCTGCCACTAAGGCAACTTCCACACAGAAAATCACACCTGCCACTAAGGTAACTTCCACGAAGATGCATATGCCATGCCATGAAAATGTAGTATGCAATAGATATACCCACACAGCCCACTAAGAATTATGCCATGTGCCTTCAAAAATCACCTTTTTAAAATCATCACCCCATTCACACATCATTAAGAACACATACACACATCTATATCATGACTATAACATATTCATAGACAAATAATGATAAAAATTGTAACTTTCACCACATACACCTAGAGACAACAATTTTTTATCATATAGGCCATAAAAATTAACACTTTAACATATATAACAATACAATTTCACACTCCTGTTAGACATACGGATAATTGTTTGACATATGTTCACTCGTTTTTGAAGTTATTGACAAACATACACTTTTAAATAAATCTAACAGTGTGAATTGAGAAAATTTCAGGAACATCCGTTCAATCCTACAAACTTGAAACCATTGCTTGGAACTCAAGAAATCAACAAAACCTTGAAGATCTACAAGCTAATCGATTAGTAAAATCGATTATGTAAAAGGGTTGGATGATTTTATTAAGTCTGGGATTAATCAATCGATGGGCAAAATCAATTTGCACATGCTATGAAAAATCAAACAGGCTATCAATCGATCAGGCAAATCGATTGGTACATTTATTAGAAAATAAAATGTGCAAGTCAGAGAGCTAATTTGCCACAAATCGATTAAGCAGATCGATTGGTTAAATCACCAAGACTGAATTGATGGTTTACATCGATTGGACAAATCGACTTGAACACTTATTAAAATTTAAAATGCGCAAGTCAGTAGCTCACCTTGCAAACTAGTCGGTTTGGCAAATCGATTATTCAATCATTTTTTCTGTTATGTTTTGTCTTCATCCATTGACCAAATCGAATGTGAATGTTCCAGAACCAAACCAATGCTAATAAAGCGATTAGGCAAATCGACTTACCAAAACATATTTCAAAATGACCTTGGTCTGGAACATCCATAGTCGATTAGTTCAATCTACTTACTTACTTCTGTTATATTAAAGTTGGCATCAATCGACGTGATAAATCGATTGACTGAACCAACTGGTTGTAATGAGCTTCAGACTTAATTTTTCAATCGGTTAGGCAAGTCGATTGTTGAAAATCACTGTGTCCCTGGAACCAGTGTAATCGATTGACTAAAGCGATTAGTACAAAATGTTTTAGAAACAGAGATGATTGAATTGGTTGAATCGATCAACTACATCGATTGTTTTGATCTTGTTGTTGGAACAAAACACGCCAAGTCGATTATGAACATCGATTCAATTAAGAACATTCATCCAAGTCTGAAGAACTCAGTTAAAAGAATCGATTAGTTAAATCGATTATGTTGTGCAGTTTCAAGATTCAAGAAAAACAAGATTCGCGAAATCGATTGTATAAATCGATTAGTGTGCTTTATAACTTTAATGAATTGATTGGTCAAATCGATTCATACGTTGTTTTTTTCCTAAAACTATAAAAACTGCTTTCATACTCTTCTTCTCATAATGTTACAATATACAATAACCAACATAATAACTTTGATACTTCTTTTTCAGAGCTACAACACATGAGATAACTCTTTCTCAACCAATATCAATTGAACATCATTTTGCAATCAAGGACAAACAACTTGTGATCATTGAGGATTGGAAAAGACCGATTTGAGAAAGACTACTTTGAGAAGAAGCAAGATTCATAAATTTGTATATTTGATATGTTTGATATTCTGTAATACTCTTTTGTAACAAATTACTCTGCGAAAATCCAGCTGCGACTGGTGGCGTTCTTCAGGGTTGAGGGCTGTCAACAAGAAGACGCTTGACTGAATTCTTGGTCAAGTTTTTGGGATTTAAACTTGGGAATTCAGGGAAGGGAAAAGATAGAACTAGGAGATTAGTTTAAGATTGGTGCGAGGCACACTGTGAAAATCTGTAAACTGAATCTAAAGTGTTCTATTTGATAGGCTAAGATCATGTTGGATCTTGGGACTGGACGTAGGTCGTCAAGGGACGGCTGAACCAGTATAAAATCCTGCGTACACCTTTTTCTCTTTCCCTTATCTTTTTATATTTATGCAATTATTTCGTTTTGAATATTGATTAATTGTCTTAATAATAATTGCATGTAAATCAGCCTCCATAACAATCAATCTTGTTAAATGCATCTCTCCATAATTACCATGATCCATATAGTTTTGACATTCATTAGAATTGTAAACTAGGGACCGTATTCAATTTGTTGTGAAATAAAGATTGAATTTATTAATCCGCTGTGCATTCATATTAGATTAGATATCATTCTGTATAATTCTTCAGAAAACCAGAAGTCACATACACCAACAATTGGCATCAAGAGCCTGCCTTTTTTTTAAGAAAACGCTTGTTTTACAAAAAGGATCATGACTTCTGATTTCCTAGGAGAAGGTGCATCATTAGTTAGACCTCCTGCATTTAACAGAGCCACGTACATGTATTGGAAACAACGTATGTTAATTTTTCTTGAAGCTAGTGGTATTGACATTCTAGATGCTGTAGAAAATGGACTGTTTGTGCCAACCGTAGCAGGTACAGGTGAATCAGCAATCCTAAAGCCCAAAAGTGATTGGACTGAGGATGATAAAAAGAAAGTTGGGTACAACGCCAAAGCCAAGAACATCATCATTGCAGCCTTGAGTCATGATGAATTCTTCAGAGTCTCAAACTGCAAAACCACAAAATAGATGTGGAACACACTTCAGCAGACGCATGAAGGAACCACTGATGTAAAGAGAGCTCGTATAAATACCCTCATACACGAATACGAATTGTTTAGCATGAAGAAAGAAGCTAAGCAAGGTGACAGAAAATGAAAAGGATTGTCGTTGAAAGCCCAAACACAACAGTCTAAATCTGAACATGAGAGCAGATCAGATAATTCAGGCAGTGAAGATGATGATGAGGAACCTGAACTTGGGCTACTTGTCAAAAAGTTTAAGAAATTTCTGAAAAAGAAAGACAGTAAATTTAGAAAACAATCCAGCTCAAAGAACAATGACAGTAAAACAATCACATGCTATAAGTGTGGAAAAACTGGTCATATCAAGGCTGATTGTTACAAGCTGCAGAACAAGAACAGAAATTCCAAAACTAAAGGCAAGGAACCAGCCCAGAAGAACAGAAAAGCATATGTTGCATGGAACGACAATGAAGAATCCTCCACATGTTCAGAAACTAAAGAAGCTAATTTGTGTCTCATGGCTAACACGAATTCTGAATCAGAAAGCGAGGTAAGTTCCCAATATAATCCTTCTTTTGGTGAACTACAAGATGCATTTAATGAATTGCATGATGAATATGTTAAATCTGTTAAGCAATTGATTAATACCAAGAAAATGCTTGAACAACAATGCATGTTGCATGATCAAATGAAAACTGATTATAAGAAAATTGAGGAATTGTGTGAACAATTGAAAAAGGACTCGCATTATAAATCTGCCAAATGTACTGAACTTGAGAATTTTGTTGCATTATTAAAGTCTGATTTATTGAAACTTTCTAGTAGCAAGAATAAAATGAATGATATTCTTAGCAACCAGAGAAGTGTCAATATAAAATCTGGACTTGGATATAACCAGAGTATGCATGCTAATCATAATAGAACTAAACATGGCATAGGATATGGTAATGTTAAGCATAACCAGAATTTTGTGAAACCTAGCCATTTGCACAATGTCTTTGTCATGCCAAAACAGTATGTATCCTCTAATGTTACTTGTCATTTTTGTTGTAGAAAAGGTCATTTTATTTACAATTGCAAATTAAAAAGACTAGCAAATAGAGGATGCAAACAGATTTGGAAAATCAAGACAAAAGATGTTGAGACTAACCCCCTAGGACCCAATTTAAATTGGGGACCTAAATTGAGTTTCTAATTTTATTACAGGTATGCTTGAGATCCACTAAACACCAATAGTATCTTGATAGTGGATGCTCAAAGCATATGACAGGGGACAAGTCAATGTTTCTGTCCCTAAATTTGAAAGATGGTGGATTTGTAAAATACGGCGATAACAACAAGGGCAAGATATGCAGTGAAGGTAACATTGGAAACGAATCAACTGTCATAATTAAAAATGTCTTATATGTGGAAGGGCTGAAACATAACCTTCTAAGTATAAGTCAGCTATGTGACAATGGGTTTCAAGTAAGCTTTTCACCACTTTCTTGCATAATTGAGAACAAGCATGAAATTAGTAGGTGATAGAATTAATAATATTTACATGCTGGACTTGAATGCTATGCCTGCTGATTCTACTTGTTGCTTATTATCTAATGCTGATGACACTTGGTTATGACATAAACGCATTGCACACATTCATGTTGATCATTTAAATAGACTTGTTAACAAGCAGTTAGTCATAGGCCTTCCCAATAGAAAGTTTTCTAAAGATAGGCTGTGTGATTCTTGTGAGAAGAGTAAGCTTGTCAAGTCTACTTTTCCCCCAATTGATATGGTCAAAACCAATAGGGTTTTACAACTTATCCACATGGATTTGTTTGGACCATCTCAAATTAGAAGCTTTGGTGGCAACCTGTATGGATTTGTGTTAATTGATGACTATTCTAGATTTACTTGGACTTATTTTCTAACTCATAAAAGTGACACATTTTCTGTTTTCAAAAAGTTTGCAAACTTAGTTCAAAATGAAACAAGTCAGAAAATTATGTCTATCAAAAGTGATCATGGAGGTGAATTCCAAAATGATTCTTTCGACACTTTTTGTGAAGAAAATGGCATTCATCACATGTATTCTGCCCCTAGAACACCACAGCAAAATGGTGTTGTAGAGAGGAAGAATAGGTCCCTAGAGGAGTTAGCTAGGTCCATGTTGAAAGATTCAAATACTCCCAAGTATTTCTGGGCTGATGCAATTAACACTGCCACACATGTTGTCAACAGGGTTTTGATTAGGCCAATACTTAAGAAAACTCCTTATGAGTTGTTCAAAGGTAGAAAGCCTAATATTTCCAACTTTAGAGTGTTTGGTTGCAAACTGGATAGGAAAAGTACCTCTGGTACTTGTCATTTGCTAGGTAATTCACTTGTGTCTTGGTTCAGCAAGAAACAAACCAGTATTGCCTTGCCAACAACTGAAGCTGAGTACATTGCAGCTGGAAATTGTTGTGCTCAGATCATGTGGATGAAACAGCATTTGTTAGGTTTTGGTGTGGACTTAGGAACTGTTCCCATCTTGTGCGACAACACAAGTGCGATCAGCATCACTAAGAATCCAGTTATGCATTCCCGGACCAAGCACATCGAGATTCGGCATCACTTCATCCGAGATCAGTTTCAAAGTGGAAATATCAAGTTAGAGTACGTCAACACAACTGAACAGTTAGCAGACATATTCACTAAAGCTCTGCCAAAGGAAAGCTTCCATCACATAAGGATGAAACTGGGCATAATAGATCCTAATCAGATCTGAGTTATGTGTCCAATCGACTGGGATAATCGACTATCCTGTGGTTACACAGGAAATTGACTTTATAGCATCGATTGCACTAGTCGACTTGACCCATAACATGTCTAAGTTTTTTTTTGTTTTACACTTGAAGTCGATTTGGAAAAGCGATTGGGTTATGTATGTTTGAAATCTTCATTCAAAATAATCGATTTGGACAATCGATGCTATTACAACTCAGCCTCTGGACTGATATGAAAGATTTCTGATCAAGCTCGAAATCGATTGTCAGAATTAGTTTGAGATTCTAATTTAAAGGATCGATTTGGGTAATCGATGCTGAGAAAAGTTAACTTCTGATATGATTTGTAAGTTCTCTGAGCAAAGTCGAAATCGATGTGGGAAATCGATTTTGTAAACTTGGTTAAGCTCTTCACTCAAAAGAATCTATGTGGGAAATCGATGCTGAGATGAAGTTCTACCTGGACTGTCATTTGAAGCTTTTGGACTGATACGAATTCGATTTGGGTAATCGATTAAGTAACTACAGACATCGATTTGGGTAATCGACTGACATTATTACCGTTACGTGTATTTTTACTAGCCGTTACGTTCTTGTCTTTTCACCTTACCCAACAACGGTAACTAAATCGATTGGGCCAATCGATTTACGTTTCCAGCAGTATAAAAGGAACAGTCTCAGTCGAACCCTAACATCGATTCCTCTCATTTCCAACTCTCAAACCTCTGCAATCTCAGACTTCTCTCCTTGTTTTGAGCTATTCAACCTCCCTCTTTTCCCTCTCTACTTCAGATTACTCCTAAATCACTAAAAATGGCAAGAGTTAAGCGTACTTCTCCATCTACACCTTCCACTTCATCTTCTTCAAGTACACCATCCCCTCCACCAACTATTTCAAAACGGGTCTCCATTCTTACACATAAGATTGCAGCGCAAGATAAAGGAAAAAGCGTTGCAATAGACCAAGGAAAATCAAAGAAAAGGAAGGACCCTCCTACTGAGAAGTTGATGCTTGATGCAATGAAGGAGATAACCCAGAAGAAGGATGTTTCTTCAACTCCACAAAAGAAGACAACACCCCTGAATAAATCAACACCGACGCCAAAGGCAACTGCCCCTCTAAGCAAGTCAACTGAGGAATTCAAGCTTCCTCCAGCTTTCATCAAACGCAAAATTCATGAAGCAAGAGTTCTGGATTTCCAGTACTTCGACAGCGATGGTTTTTCATTTCAAAACCATCTCAGATTTCATGGTTTGGAAGATTTTCTATCTTGTTCACTTGACGCTTATCCAAACCTGATTCGTGCATCTTACTCCACGTTCAAAATGACGAATTCTGGTTTCAAAGCAACGGTGAAGGGCAAGAAAATTTCCATGACTTACGAGGAGTTCTCGAACCTGTCGGGACTTCCGTACCATGGAAACTCTGTCGATGGCAGCACCGAAGCGGACACTACTGATGACGGCTGGGAAGAGTCTCTAGAGAGGCAAACAGCCGTGCAGGACCTGATGGTTGAAAGCTTTGTGGAATCAGTTTCACTTCCTATCGGCCAGATGAAGGTTCAACATTGTATGCTGATGTATGCACTCACTCGGATGCTAGTCCCACGCTCCGGCAATCATGCAGTTGTCCAACGGTTGGACATAGTATTACTGTGGGGTCTGTGCAAGGAGCTCAAGATGAGCTGGGCATGGATTGTGCTTCGCCACATGCAGGAAGCAGCACAAGGGAAGTTGGTGCTTCCGTATCTACAACTAATCACTAAGATTCTCACCCACTTCAAGGTTTCCCTAAAGGGTGAAGAATTGTCCAAAACCATTCTGACATTTGGTGAATCCATAGTGAACCAAATACAGCTACGTAAACTGAATGGTATTTGGAGTCGACCTCAAGCTACTGCTGAACCTACTCAGCAAAGTGTTGAACCACCTGCTGCTGAGTCTGTTTCAACTGGGTCTGAGGTCCTCTCCAAACTCCTTGAGTTTATGGCAGCTCAAGCGACTCACAACGCCAAAATGGAGGCGCTGACTGAAAGAATGGATGTTGCAATCCAGAAGATCCAAGCCTATCAGATGGCGCAGGATATAGCAGCTATTCAGGAACATCTGGGCATTAAATTGTCCTTCAGCGATGTTGCTGAAATCGGAAGGCAAGCAGTTGAAGAGCAAACTCCTACTCCTGTAGAGGTTGCTGTGACTCATGTTGAGGAGACACCTGCTGAGGGTAATACAGCGGTCTCAGCCTCATCCCCTGCTAATTATGAGGATCAGCCAACCATAGATGTTTAGGACTTTAGTTTTTCCTAGTTGTTTGATTTCCTGTTTTGCTTTTCTGTGTAATTTTGTTTTATGTTGGTTGTAATCTCTATTGATCAATGAATATAATAGTATTTGAAGTTTATTGCTTGTGTTACTTGCTGCTGCATTTCATTTCATTTCATCTTCATGACTTCCAATGCGTGCCATAATCTGTTTTGATTATGTTTATTGCACTGATACAAGTTCCTTTTAAGGTTATAATCATAACGTATTTCCTGCACTTGTTACTAACTCGTTCAAGTTTTTCAGTTTTTTTTGCTACCATCTTAGGGGGAGCAAAACTGTGATTCCTTTTCCTCCTCTTCTTTTTGACTTAACTAACAAAGGGGGAGAGAAATTTTATAACTTGACTTGTACTAACATTGGTTATCCTATATATTGTTAAATATTGTTTCTGCAATTTGCTTGGGTACACACATTCAGGGGGAGCTTTACAAAGTTTACAAGACTGTTTTTATTTCAGTATATTCCCTTGAAATGCCCTTGAAATGTTTCCCAAGTTAAAAATTGCATGTTTGTCACTTAAATCAAAAAGGGGGAGATTGTTAGACATATGGATAATTGTTTGACATATGTTCACTCGTTTTTTAAGTTATTGACAAACATACACTTTTAAATAAATCCAACAGTGTGAATTGAGAAAATTTCAGGAACATCCATTCAATCCTACAAACTTGAAACCATTGCTTGGAACTCAAGAAATCAACAAAACCTTGAAGATCTACAAGCTAATCGATTAGTAAAATCGATTCTGTAAAAGGGTTGGATGATTTTATTAAGTCTGGGATTAATCAATCGATGGGAAAAATCGATTTGAACATGCTATGAAAAATCAAACAGGCTATCAATCGATCAGGCAAATCGATTGGTACATTTATTAGAAAATAAAATGTGCAAGTCAGAGAGCTAATTTGCCACAAATCGATTAAGCAGATCGATTGGTTAAATCACCAAGACAGAACTGATGGTTTACATCGATTGGACAAATCGACTTGAACACTTATTAAAATTTAAAATGCGCAAGTCAGTAGCTCACCTTGCAAACTAGTCGGTTTGGCAAATCGATTATTCAATCATTTTTTCTGTTATGTTTTGTCTACATCCATTGACCAAATCGAATGTGAATGTTCCAGAACCAAACCAATGCTAATAAAGCGATTAGGCAAATCGACTTACCAAAATATTGTAAGCAATAAGCTTCCCTGATCTAGTTTTTGATTTATGTACCAAACATACAAGTGCACATTAAATAGTTGCTTGATCTAATGTTTTGAATCATGAAACATTTCAGGCATACATGAAGACACTACAACACTTGGAACAATAGTTTTCAACTCAAGGAATCAACCATTGTTGGAGGATGCGCTTGAGGAAGATGCAGTTTATGTATAGTTGTATTAAGTGTCTAGGTATCAAGTTAAGTAAACAATCACTAGAGTCTCACACAAGACATGCCAATGAGTTTTTGTCATTCATTCATGTGTTATGAAACCTAAAAATGTAAACACTCGATTGAACAATCGATTGAATGGGTTATCAATCGAGTGGCACATAAACCGTCTTAAACAACTGAGGTCTGTAACAAGATCAGTCGATTCTCCAGTCGATTGCTCAATAGACTGACAACTCGATTGATGCTCAAATTCAAGTTACAGAGAGCACTCAGTCTGTGCCCACTCGATTGACCACTTGATTGTTCACTCGATTGGCAACTTGATTGTCTGCAGTATCTGAGTCATTTTGACCACGATACTCGATTGACCAATCGATTGATGCAATATTTCATATCACAGTGAGCACCCAATTTTGAACAACTCGATTGCTCACTCGATTGAAAGGTTTTCATAGCATCAGGTCTGATTCAGTAACTTGATCAAATCGATTGACCAATCAAGTGAAGCCTATATAATTCAAGATTCCAGAAACACAAAATATACGACACTCGATGCAGCAATCGATTGTATCCTTACAAATTCGATTGGGCAATCGATTGTCCTGGTGTTTGTCTTGAATATATATATGGTGCCTCAAATATTTTTCACAACAATCCAAGAACTACTAATAACAACCAAAAACGAAAAAGAACTCTTGCATAAAAACTTTTCACAATTTCAGAACCTCTTGCTCTCAATCTTGCATATCTCTGAAAACATTTTGAAAGAAAAGTTTTTCTAATACACAAAAATATTCATTGGCATATCAAATCTTTTGTGTGGTGCTAGAGTGATTGAACACATTTCTTGATACTATTCTTCTTTGTTCGTGACAAAGACAATTCTCTGTAATTGAAGCTGTAACAAATCCAGTTTAGAAACTGGTGGCTATCCTTGTTGGTGTGGGATCATCAAGAGGAAGTCTACTTTGATCTTGTGTGAGTTTGGGGATAAACTACAAGGATCAAAGGGGTGACAAGATAGAAGTGAAGGGAGTTAGATTGATAGGTCGTGTAGAAGACTGGAAAATCTATAAAAGTACTCGAATTCATTCTATAGTGATAAAGGCTGGAATCATGATTATGATTACAGGACTGGATGTAGGCCGTTGGATCAACGGCTGAACCAGGATAAATCTTGGTGCAATCTTTCCTATCCCTTCTCTTTAATTTTCAGCATTGTTTAATTGCTTGTTTTGCATGCTCCTTGAATGAATCTTGTATGTGATTTTAAGTTTCCGCTGTGTGTGTAAATTGTATGATTGGTGCATAATTGAATTGGGAATTATGTCTAACTAGTTGGAGTTGATCTTAATTCTCTTGTTATTAATCAAAAAGAAGTCATAGTTTTCCAACAATTGGCATCAAGAGCCTAACTTTTTAGAGAAAAACTCATAAAAGAAAATGACTTCTTTGGATTTCTTAGGAGAAGGAGCATCTCTAACCAGACCCCCTGCCTTTAATGGTACAGCATACATGTACTGGAAAGAAAGAATGCTTATCTTTCTGGAAGCATGTGGGCTGGACATTTTAGATACAGTGGAAAATGGTCCTTACATTCCTAAAATTGCAGGTATTGATGGATCATCATGCATTATCAAACCAAGAGCTGACTGGTCTGATGATGACAAAAAGAAAGTTGGTTACAATGCTAAAGCAAAGAATATCATAACATCAGCCTTAAGTGCAGAAGAATTCTTCAGAGTGTCAAACTGCAATACTGCAAAGGAAATGTGGGACACTTTGCAAGAAACACATGAAGGTACTACAGATGTCAAACGAGCAAGAACAAATACACTTATGCACGAGTATGAACTTTTCTGCATGAAGAAAGATGAATCTATAAATGATCTACAAACCAGATTCACCCACATTATCAACAATCTACATGCCTTGGGAAAAATTGTGGATAATGAACAGCAGATAGGAAAAGTCATGAGGTGTTTGTCAAGAGAATGGCAACCCAAAATAACTACCATTGTTGAGTCTAAAGATCTTGCCAACATGACTACAGCAACACTGTTCGGAAAGCTTCGTGAACATGAGATGGAACTACATAGATTAAATGAGACAGAGCAATCAAACAGAAAAAGCAAAGGAATTGCACTGAAAGCTCAAACTCAAAAAGCAAAAACTGAACAAGATTCAGAAAGCTCAGAAAGTGAATCAAGTGAAGAACCTGAGATAGGTATGTTGGTCAGAAAATTTAAGAAGTTTCTGAAAAAGAAAGGAGGCCAGTCAAGGAAACCACATAATTCCAAAACAACAGGCTCCAGCAAGGGTGACACCAGTGATAGCAAAGTTATAACTTGCTATGAATGTGGGAAAACAGGCCACATCAGATCTGAGTGTTACAAGCTGCAAAACAGAAACAAGCCTACTAAGACTAAGGGCAAAGATCAGCAACCTTCAAACAGGAAAGCCTACATTGCCTGGAATGACAATGATGAAGATTCATCTGAAGAATCAGAAAATGAAGAAGCTAACTTGTGTCTCATGGCTAATACTGATTCAGAATCTGACAGTGAGGTAAGTACTACATCTAATCCATCTTATGATGAACTTCAGGATGCCTTTAATGAACTGCATTCTGAACATGTTAGTGTACTTAAACAACTGATTAGTACTAAGAAACAGCTAGAAGAAAAATGCATGCAATTTGATGAAGTTAATTTGAAGCTTGAGTCTCTTATAGATATAAATGAAAAACTGAAAAGAGAAACTCATGAACTGAAATGTGATGTAGCTAAGTTCAACAGTGGTAAAAACAATTTAGAAAGACTTCTTAGAAATCAGAGAAATCTAGATGTTAAAACTGGACTTGGTTATAAACAAAACATGCATATGAAAAGGCATCAGAAATTTGTTTAATCTAAACAAATGTATGATAACTTTACTAGACCAAATCAGAAGCCATCCCCTGCTGTTGTATGTCACTTTTGCTGCAAAGAAGGACATAAAGTGTTCAATTGCAAACTGAAAAAACGTGCCAACAGAGGATGGAAACAAATCTGGAAAGTTAAGGAATCATCATTTGAAACTAACCCCCCAGGACCCAATTTGAATTGGGTACCTAAATCCAAAACCTGATTATTTTATGCAGATATGCTTGGCATCCAGAAATCAGTCTTGGTATCTGGACAGTGGATGCTCCAGGCATATGACTGGAGACAAGTCCAAATTCTTGTCTCTAAACTTAAAAAGTGGTAGCTTTGTCAAATACGGAGACAACAACAAAGGAAAGATCCTTGGCATTGGAGATATAGGAAATAACTCAACTGCTATTATCAAGGATGTTTTATTTGTTGAAGGCCTGAAACACAACTTACTAAGCATTAGTCAGCTGTGTGACAAAGGGTTTAAGGTAAACTTTACTTCCATATCCTGCACGCTTGAGCATAAGGAAGTTGAAGGTATGAAATTGACAGGTAAAAGAATTAATAATATTTATATGATAGATTTTGATTCGTTACCTGCAAATGATTTCTGTTGCTTGTTGTCTAGTGCTGATGAGAGTTGGCTATGGCACAAACGAGTGGCTCATATTCATATGGACCACTTGAACAGGCTTGTCAGCAAGCAGCTAGTCCTAGGTCTCCCAAATAGGAAGTTTTCTAAGGACAAACTATGTGACTCCTGTGAGAGGAGTAAGCTAGTCAAATCCTCTTTCCCCCCTATAGACTTGGTTCAAACCAAGAAGGTTTTAGAGTTGGTGCATATGGACCTCTTTGGTCCATCTCAGGTTAGAAGTTTTGGAGGAAACCTATATGGCTATGTTTTGGTAGATGATTACACAAGGTTCACATGGACATATTTTCTAACTCACAAGAGTGAGGCATTCTCAACTTTCAAAAGATTTGCTGCTTTGACTCAAAATGAGAATAATGCGAAAATCATATCCATAAAAAGTGATCATGGAGGTGAATTCCAAAATGATGCTTTTCAAACCTTCTGTGAGAATCATGGTATCAAACATATCTTCTCAGCCCCTAGAACTCCACAGCAGAATGGAGTAGTAGAAAGGAAGAATAGATCCTTAGAAGAGCTTGCTAGGACAATGCTCAAAGATTCTAATCTTCCCAAGTACTTTTGGGCTGATGCCATTAACACTGCTGCTGTTGTAGTGAATAGGGTTCTCATTAGACCTTTTCTTAGAAAGACTCCCTATGAGTTATACAAAGGGAGAAAGCCTAACATCTCCTACTTTAGGATTTTTGGGTGTAAGTGCTTTGTGTTAAACAATGGCAAGGGACCTTTAGGTAAATTTGATCCTAAGGCAGATGAGGGTATCTATCTAGGGTATTCCCAAGTTAGTAAGGCCTATAGAATCTATAATAAAAGGACCAAAACTATAGAGGAGTCTGTACATGTCAAATTTGATGAAAACTTGAACAACACTCTTTCTATAGTTGATAAGTCGTTGGATGATGTTGTGGATTCTGAATCCATAGAAACCAGTGAGCCTGAACCTCCAACCAACCTTGACTGTGTGGAACCTATTAGGGAAGTCGACCTACCCAAAGAGTGGAAGTTTGCCAAAAACCACCCCATAGATAACATTATTGGAGAGATTTCAAAAGGTGTTTCAACCAGAAAATCCCTTAGAGAATTTTGCAACCTTACAGCTTTTGTTTCACAAGTAGAACCCAAAAACATTAAGGAAGCTCTTATGGACCCTGACTGGATAGTAGCCATGCAAGAAGAGCTAAATCAGTTTGAGAGAAACCAAGTGTGGACTCTTGTTCCTAGACCAGAGGGTAAACATGTCATAGGAACTAGGTGGGTTTTCAGAAACAAAATGGATGAGAATGGTGTGATTACCAGGAACAAGGCTAGGTTAGTGGCCAAAGGTTACAACCAAGAAGAAGGTATAGACTATGATGAGACTTATGCCCCAGTAGCCAGACTAGAAGCTATCAGGATTTTATTGGCATATGCTTGTGTAATGGATTTCAAATTATTTCAAATGGATGTTAAAAGTGCTTTTTTAAATGGAGACATTAAGGAGGAAGTCTTTGTAAGTCAAACTCCTGGTTTTGAAGATCCTAAGCTTCCAAATCATGTGTTTAAACTTACAAAAGCCCTCTATGGCTTGAAACAAGCTCCAAGAGCTTGGTATGATAAGCTGAGCAATTTCCTTTTACAAGAAAATTTTTCAAGGGGAAATGTAGATAAAACACTTTTTATCAAAAGACAAGGAAAAGACATTTTGTTGGTATAAATTTATGTTGATGACATAATATTTGGATCAACAAATGATAAGCTTTGTAAAGATTTTGAAAATACTATGAAAGGCAGATTTGAGATGTCCATGATGGGAGAATTGACTTACTTCCTGGGATTTCAAATTAAACAAAGCAAAAATGGAATTTTCCTTAGTCAATCAAAATATTGTTGTGATCTTTTAAAGAAATTTAATTTTGAAAAATTTAAATCCATTGACACGCCTATGAGTCAATCCTGCTACTTAGATAAGGATGAATCGGGTAAAGCTGTAGATGTGACTGTGTTTAGAAGCCTAATAGGATCTCTTCTCTACCTAACCGCTAGCAGACCGGACATCATGTTTAGTGTGTGTATGTGTGCTAGATACCAGGCCAATCCTAAGGAATCTCACCTCAGTGCTGTCAAGAGAATCTTCAGATATCTCTTGGGAACCAAAGATCTTGGTTTATGGTATCCTAAGGGATCCACTTGCACTCTAGTTGGTTACTCTGATTCTGACTTTGCTGGATGCAAATTAGACAGGAAAAGTACCTCAGGTACTTGCCAACTTCTAGGTAACTCTCTTGTTTCTTGGCATAGCAAGAAACAAAACAGTGTAGCACTCTCAACTGCTGAAGCTGAGTATGTTGCTGCTGGTAGTTGTTGCGCTCAAATTCTTTGGATGCAGCAACACCTCTCTGATTTTGGGGTGGACCTAGGGACTGTGCCTATTTTGTGTGATAATACTAGTGCTATTAACATTACTAAGAATCATGTCATGCATTCTAGGACCAAGCACATTGAAATAAGGCATCACTTCATTCGAGATCAATATCAACAGGGCAAGATTAAGTTGGAATATGTCAATACAACTGAGCAGTTGGCTGACATTTTCACCAAGGCCTTGCCTAAGGACAGTTTCTTCTTTATAAGAATGAAACTGGGCATCATTGATCCCAATGAAATCTGATCCTTATACCCAATTCGACTGCACAATCGAGTGTCCTGTGGCCAAATTGGCATTAATTCACTCAATAGTCGATTGTGAAATCGACTAATTGATGAAAATTGCCTCATTTTGTCAATCTGGAAATTCGATATTCGATTGCAACATCGAATGGATGGGTCTCAGTTTTATTTTGTTTATGTCTATTTTATTTTATGTTTGCTTCAATCGAATGGGCATTCGATTGCTAGTTTCTCAGAAGCCTGTCTGTTGAAGTTCTCATCACGTCAATCGAGTGGCAAATCGAGTGTTCATGTATCGGGAACCAGTTTTTCTGAATTTTTGTTTCGATATTCGATTGGGTAATCGAGTGATGCACTGAAAGTTGGTTAAAACTCGATTGAACACGCGACTGTTTGGAATAAGTGAACCACAAGTCAGAGGAAATTTGGAAATCAAAACTCGAGCATCGATTGGGTAATCGATTGACAGGTATCCGTTGAGAAAATTATAGCCGTTGGATGAGTGTAACGGTCATATTTTTAACCCAGAAATGCAGACAGTCGATTGGGCAATCGAATTTCAACAGTACTATATAAATATGGACTTCACAACTCGATTTCTCAATCCAATACTGCATTCTGCTATCATCTTATTCATCAAACTGTGATCTGTTCTTCATCCAATCAACCTCAAATTCACATTACTCAATGGCTAGAGTTAAACGAACTGGTAGGAAACCAATTGTTACCTCTGCTGGCCCTTCTTCCAGAACTGTTCAACCATCCAGCTCATCTTCCTTCTCTTCTACCTCAAGTGGAAGAACTCCCTCACCATCACCTCCTCCACCTCCTTCACCTCCAGCAAAAAGGGTTTCTATTCCTACTCATAAGGTACAGGCGAAGGACAAGGGCAAAGGTATTGCCACTACTCCTGAAGTAAGCAAAAAGAGGAAAGTTCCTCTGTCTGAAAAACTGCTGGGAGACACAATGAAAGAGCTAAAGAAGAAGAAGAAGAAGAAGCCTTCATCTCCACCTAAAAAGGCTAAGCCTTCACAAGAGAAGGCTATTGAAGGCAAGACTGTCCCAGATTCATTTTCCAAAAGAAAAATCCAAGATACTAGAACTCTGGATTTTCCTTATTTTGATCAAAATGGTTTTTCCTTTCAAAACCATTTAAGGTTCCATGGTTTGGAAAACCTCCTTACCTGTTCTTTGGATGTCTATCCAAAACTGGTAAGAGCCTTCTATTCCACTTTCATCCTCACCAAGACTGGTTTCGCTACTGAAGTGAAAGGCAAAAGAATGGCAATGACCTTTGAAGATTTTTCAAAGTTAACTGGTTTGCCGTTTTGTGGATACACTATCGATGGCCGAGCACAGGACGCTCCTGAAGATGAAGGTTGGGAAAACTCCATCAACAAGCATGCTGCCTTACAAGAGTTGATGATGGAAGGATTTGTTGAAAAAGGAACCATTCAAGCTGGTCAAATGAAGGTTGAGCACAGGCTGCTCATGTACGTGCTAACACGAATGTTAGTACCTAGAGCCGGAAATCATGCAGTTGTACAACGGCTAGACGTTGTCTTGCTATGGGGACTGTACAAGGAACTGAAAATGAGTTGGGCATGGATTGTGCTGCTGAACATGCATGAATCAGCACAAGGGAAACACATCCTGCCCTACCCCCAATTGGTTATGAGGATTCTGAGGCAGTTCAAGGTGTCTCTAGCCAATGAAGAATCACTCACAACCACTCATACATTTGGTGAAGCTATTGTCAACCAAATGCAGATAAGAAGGATCAACAATGTTTGGACAAGGACTCCAACAACTGCTGATCATGCACAACCAAGTGCTGATCAAGCCCAGTCAAGTGCCCAAGCACCTACATCAGCTGAAGGATCTTGTGAGATCATGGCAAAGCTAATGGAGATTTTGAAACATCAGACTGAACACAGTGAGAGGGTGGAAGCTTCTCTTCTAAAGCTTCAAACAGCCTTGGAATCAGTTCAGAAGGATGTTTCAGACATCCAGGAGCACTTGGGTCTCAAGATGTCTTTCGAAGACATTGCAGAGATTGGGAGACAATCAACTGCTGAACCAAACCAGAACATTGAACTTGGTTCTGATTCTCATGGGGAGAAGACACCTGCTGAGGGTAATACAGCGGTCTCTCCTCCTCCTACTGGTGATAATGAGGATCAAGCCTAAGGTTTTAGTGGTCTAGGTTTATTTTGATGCTGTTTGATTGTTTCTGGTTGCTTGCTTGTTCTTACATGTGTTGCCCATTAATTTCCTCTTGTATCTTTTGTCGTATGTCTTTTTGTATTAATGACAAAAAGGGGGAGATTATTTTGATTAATATGAGATTATAATATCTGAGATTTTGTTGTATTTGATTCTTTGTGCTGTTTTGTATCTGATGATGTATATGCTCTGGATTAATGCTGGATTAACATTCTGATGTAATACTGATGGTATAACTCTGATAATCTGATATTGATTTTGTGCAAAATGTTGATATTGTACTGCTGCATTGTTGCTGATAATGTATTACACATGTCCTGATTAATGCACATTCATGGTCTGATACATACTAAACTCTGGTGTTTTATTTTCATTTGAATCTAATACATGTCATACAAATTTGTTTCACTCCCTGGTCATGCACTAAATTGTTTGCATCATGCATTCCAAAACTCAGGGGGAGATTTTTTTTGTATAATCTCAATATTAATTGTATGTTTGTCATTAAATCAAAAAGGGGGAGATTGTAAGCAATAAGCTTCCCTGGTCTAGTTTTTGATTTATGTACCAAACATACAAGTGCAAATTAAATAGTTGCTTGATCTAATGTTTTGAATCAAGAAACATTTCAGGCATACATGAAGACACTACAACACTTGGAACAATAGTTTGCAACTCAAGGAATCAACCATTGTTGGAGGATGCACTTGAGGAAGATGCAATTTATGTATAGTTGTATTAAGTGTCTAGGTATCAAGTTAAGTAAACAATCACTAGAGTCTCACACAAGACATGCCAATGAGTTTTTGTAATTCATTCATGTGTTATGAAACCTAAAAATGTAAACACTCGATTGAACAATCGATTGAATGGGTTATCAATCGAGTGGCACATAAACTGTCTTAAACAACTGAGGTCTGTAACAAGATCAGTCGATTGTCCAGTCGATTGCTCAATAGACTGACAACTCGATTGATGCTCAAAGGGGGATCATCAAGAGGAAGTCTACTTTGATCTTGTGTGAGTTTGGGGATAAACTACAAGGATCAAAGGGGTGACAAGATAGAAGTGAAGGGAGTTAGATTGATAGGTCGTGTAGAAGACTGGAAAATCTGTAAAAGTACTCGAATTCATTCTATAGTGATAAAGGCTGGAATCATGATTATGATTACAGGACTGGATGTAGGCCGTTGGATCAACGGCTGAACCAGGATAAATCTTGGTGCAATCATTCCTATCCCTTCTCTTTAATTTTCAGCATTGTTTAATTGCTTGTTTTGCATGCTCCTTGAATGAATCTTGTATGTGATTTTAAGTTTCCGCTGTGTGTGTAAATTGTATCATTGGTGCATAATTGAATTGGGAATTATGTCTAACTAGTTGGAGTTGATCTTAATTCTCTTGTTATTAATCAAAAAGAAGTAATAGTTTTCCAACAAATATATTTCAAAATGACCTTGGTCTGGAACATCCATAGTCGATTAGTTCAATCTACTTACTTACTTCTGTTATATTAAAGTTGGCATCAATCGACGTGGTAAATCGAATGACTGAACCAACTGGTTGTAATGAGCTTCAGACTTAATTTTTCAATTGGTTAGGCAAGTCGATTGTTGAAAATCACTGTGTCCCTGGAACCAGTGTAATCGATTGACTAAAGCGATTGGTACAAAATGTTTTAGAAACAGAGATGACTGAATTGGTTGAATCGATCAAGTACATCGATTGTTTTAATCTCGTTGTTGGAACAAAACACGCCAAGTCGATTATGAACATTGATTCAATTAAGGACATTCATCCAAGTCTGAAGAACTCAGTTAAAAGAATCGATTAGTTAAATCGATTATGTTGTGCAGTTTTAAGATTGAAGAAAAACAAGATTCGCGAAATCGATTGTATAAATCGATTAGTGTGCTTTATAACTTTAATGAATTGATTGGTCAAATCGATTCATATGTTGTTTTTTTTCCTGAAACTATAAAAACTGCTTTCATACTCTTCTTCTCATAATGTTACAATATACAATAACCAACATAATAACTTTGATACTTCTTTTTCAGAGCTACAACACGTGAGATAACTCTTTCTCAACAAATATCAATTGAACATCCTTTTGCAATCATGGACAAACAACTTGTGATCATTGAGGATTGGAAAAGACCGATTTGAGAAAGACTACTTTGAGAAGAAGCAAGATTCAGAAATTTGTATATTTGATATGTTTCATATTCTGTAATACTCTTTTGTAACAAATTACTCTGCGAAAATCCAATTGCGATTGGTGGCGTTCTTCAGGGTTGAGGGCTGTCAACAAGAAGACGCTTGACTGAATTCTTGGTCAAGTTTATGGGATTTAAACTTGGGAATTCAGGGAAGGGAAAAGATAGAACTAGGAGATTAGTTTAAGATTGGTGCGAGGCACACTGTGAAAATCTGTAAACTGAATCTAAAGTGTTCTATTTGATAGGCTAAGATCATGTTGGATCTTGGGACTGGACGTAGGTCGTCAAGGGACGGCTGAACCAGTATAAAATCCTGCGTACACCTTTTTCTCTTTCCCTTATCTTTTTACATTTCTGCAATTATTTCGTTTTGCATATTGATTAATTGTCTTAATAATAATTGCATGTAAATCAGCCTCCATAACAATCAATCTTGTTAAATGCATCTCTCCATAATTACCATGATCCATATAGTTTTGACATTCATTAGAATTGTAAACTAGGGACCGTATTCAATTTGGTGTGAAATAAAGATTGAATTTAATAATCCGTTGTGCATTCATATTAGATTAGATATCATTCTGTATAATTCTTCAGAAAATCAGAAGTCACATACACCAACAACTCCAACCAATATACAGAATAAGAGTAAAGTCTTTTTGATCATATATCGCATAAAATTTCATACTTTACTACATAGAAGTCAAGTATTAAATTTAATCTCATAAAAATTAGGGGTTTTATTAGACTACATTTATTTCTTTTAAAATACAAGTAATCGCGATCATTTATTTCATGTCATTCAACTAACGGCCTAACAATAATCAGTGTGGGGAAAAGCCCTTACCTTGGCCGCTTTCCTTCCTAGAACAAAGCTCTATGCCCCAACAAGCCGTTCATAAGAAAAAGATGTTCTAAGCTTTTGATGCCGAAAAATAGGAGGTGATGGGGATGGTGGCTAGGACGTTTGGTTTTATTTATAAAGAGTTTGTAAATTAGGGTTTGTAGTAGTGACTAGGGTTTCCGTATTCTTTCCTTAGTATTTGACCTAAATGAGGAATATAAGGGAGGGAATATTATTATTACTACTATTATTATTACTACTACTTCTACTACTACTACTACTACTACTACTACTACTACTACTACTACTACTACTACTATTATTATTAGTATTAACATTAATATTATTATTATTATTATTATTATTATTATTATTAAATAAAACCAACAATTACTAAAACTATTTTTTTTAACACAATTTCAATACTAACATTTTGTCAATATTTCAAAACTAATATTTATAAAGAGTAATTTAAGTAATTACTATTTTAAAATACATTAATAACAAAAACTCATTCACAATACTAACTACAATTATTACTATACTATTTTACAATAGAATCACATAAAATACTACTATATTTATGGAATAGTCAAAATGATAAAGTAACTAAATATAACATCAATAATTTATATTTATTTCTAAATTCCAATAAATACGTTTAAAAACCATCATATCATAGAAAATATATAGAAATAAAGAAATTAATCACAATATTACTACCATCTTAAAACCATTATTTATAAAACAAATAATTAAAATATGAAATAGTCTTAAATAATTAAAATATAACTATGCACACATTTATTATGTAGTTTAACACACACCCAACTATCACCACAAATATCTAATGCATATCTATATT